>OY744517.1:10829785-10944785 GCA_963556195.1 Sepiola atlantica | reverse complement strand
TATATATATATATATATATGAAAACAATATAATAACAAAATGCATGAAAGCAAACACATTTTAAAATCATCATTACTATACCAACAACAGATTCGCTTATGCCTATTTGATTCTATGATACAAATATGTTTATTGCTCTATTTGCCAGGATGTGTGACACTAAGTCAGGTACGGCTTTGAAAAGCCAGCGCACTAAGAAAATGGCTATATGGCTTATAAACATCGCTAGGCAGACCTTCGTCATTCCTTCGAATGGACCGTTAAGACGATTCGATATAAGCAAGCCTTTTCTCAGAGAATAGTTAAAGTCTAAGAGAGTGGAACGCCTAGGACTGATCAACACAATACTTCAGCTCGACTGCAACAAAGACACCATCAGACGCATGTGTATCATCATTCTATAATACAACATATCATGTTGAAGTACCGTATATATAGTAACATACACACTCCTATAAACAGCTATAGTTATACATAATTTGCATACTTATTTAATAAAATGTATCTGAAAAAAAAAATTCTTAATATTCATTGGTAATTTGTATAAACATATTTTCTTCAATATTGGTATTAATATAATTACTAATAATATTAATTAAATAAAGTTAATATAAAAAACATTAGGTTTCAAAAAAATTCATTTTCAAAGGAAGTTAATTTACATGAGAATTTGAGTTAACAGAATTAGGAAAACGTATGATGTCGCTGTGATTCCCGAGAAATGATATTACACAGTGCTCTTAGCCAAAAGACAAAGTGACTATAGTAATTATGTTTTTATTACTATGCCTTTGCATTCAATAAAAATGTCGTAATTAATTAGTGTATCACTTTTTACTTGAGGTGGGGAGTGTATTATATTGTCCGTTGTCATAAACAGTAACCCAACGAATTACTTCATTTTTTTAAAATACATTGTGAAAAACCATCCCAATTGTAACATCCTTCTTTAGAAAGAGATAATGCAGCCTATGTTCTGTTGTCATGTTATCATATTTCTTGGGACTACTTTCACGTTCTTTTGGTGCCACGGGTGGCGGCAGCGGCTAGTGTAGTATCAGTGATGCTGTAATAATATTATACTAGCAAGCATTATATTTTATTTTATTCGGGAGATCATCCCATGTATTACCTCCTCTTTTATTAGAAGAGGTAATTTAGTATCAGTTCTTCTGAAATGATACAACTCTACAAGGCTTGTCATCTTTTTGTGAGTTCAGCAGTGTAGTGTATTGTCATGTGTTCATCATGATGATTGCATCGTAAGCATTACCACTTCCTTCACTTTTGCGTATGGGGTATATCCTCCCACGCTTTAACTCTTCTTTTAGAGGTGGTGTAGTATATTTTCCATGATACATTCTTCCCACGCATAACGTCTTCTTTGGGCGCAGTATAGCATATACCAGTTCCTCATGCTACTATCTATCACGGATGAGATTATATTTTTCGAGGGGGTAGTAGGATTAGTTTAGTAGCTGTTTTGTTATAATTATATCATAATTATGTTTCTTTGTGTAAGAGCTGTTAGTGTTTCTCTGCCATGATACCTTTCACTGAGTCATTACACCCTCCTTGAAAAGGCAGTGTAATAAATGTGTGTTACTTATGATTACATCATTGAATTTTTGCAAAATTATTCGACCAGTAGAATTACATATTTGCGAGTATAGAATAAAATAATGAATTAAACTGAAGTCATTGTACGGCTGCATGATTATACTCTTGTGTATTCCCGTTCGGTGGATGCTGCCATCGTTTTTGGGTGTCAACATAAAATTAAGGTATATGCGTTCACTCCGGATGAGTTTATTGTCATCCATTATTCCAGAGAAATAGAGGGCGTGCCATGCACAATTAATAACGTCAAGAACTGATGGCCTCATCCAAAATATCAACGAGAGATTAGGGAATTTCCCTTCATGATCTTTTAACTTCTCGAACAATTTAATGGAATTATAAAAGTTCTAAGTTTTATTAGCTTGTTATCCTCTTTTTATAGTGGTTGTGTATCGTCATACACAGTAGATTATTTAATAAAATACGTCTTGCAAAGGAATCATGTCACAAAAAGAGTAGAGTATCTATTACAGCAGAGAGTAAGAGAGAGAGAGAGAGAAAGAGAGAGAGTGAGAGGTAGAGATAGAGAGAGATTGGGGAAATACATATGTAATGACGAAATAGCGTGAGTATAGGAAGCTTGATAATAAAACTAGTAGGAGGACGAAGATAGCGATAGCTACGAAAGAGGACAGGAGGGAAAGATAGACAGTGAAGACCCCGTAAGTAAGGATATATATTTTAAAAATAGAAATATGCCTAGTGGCTTCGTAATTGATGCCGTCATAAGGAACTAGCCACCACCTTACGATCGGGTTACCTAGACGCAACGACAACAGAAGAAACGAGTGGGAAAAAGAAGAAGGGAAAGGCGACTAGACGAGATGTATATAATGTATTATAATTTATATACGTATCTATCTTTGTCGCCATGTAAATCAAAGAAAATAATTGCATTCTTTCCACAGGCATTTATCTTATCTCACGTCTATTTGCTACTAAATATTTTGTTTGATGGATGCTTTCAATATATTGCGAACTCACGTGTCAACAAAAATAAACAATGATCGTACTACTGAAAACATGTTTTTATATTCCACATTAAATATTTAGATGTATACATGCGCGTACGTACATCCATATATATGCTTAATATCTATTAAGTACTTCTTAAGTTGTGAACCAGTTATAAACTGTTTATGGGCACTTGATTACACCCCGGTACCAAACAATTTAAAAACTACCCATTATTTTCTCTTCCAGGAAATTTAATTGTAACTCAAATTAATTTATTTGATTTTGTGTTACATTTAATTTTTTAGTTAATTTGAGCATTTTATGTTTGAACCTATATTAAAGCTATAACTTTTTTAAAGTGATCAATAGTAAAATAATCTATGTAAATTAGCAACGTAATTGGATTTGTCAATAGCAATAAAACTACATCAATGTTTTACGTGATGTGAAAGATAAATACACATCCAATTAATTCGCATTACAATCATTATCTTTACGGGGTAATGAAGAATATTTTATAGAACTGACAACAACTGTTTATGTTCTTCTACTGATCACTATGCTTTTTATATCACTATTTATCTTGTCAATATATACGTCATTAAGGTATACAATGTGATCGTGTTTATTTAAATACTTATTTATTTAATAATTGCTAATCGTAGAACAATACATAGTTTATATATAATGTTATTTGCCACTTTGTATTTTTAATACTGCATGTATATAAATATCATATGTACTAATCTGAATAGATAGTAGAGTAAATCAGACGCCTTGAACATTACATTGTTTTACTATAATGCTATTTACCACTCTATGTTTAAACTACTGCATGTATATAATTGTCATATGTACTAATCAGAATGGATGATACAGTAGATAAGACGCATTGAACATCACATTGTTTTAATAAAATGTGATTTACCACTCTATGTTTATACTACCGCATGTATATAAATATCATATGTACCAATCTGAATGGATTATACAGTAGATCAGACGCGTTGAACATTACATTGTTTTAATATAATGCGATTTACCACTCTATATTTATAATACTGCATGCATATAAATATCATATGCACTAATCAGAATGGATGATACAGTAGATCAGACGCGTTGAACATTACATCCATCCAAATTATTTGCTGTATTATGTTAAGAAACACGTATATTAGTCGTGTTAAAATAATGCGTTATCTTGAAACAATATTTCGAATCTACAACTATTTTCCAACATAAAAACACAATTATCTACGACGTTCTATCAACTGCAATATTCCAGGTATGGTCCAAGTACAAATAAGCTATCCTCAATAAAGTGGTGCATTTGTCAATGTATAGTGTAGTCAGATTGAAAAAAAACTTGTATATAATGTAATGCTTCGGAAATTCAATGTAATCCAACAGTTTTATCAGTATTTTATGTTTAGAATTGATGATTAGGAAACACAATAATATTACATTAGCGAATGCAGTACTGGCCACCTGCTACTATCATTTACATGACATATTTTATGTGAAACCGGTTTAAATGTGTTTTCAATGGCGGTGTGTTTCCGATACACGAACAACCTGGGTTTCCTGTGCAAGTTATAAAGCTTGAAAAAAAGAAAATTGTCTATAAACCAATGTATGTGTGCAGATGCATCTTGAAACACCACTAATATTCATATTGTCGAATCTTTAATATTAAAAGTCCACCAGGCGATTTTTTTCTGTGTAACATAATTGTGTTTACTTGATGTACCAGCATACTGTTCATTGAAAATATCACTCATTGATTTACATAGGAGTACTTCTGTTGTTATTTTATTTGTGAAAATATGTCGGAAATAGATTTGTATACTTTTGCAAAAACTATTTTTTATCTAAAAGTAATTTTAAAATCTATGTGGTTAAACAGAGTTTTTAAATAGTATTAACATTTAAAAAAAAGTTTAGAATCTGATATGTCGATGATCACTATCGCTAATATTAGTATATTATTTATCCACACTACTCTGAAAGTGTATTACTTTGAAAATCAGGCTATCTACTTGAAATAAATGAGACATATTAGTAAGTATTCATATATAAAAACAGCAATCCTTTTATTCTGTTGAGAATATGTTTTAAGGAAAAAATAATTTATTAAACTATACTAGAATAGGGATCTCCCGTTATCTTGAGCAGCAGTGACAGCTAATAACATACAATTATACCTCAGTTATAATACTATTGTCTTCAAAATCGTCCATTTACGTATTGCGTATTTTCTTATCGAACCTCTATTTCCGTAAATTCTTTCATCTATATTTTGTATTCTTTTACGTACTTTTCATTGTCACTAAGGAAAAGTCGCATCAGACAAGGCTAGTGGTGAAGAGAGTTAAAATAAAATTATATTTTATGAATAATGCTAAACTAAGTATTTTCATGAATCAATACGTGTAGCCCATACACCGAAAACTATAAATTAGTAATACATTTATAGAGATATGGTTTAGGCTATAAAAAAGTTGTTGTTGTTTTCTGGTTGATAGTTTTAACTAAAGTTGAGAGACATTCTGGAAAATTCGAGAGAAAATATGTACATTTTATTTTGAGGAAAATATTATGAAAGAATGCTACAATGTTTCCCTTTAATCATCGTTATTGTGTATGTCCATATTTTATTGCATAATGGAACATTAGAATACACTGAATAGTACAAAAAGTGCGCCATAGTTTTTTTTCTTTTTATCGATTAATTACAATTACAAGTAAATGGATGTGAATATAATATGACTTCAAAAGAAAGGAACTAGATTCTCGTACTCGGCTGTCTGAAAGAAAAATGAACTTACATTGTCAACTGAATATTTTATTATCCGTGCTTTTTTATTTTATTTTTTCGTTTTGAAACGTTTGCAATATTATATAAATACAATTTACAGTCAACCAAATACATGCATACAGCCATATGTATACACATAAATATACACACACACCCACCCACACACACAAATATATACATATATATATATATATATATATATATATATATATATATATATATATATATATATATATATATATAGGATGCATTAACAGTTAGTTAAAAACAATAAAGTGTTGGATCGTAAGTTCTATAAGAGATATCATTCAGTATGTTATTTTAAAACGTAACATTACACTTTCGGGTATACATTATTTTCATGAATCACACTTCCTCTGTAATGTATAGGTTTTACATGAAGTGCCTTATACAGGGTGGGCAAAAATAAGGGTCCTACTTTAAAAAATCCATAACTTTTTTATTTATTGATTTTTTAATTTTTTTTTTTAGAATAAATAAAAGACCCCTTCCGAAGCAAGCATGAGCCGTATTAGCCCTAAGGAACGTACCCTCATTTAGAAAACATTATTTTTGCTTAAAAAACTCAAAAAAGTGTAAAAAACAATACTTTAGTTTTTGTAAGTTTTAAGAAGTGTTTTTCGGCTAAAATTTGTTTTGTTTATTTCAAAAAATCTCGGAAGGGTCAGTCTACACACACATAAAGTTTGGTGAGTTTAACTTTTATTTTGTGGAAGTTATTCAAATTCAAGTTATTCTAAATTTAAAGATAGGACCCTTATTTTGGCCCACCCTGTACATTTATTTATATATATATATATATATATATATATATATATGTATACAAATTATATATTTTCTTGCTGATTCCACGTTATGTTGTGTACATCAAATGAAGAGAAATGGTATATACTGCCTGCGAAAATGTAACATAATATTAAATTAGGCGATATTTTTATAACAACAATTCACATTGATATTCATGTTCCTCTTAGATGTTAATATATATATACACACACACACACACACATATATATATATGTATATATATACATATATGTATATATATATATTTATATATATATATATATATATATATATATATATATATATATATATATATATATATATGTGTGTGATTTGTATTCATACAGACATTTGTAAACTTTGCGACAGTGGCATGTCGATGTTATCGATTAACAGCTGTTCTAAATATATATGTATATGTTAAATAACTGCTTTGAAAAGTATATATTAAATCCTTAAGAATCGTGCCGCGGTTGTATCCAGATTATACTACTCTTTACTTTTTTAAAAATATCTAAATCCAGTGCAATCTACGGGATGAGGTATAAATACAATGAAACATTGCATAATATCGAAAAAAAACGGTGCATTCCTAAACCGCCACTCTAGAAAAACTATTCGTGGTTATTAATAGAGTTGTATTTGATTTATTATTTTTAGTTTTTTTTGCTTTTTTTTAAGAAAGTGTTTGTTTTATTCTAATAAAGGTTTTTTTTCAATTATTAATTTATAATCTTGTATTTATATTTAAAATGTTGTATTATGATGGTGGGATAATGTTAGGTGTTTTGCAAAGTTAACGAACAAACGGAATACGTTTGAATTCTTCGTTTTACAAGTTGTAATACCGAAGTGTCCTTTTTGAAGGTTATATCGTGTTTAGATTCATGTATCGCATGTATGATTTATTTAATTAATAGTTTTGCGTTTTAAAGGTTTGATTTTGTTTAGTGTTTTATTTACTTATGGATTTATTGGTAGTCTCGTATTTAAAAGGTCGTCCCGAGAAAAACGAAAACAAATGGTAATGCGGTCTGAATGTATCGGTAAAACAGTGCATTGCTTACGTTTCATTTTTGAAGTAAGTACGGTCTCTCGTTAAATATAACACATGGGTGTTAATTGTAATTAAATCATATTAAAATTGGTTTAATTATTTATGATTTATGTTGTCTGCTTTTCTGCATCGAAAGTGTGTTTATATTTAGAGATAACTGAGTGGAATAATTTATTGATTAGGCTCTCTGTTAGATTAGTTTAATTCTTTGATTAATTTATTATTTTTTGTTTGTCTTTTTCCAAAATGTATTTTCCAACGGTATTTTAATATATATATATATATATATATATATATATATATATATATGGGCTTGCATTTGAGTGGGTAATCGTTATGTAATGGCTGGGCGTTAACGAACAATATATTTTGTCATTGAATAGTTTATCTAATGAATATCTAATCTGTTAACTGCCATTATCATATGCATTCGTATTTCATTCATATATTTAGTTAATTCTAGTGGCGTTATCTAATAAGGTGTATGAATCTTGTATAAAGTAGTTGTGGAGTAAGACGTGTTAGGTCTTAAGCATCTATGATTTATTTTAATTCTGTGCGGTTTGATAGCTATTCCTTAGGTGTTTAATTAGAGAGGATTTATCTATTTTCCATGTTAGTAATGTTAAGAAGAAAAGAGTATCTACTGATAAATTTGTTATCTGTGGTGAATGGGGTCAGGCTGTATGTGTATTGGTACAGGTTATGTAGTTTGCTGTTGACTAAATCCGGGGGTTTCATTATTTATATAAAAATTAAGTATAATTTTAGAAATGTCTTGGGAAAGCTGGATAGTTTATGTGTTTTCATTCTTGTGTTATTATTTTTTAATCTTTTTATATTTTTTTAAATATTTGTATATGTTTTAATTTTATTCTATGGTATGGAGTTTTAAGGGGTAATTCGTGAGGAATGTATTATCATTGTCAGTCCATTGCGATAGCAGAAATTTTTGCTTGTAAACACCTTTTTTAAGACGTCGGTATTGATGTTCGTGCAATTCATTGAAGGTTTGTTGATTGCTTGCAACATACTGAATTGTTTAGAAGTACATAAGGAAGACACTCTGGAGGAAGAGTTATACAATATTGGTTTGTCGGTGATCCTTTTTCTATTTTATAAGGAGTGTTTGATCTCTTGACAAGAAATTAGGATATCCTATCTTGGTGTATAGCATCCTTAATATTTGCATTTACTACACAGTTGTGAAAGATTAATACACATCCAATTAATTCGCATTACAATCATTATCATTACGGGGTAATGAAGAATATTTTATAGAACTGACAACAACTGTTTATGTTCTTCTACTGATCACTATACTTTTTATATCACTATTTATCTTGTCAATATATACGTCATTAAGGTATACAATGTGATCGTGTTTATTTAAATACTTATTTATTTAATAATTGCTAATCGTAGAACAATACATAGTTTATATATAATGTTATTTGCCACTTTGTATTTTTAATACTGCATGTATATGAATATCATATGTACTGATCTGAATAGATAGTAGAATAAATCAGACGCCTTGAACATTACATTGTTTTACTATAATGCTATTTACCACTCTATGTTTAAACTACTGCATGTATATAATTGTCATATGTACTAATCAGAATGGATGATACAGTAGATCAGACGCATTGAACATCACATTGTTTTAATAAAATGTGATTTACCACTTCTTTCAAACCTCATATACCTATTGCATTTTATACATCCAATGTATTACAAAAACGTATATTCGATACATAAAACATTCAGATAGATCGCAACTTGAATTTAGTCAGCCCATCGACTTTAAATTAAATTTCCCAGTTAAAAGATATATAACATCTATTACAATTTTAATATCGTTGTATTTTGGTGTCTAACTAATAATTCTATTATAATTTCTCAAGAATATCTATAAGTAATAATAGGACAATTAACGAAGTGTAATTACAACAGTTGGTTCTTTTTCAAATTGAGTCTCATTTCATTTTCTGCTCAACGATAACGATATAGAATATCGATTTCAACTGGTGTCTTACATATTTCATTAGATCATGCGTATATGTTCACAATTCCTGAAGAATCAGGTTAAATGAACGTTTGATAAATCGCGTGTTAATTAATTGAAAAGTATAAAAAATGACAGCATAAATCATTTTAGGTTTAACATTGTTTCGTTTTTTTTTTCATTTTATTTTTGTGTATAAACCATACACATAATACTCACGACATATCCCCCATCTGGGAATTGGATCACTTCTTCGAAAGATACATCGCTCTATTTTGCGTTCAAAAAAAGACGATAATCCTATCAGATGTTCTTTTCTGTAGCAATACGTAACTTGATATCATTACATATAAATCTGACTAAAACTTGGTATTCAGAAAAATGTGACGACCCAAAGCACATGCTAACGCCAACCTTATGTAGGAAAATACCGATGTTAACATGGTTTTTTTTTCACAGCTGATGCTGAAATATAATTAATTTTAGATGTTATCTATTATGACAATTTCAATTAGTCATAGCCATTTCCGTAATTCAACTGGTGTGTAATAACTTCGGAATGCAGAAGTAAATGCAGAGGCTTATATTATTCTGTTTCGGACACATTTTTTTTTTGCTCGAAAGATCGTGAGATCTACTATAATTTTAGCCTCTGTTTAATTATGCTGCGTTGTAAAAGTAATGATTTGCGCCCCGCGGAAGCGACGCGCATCACGAACACAATTAATGTTAGAGTATTTACATTGGCTGTTGTGCGTGTACATACTTTTAACAAAAGTGGGCCTAAAATGAGGTCATTATATAATAGTTTTGAAAACTACTTTGGATTGAAGCAAGACGACATCTTACAAACTAAAGGATCATTGTAAACATTTACTACATTGTTTTTAATTAAACTATATCTTGTAGATTCTTTTTACAAATAAAAACAATGATATGTAAAAGAATAAATAATAGTAATACGTATTTGCAAAATCGAAATACACTGGTGTGCATTATTTTATATTGTAGTTTGTAAGTCTATGTGATTTCTATTTAGTATTAAGCATCATTATTGTTGATATTACAATTTCAGAGAATAACTTTTGTTGATCGTTGATTATTGTTGAAAATAATAGACATATTATGTTTCTACATCTAAAAGCAACGCGAATGACTGTATTTTTTTAGTCAGCCGGATAATTATGTGTGTATGTTATCGTATTTAATAATCCAATATTAGTTTGCTATTCATCACTTTCAGTTAATTGCATACGAAGTTAATGTAGGAAAAAAATAAACGCCTAATTGGAATAAATAATCCGAGGATATGTTATATATGCTATATATGTTATAAATGTTATATATGTTATATATGTTATATATGTTATATATGTTATATCTGCTTACTTGTTTGTAATATCGTATGTATAACTTTTTTAAATAGATATGATTCTATACACAACCTTACACAAAAGTCAACTGTTAAATAAAATATAATTCATTATATATGATAAATTGTTTTTTCACACTACCTCTATGTGTCTGATTTATTAGTTAATATTAATTAAATTTAAATTTAATCATGGATCGTAATTATTGTTCTTTTTATTAACGATCTACTCATAATAAGGGTTTAGTTCAATCAGATATACGATATTTTTAATTAACAATGACTTTAAATGAAATTTGGATCATAACTGGTATAAATGTGTGTTCATTTTTAGCTTTTACTTTCATTTTAATATAATGCGATTAGACAACAGACTGAATGCATTCGAGGTATTTCGCTTTCATACCCAGAATAATTGCAACACATGCTCGAGAATAAAACTTGCCCATGGGTCAATACTTTTCGTGTGTCATCCGATGTGTGGTTTAGCGGCTATCATTCTAGTACTTGCTAAAAGCTCTGTAGGGCTAGATAAATATATGCCTCGCCAAATGTTTACACTTCAGATTATATAATTCTTCGCAAACTAGAAAAGTGTACTATAGATTAATTCAACAATGGTCTTCCACAAAGCTGCGATGCCATAGCTAGCGAAATATTCAATTGTCGATTAACTAAAACAACCCTTAAAGATTAAATGCATTTGCGTTACTTTACTCTTCCAGATACACATACTTCTACTCATGACAATGTATTTTAACATATACCCCCGTTATATATATATATATATACATATATATATATATAAATATATATATATGTGTATATATATATATATATATATATATATATATATATATATATACATATATATATATATATATATATATATATATATAAACATATACACATATATATACCTCATTTCTTCATTGGTGCGTGTTTGATTTAACAACAGGGGCAATTCTTGTTTTTTTTTTTGTATCCATCTGTTCGTGTTGACTGACTAACTATCTAATGTTCTTTTCGAGTGTGAACAGGAACTCGCCAAAACTGCTTACGTGTTAGATACCCATGAGTGGTTTTCAGGCACGTGAGGAGTTATGCTAACTAAAACTGGGGAATTTATTGAGAACCTCGATTAACACTGCCTTTTTAAATAATTGCTACGTTGACGGTGGCTTTCTCTGTTTGAATGAGTAAGGCTTCAATTAGGAGGGGGGCGCAGGTTGCAAAGTGAGACAGAGTTATATATATATATATATATATATATATAGAGAGAGAGAGAGAGAGAGAGAGAGAGAGAGTAGAAGAATACACATCCCCGAAGGATATAATCAATATGTGTAGTATATGTTTGATGATAACGTTTTAAAAAATATATAATTTACCCACGTTACTAACAGTGCTAACTAGAATACGTATTCAATAATTCATTATGATGAATTCATTAGTTTACCTTGCATTGCAGCAGCCAATAGGTTATGTAACGTAAATCTTTATATGATACTAGCAAAATTAGTTTAATTAAAATAACATAAAATTTGCTCTAAACAATATGTGTCTCTAATAATGTTGTATCTCTATTATTTATGATGTACCTTTTAGTGTTGCGAGTGTGTAGCATACTCGCTTTATTATGAAGTTATAAAATGTGACCACGTTATTCACATGGTCGCCTATTACATATGTTTAATAATTTATACTACTCAAAAGCGAACCGTGTACTAAGAAATATATAAACATATACACAGACCGAACTAATATAGTATTATGAAGCGAATAAGAATAAATTATGAACGCAATTATTACTTTAATTTTTTGCTAAATAATGTGTACAATAGCGTATATGACATCATCTTTCATTAAAAGGAGTATTTTATCAAAAAGCTGTCATTTCTGCTCTATGTGCTAACGCCCTGTCTTTTTATCTCGTGTTGGCACATCATTAGAAAAAGTGGAAACCATTTAATACATTTGTTACATTTTTTAAAGCTTCTGCACGCACGTTTAAGCTAATCAATTGTGTGTTTAATATAGCACGTGGCATGATATTAAAAATTTACTAATCTAGAAATACAGTCTTCAGTTGAGTATAACATTATAGAAAATTCATAAGCTAAAATCTGTGCAGAGATAAAAAAACACACATTTAAGATTGCTCTAAAATGTATATGATTGACTACTGAAAATGCGTGTAACTCCGTATCCGTATTTTCATATACTTTACAAGCACATGCTCAATCAATGTCAAACTGCGAAAACTCTAAAATAACTTTCGCTCTGTCTCAACTGATTTCATTTATATTACATACATACACTTACCTTCGCGTGAGAATAATAATAATAATAATAATAATAATAATAATAATAATAATAATAATAACACCAATAATAATAATAATAATAATAATAATAATAATAATAATAATAATAATAATGATAAAATATACTAATCAATAAGGATGCAACTAAGAAACAATGAGAAAAAAGACTGGCTAAACGAATGGGCCGACAAAGCCTGCACAGTAAATCAGATTAACACCCCAGATAAACACACTTCGATAACTAGTTGATACCGTAAACAGGATTAAATAGAACAGGAAACGATAGAAGAGCAGAAATCTGAATCACAATGAACTACTAAATGAGAAACATGAAGAATTAAAACAAAAGATAGCAGCATCAGAGGGGAGATTGAGACGATGCAATACAACACAGAGAAGCCCAAAGAGAACATACTCTTTTAAAAGAATTAAAGCCAGGTTTCTAAAAATGTAAACAGTGGAATAAAAAATAACAGAACAACCAAACACAGCATAGACAATACACCTTGCGAACAACATATTAGAAACGCCTTAAAACACAACAAATATGTCAAATGGGTCAAAAACATTAAAGATGAACTATAGGAAATTAAAGTAGAAGCCCACCAGAATTAATGGAGAAGAAAGAAAGACCAGGCACTCATATAATGGATGTATACTGTTTTTCAAAATTAACGACTCTACATGAAAGAACTTAGAGGATGCATAAAAATACAGACATGGATGACCAAACAGACGCTAAAGAGGAAACAATTCCAAAAACTACAGGCTAGTAACTTGTTTACGAACAATGTGGAAAATCGTAACGGCACAACTGAGAGAACAAATCTAACAATCCCTAAACAATCGTAGACTGCTGCTCGAAGAGCAAAAATTGTTCCGAAAACGGAAAATAGGGACGCAATATCTGCTATACATCGATCCAAAGATACTAAAAAGGTAAAAAGCAGAAATAAAACATATCCATGACATGGATTGACGACAAAAAAGCCTACGGCAGATTCCGTTAGGAATGGATAATTGAATGCTACAAGGTATACAAGACAGCCGACAGGATTATTAGTCTCATTAAGATAGCAATGGAAAAATCGAGACTAGAACTGACAACTCGAAGACAACGTTTTACTGAGATAAACACACAGAGAGGCATTTTCTAAAAAGACTCCTTAAGACCGTACTTAATAACAGCTACCCCACTTCACTATTGCCCACCTAAATGATACCTAAACACGAATACACTGCACACTCCCCTACACCTGCTTTTTAAAACTTCGTTTTTTTGTGATAAAATCACTACTGCCATTCGCAAGGCCATTGGAAACATTGTCATTCTACTCACCCCCACTGGCATTAATGTGCGTCAATACCTATTTAAAAGACGCACTCACCATACAACTTAACACCGTCTGTTAGCCAATTGCCGTATCCTTACAGCGGGCTTTGCCACCTCACATATTGTAAATACAATAAAGATCAGGAATAAGTTTTGGCTTAGATTTTATACTTGGAGGACATCGGCATTGCAAATAAGTGCTTCACACTTCTGCCCATCAACGACTACTTTTATAAACTTATCAAATATAAAGGAATTAATAGCTAAAAATAAAGTTCATGATATCTATAGTTTGTGAAATAATCTTTTGTGCAAAACCTTATCTAAAGTGCGTTTATGTGTAAAAATCTATTGCGCAAGGAACAAAGGCCCGTACATATATTAACTGATCGTGTGTTGGATTACAGTCAGATCATCAGCTGTTTATCTTCAATGACGAAATCTATATTGCTAGCGTGAGTAAACTGTTTTTGTTGAGGTGGTTAATAACTTATTTATCTGTCACAAGGTCATAACGAGCATGGGACTATTGGGATGCATTGAGATGCAGACATCCCAGTATGTTAAAATACTGGTCAGACTAACTAAGTTTCCAAGGTGATGGAAAGCATTTCGTCTTAAAGCAACAAGTGAATAGTTTTGTAAGAATAGAAGCTAGGTCTGGTTAAAATTTTTTGGGCACTATGATTGGAATGTAGTCATGAATAGTTGTTTTGCTAGCATCAATATTTTGATAAGTGTTTAAATATTACGAACAGATATATCAATGTCGCGCAGGGTGTTAATAGTCATAAGCGGAAATTAAAAACGTAAGCGGCTCAGATCGAAAACTGTGAAAGTTGATGTAAGTTATGTGCAAAGAGTTTAATTTATTGGATGCTGAGGAAGTTACAGATAGCGTATTGATAACGGTTAGAATAGAAGTATTATATCTGTTCATGATCTATTTCGTTATTCGCCAAAACTCGTGGGAACGATGCCTCTTTCAAGCCACTGGAGATTTAACGGTTTAGGTATAGGGCTATCTAGCGTTTTCTATAACCTTTTTCAGAGGTTGCGGGCAGATTTGATATCAGAGAATATATTTGTTAGAAAGCAATAGAAATAGTGATTTCGTGAGACATAGCGGCCGTACATTCAGCTTGCTGTTTCGTTTCTGTTAGGATTTCTTGTACAATATAAAGTTCTTAGTTACAACTATAAACTATTTTTAATATCATGCAATAAAAGACACATCCCCCTGAAAATAGAAATGCAGAATAATTTCTAATGAGAGGGATGTGTGGCTGTCTGATGGGTCATTAAATATCGATACACTCCGCAATGAAAAGATACATCAGAGGTCTTATTGCACTTTGTGTGGATCGTAATTAAGACAATCGAGTAATCAGAAGAACCCAGCGAAGACAAAACAGTTGATGAGCAGTTGTTTAGGAGAAGTTGTCACGAAAACAGCAAATAGACTTGCAACATTTCCGTCAGAATCGGGTACACGAGTGTTTTTTTTTTAACAATGTATGTTAGTCAATAGGCAAGTAAAATCCGTCAATGAACTCACTACGTAATCTGTATTGTTTTAGTAGGCAAGCACTCCAACACAGTGAACATCATTACAGACATGAATGCTGAAAGAAGGGTAAACATACAGGGTATTGCCAATTTGTTTAGATATATTCTCTGAGATAGTAATTACATAATTATGTTGACGATGAAGGCAACGATGGCTGCGGTGATTTAGGTTGTATACGGACACAGACAGAAAGCAATACAGGGTCTTCTTTTCAGATGCCTCTACCAGATGGTAAATCAGCTTCCATTGTAGGCACACATAATATTTTCATGACGATCTTGAGAGTCAGATTTGGATGTTGTGTTTGAATTATCATCTTAAAATCATCGACAGAAACTAACGGACTAATACTAGTTTCACATAGAAAAATAAGTTCGGTGTGGTCGCATTTAAATGAATGACAGCGTCTTGGATGTTGGAATGCAGTCCTCTAATAGTGGAAAAGTGGACCTGATAGTAAATATCGAGGTAAGAATTTGGAGAACTTAGTTAACACTTATATTTTAATTTTGAATTTCTAACGTTGGGATTCGTAACATGTGAAATAGATCAGTAGATAGGTTGAGTGAGGAAACGCAGAGAATATTAAGATCTGATTATGTTCATACACCATTGACGAAAATAAAACCGTAGAAGTTCTAACCAATATTGCATCAAAAAGATTCATCAGAAACCACTGCATCGTCGAGACTTCATTTACCAAACGGCAATACAACAGCCTCGGTATGTTGCACCTGTTCATAAGACATCATTCTTTTGAGTTACTCCTAAGTTCGGATCTTTGGACTTCAGGCCGACAACATTTACATCGAGCACCCTTATTTGTGACATAGTTACAAGGATAAAGAAAAGTAAGTTTACACAAGGTATCTCCACCTACAGATAACACTAACAAAAATCGCCTCAGGAACAGTATTTTATTCCCACTTTGTCAGAATCCTCGGTCTTGGAAAGTGAGGATTCAGTGACAGAATAGCGACAGCGAATGATACAGGGCTGTAGAAAGTACATGCACGGGGAGTACAAATATATGACAGTGTTGTGCGGTTATACGGCACGCACATATCGCACATTTGTTACAAGGCTTAATTTTCAGAATTACTGAAAAGCCACGCTGTAGAGTGCAGGTTGTACAAGTATGTCCTTTTCTTTAGATAGCCAATCTAAAATATGCTACGGGTTCACCTCGCTAAGGATGGTAACTTTGCGGCTGGGTACTATGCCAGCTTTTGCGATGGGCTCGTCTTAAAAAAAGTAGATTGTTTTCCTTTTTATATGAAGAAATCAGAGTAAAATGTATAGCATGATGAAACAAACTAATTTGCTTTTTTACTCCTTTTATTCGTTACTTTGCGAGAGCGATAGATGATGAAAAGGGAAATAAATAATTACAAGTAATAAGCAAGAAATCAAGAGTAATAAACATTTAAAAAAGAAATAAGATGCGGCTCGTTAAGCATAAAAAATCACAAGCTAATCTCAGTACGATATTTCCTTAAGTTGATATGACTTAATATATTCCGTGGACTAATGAGTCGGCAGTATTTCGACAGCCTTTTTTATGGTTCTATTTCAAAGACTGAACGCCACAAGCAGAATAGATTTTGTCGGGAGTGAATGTTTCGGTCACTTGGAACAAAATTATCGCTTGATAAGTTATTCATTTTATTACTTGTATTTTGCTAGCACATATAATATATATATACATATAATAATAATTAATAAATATCTATTTATATAAGTAGTATACATACAATATATATACCTATATATACATATATATATATAGTCTCGGAAGTTTCTCAACCATTAAAACTATATTAAAAAAAAACAAAAAAAACTTATAGTCCCAAGTCTTCTAGTGGAATATCACTCATGTAAGTCAATTTATTTTTTACAGTTATTATATTAGTTTATTTCTAACACTATTTTAAGGGATCATCAGTTGTTTACCATGAAAAACTGTTTCGGGAATTTATATTTATATATATATATATATATATATATATATATATATATATGACTCATGCACTAATCAAAATTAGATATAAGTTCGTTACACTAAATTTGAAATTAAGAGAAGGCTAAGTAAACATAATAGAGTAATAAAAAAATACAATTTCACCTGATGCCTTTTTATTATTTAACATTTTACTAGCTAACGTCATTAAAACCATTAAAAAAGCTCTCGTAATATTTCTTACATCAGCACTCATTATATAATATGACAGAATAAAATAACCAAACCCTTTCTTCCATTTATCCCGGTTAATAATGACACTTATATTAAACGAACATAACTTTAATTTAGATCTACACTATTATAATAATAAAAAAAATGTGTACATAACATTGATATTAATAAAAAAAAAACACATATCTTCTTAAATCACATATTTTGGATTATTACGTTTATATTTCATTCAGAGAAAAATACAAAAAAATATTTCCACGTAATAGACGCACCACGTATTTTCAATTATTGACTTTGATGATTTTCTTCAGATCTTAAGAAAATATTGAAATGAAACCCAATTGGTTATGCATGTATACAAAAATTCGATTTTTTTTTGTTTGTCCATATATATATATATATATATATATATATATATATATATTAATATATATATATATATATATATATATAAGACATTCGAAGTCAACGAAATGCCAACATTGTTGCAAAACTTACAATCTAACGACTATAAGGCGTACGATTTTTACCAAGATTATTTGGAATATTTTATTTTACATTATGGTTCATAAGACCCCTGACGGTTTTCTTTCAGCTCCCTTCACAACATAACATAGAGAAGTCCGTCACGGAAACATATGATTATCGTATATTCCGATAAAACACATATATTCAGACAGTAATTGGAGACACCGAGTCAAATCATGTCACCACATATATGTATATCTAATTTATATATATATAATGTCGGCATCTATGGTATTGTGAATCTCAATAATAATGTTACTCTTAATGTAAAATAAATTACTACGAATTGATTCGATCATTGTACAGATATATCATCATTAGTTTCAAATTAAGCGTTTTCATTCTGACATCGGGTTCTTTGCTGTTGCGTGCTCGATCATGGAAACAGATCGGCACTTCCTGAACTATACATCCACTTTGATGTATTTGTTTAAATAACCAAATGCTATTAAACTCGCTTTCTGAAATAACAGTGTCTATCTCTTATTTCTCTTTAGACATAATCATCATGTTACAATTTGTGACATTATCTCCTCTGAGGTTACTTTTTAAAAACTGAAAATTCTCTCTGAGACTCAGGATCAAATTTCATGCTTGCCTCTACATCCGGAATTGTTTACTCTGCAACTATCTTTACTACACAATTTTAAAACATTCATCTTTATACGTGACGTATAGCAGGTAAACGTAACAGTGTTAGCATATTTACCTCGTCAGAGTGACTCTCGTAGATATTCCAATGTGGGTATAACTTGCGAAACCCGTGCCTCTGCGTTGCCCGGAACAATTGAAGATGCCAAGTATTGCAACCCCCATAATTCAATTTATATAAAAAATTGAAATATTTGTGTTTTTCCCAATGCAAAGTCTTTTCACGACGAAAATATGTGTGAAAGGGTATTTGGAAGATATTAACTAATTTGTAACCACCATACATAAATCTACCGAAACAACCGGAAAGTCTCGAATTATATTCCAAATGCTGAGTCTTTATTACGAGAAAAATATATGTGTAAAAAGGATATTTGGAGGGTAGCTACTAGCTTGTGTGGCTTATGACAGCGTTGGCATGATTTTGGAGTCGGAATTTGTATTGTGTTCACGACAATAAAAACATAATTGACTTCCATCTATATATGTAAGCCAATTATGTTTGTATTGTATCGTGAATTAAAATAAATTTATTATGATATAATTTAATTGCGTAATGAAATACATTTTAAGACGGTGAAGGGTATTCACTGATTTTTTTACTGTGTTAGTAATTAGCAAGCGCTGATTTGTGTAAACATTCACTGAAATACTTAATAGTACAGTTAAAATTCGAAATACAATGTGTGTAGTGGACAACGATACTCACTTATTTGTTCGCTTGACTGCAATGGGTTTGTGTGGGTTAGATTAGTTTACATTGTTTATGATATTGAAACGGATCGACTCCCCAAGAAGTAAATTCATATTGTAAGACTTAGAAAATAGTATTTTCATCCAAAATGCTAAGTGTATTTCTATGCAAATAAAACTAGACGTAATACGTATATGAAAAGCGTAGTTGAATTTCAAAATAATAACGAATTATAAAGAAATGTTCTTTTGCAAATAATATGCTAATAGGTGTGCCTGCGTACACTACAGTGCTTTTATTTTATACTAGCAGGACCCGTGTCCCGGCGTTGCCCGGAGAATATAACAGCCTGATTTGAATTTTTAAGTTAAATAAATAGATTCAGAAAATAAATCATTTCACTGGAAGTAATTTAGGTAATAAAAATAGGATTTAACACGGAGTTGTGCCATAGCTTTCTTGTGTCTGTTCCAACAGATGTCTCCTTTATAGTGGTAAAAGTTATTCGTACAAAGCTCTTAGATACACAATGTTTGATCTGTTACCTACTTGTGCCATTATGTATAGACATTGTGGAGAGCCTACCGTTGAACATCCTACATAAAACTGCCCATGGCTAAAGCAAGGTGAAGTCAAGTTTAGACAAACCACTGCCAATGATTGTCCTTGGGACTTGTTAATTGTCATGTCAAAACACAATCTAACTGGGAACTGAAGCCTTTTAAATTTTATTGCAGAATCCGACGGAATAATGGGTATTCTGGGAAGGAATGTCAGTTTGCCCCTTGCCACACCAGTAAGTATTACAGCTTCTATCACATGAGGTTTCATGCGTTTAACATAGTCTCGTTCCATTACATAGCCTTGGAGCATCAAGATTCCGGAGTAAGATAATTGGGCATCCAGCTTTCAGCTTTAATTTGTGTGTTGGCATACCAGGCAATTCTAATGAATTTAACATTCTGTAGGGTATTGTACAGCCTGGTCGTCATCGAGAGTAGAATACACAGAAGTGAAAGTTTGTTCATCACCTGGAATTTCATCAATCAGTTGTTGATTGATGACATGCCCCATGTAATTTTTAGGAGCTAGAATTGCTCTCTCCGTTAGCCATTCAGGATGCACATAGTTTTCGGCTATATTTGGATAACTCTGCTACTAAGTTCTGTGAGTAATGAAATAATTGAGCCAATACGTGGAGTAATAACAATCTTGCCATTGTTAGTTGTTGCAAGCTCGCCATCACCTATTTTTAGGAGGAGGGCGGCAAACTCACCAGCCACTGGGTCACTATTGAGATGTACACGTATGTTTGTAAATAATGTTACAACCTTAATGTACTTCCACAAATATGACAATTTAATGCAAGCATTGAGCTCACATCAGCGGGACTTCCACGTGGAACAATAGGAAGCGTTTGTCGGAAGTCACCTGATAATAAAAGTGTTATGCCACCCATAACAACATCACGTCTCTTGAGATCACGCAATGTTTTATCTAGAGCCTCGAACGCTTGTTTATGTGCCATTGTACATTCATCCCATACGATCAAGGAACAATTCTGTAAAACTTTGGCTGAATCTGATGCTCTTTCTATTTGACAAATTGGATCAGCATCTGTTGTTCGATAATGGCAACTTAAATGTGGAGTGAGCTGTCCTACCACCAGGAAGAAGAGTGGCTGCAATGTCTGATAATGTCACCGCCACAACTATTTTGCCTTCTGACCTAACTTTAGCAAGAATAAATTTCGTAACAAATGTATTTCCTGTACCTCCGGGTGCATCAAGGAATATAAGGTCACCTTGCTGATCTTCTACAGTATTAACTACAGTACGAAAAATATTAATTTGCTCATTATTTAGTTGTGCGATACCATCTCGAATAATTGATGCTTGCTCATGAGGTTGATAACTAATTTCACGCGTCCATGCAGTAATGACCGGATGTGTATTAGATCGATTAGGTGACGTAAGACCCAATTTTGTCAGTGTGTTACGATTAATCTTATAAGTCATAACTTCGATATGAACTAAAGCCATATTGAAGATGTCTAAAAATGTTATATAAACTTCAGGCTGTTGATTGTGTTTGCCAAGAAGGAAATCTTCACTAAACGCTTTTTTGTGTGCATCCCAAAGTCGTTTTGGATGAGACACTGCACATGATGTCAACATGATGGCAAACAAATGTCTACAATTGTCTACAGATTCAGATATAGATGCTTCCTGTAATGTAGCATCCCAGTGATTATCATCCTCAAGTAGTCCATGTGCACTACATGCACCCCTGAATGTAGTCATAACTTGACCGTTATCGTGTTTTGGTTATTAAAGCTATGTGAACCTCTAACATTGTGTAGAAGCAGTCTCAAACAGAAGTAGTAAAATTGATTTGGATGCACGGTGTATACCCTGCTAAAACTTCGGTTCTTTTAACGCACGGATAGCCTGGAACTGGCTTAACCTGTAATCGTCGCTTGAAGACCTTAGTTTTAGTGTCCCAGGTATAATAAAGTGAACTTCTGAGTACAAAAGTGTACGTGCCAAAAAATCTGTAGGACACAATTTGAAGAAAGCTGTTAGAGTGGTTGAAGGTGGATTTGCAACGCTATCTGCTGCAGTACTTTCAGTAAAGTATATACGCTATCCATTTTCTAGCTGAACTGATAGGTGAATAACTGGGAGATGATGTATATGTATGTGAAAGTTAAGTATTCTCCAAATGGCTAAATTGGTTTATATGTAACGTCCCGTTTCGTATCTCTTAACTTACTCATGAGCATTACTTTCAATTGTGAAGATAGCTGGTCACTACCTTTATTTACATATTTACAAATGTATTTTATTGATTTCATGCTCTTGCAATATTCAGCATTGATATGTTCATCAAAAATCTTACAAAGCCGTTCATTATGTGGTACAACCCCTCGGTTATCTACAGGAACTGTTATGTAGCCAGGTAGGGTAACTGTCATCTCAAAACCTCCAGCTAAAGGAGATAGTCGTCGATATTGTGGGTAGCCATTTGTATCCGATTGAGTTTCATTCAAGAAGTGTCTGGGATATCTCTTACTGCAGTGCCCATCTTTGAGACAGAGTGAACATCTGTTTGTTTCCACATGGTCCATGAATCATATGGTGCCAAATGGTATCATGTAAAACCGGATCTGCCACTGGATGTGGAATTTCCGCACTGATAACTGAATCTATGTCAGAGGATCTCAATTTTTATCCTCTTTTCTGCTACTCAACAGTGTACATGTACGCTATGACATAACGGCAGCAGTTTTTGTCGCCACCACTTCTGCCATCAAGCGCAATCAAGGATTTGGTTTACCCGACTCAAATTAAACAATAGCAAGCAATTAAAATTAAAGATGATTGTCTGCAGGTAATGTTCTAAGAATTTTTTTTTTACTTATTGTTATGCCTCCCTTATGCCCCCCTTACACATAGTGGACCGTACATTTGATCGCCAGAATGTGAATCGTAACATATAACGGGCAACACTTTTCCCGATCGCCATCGGCATTTGGCTCACGTGACTCAATCGCAGTCATTAAAAAAAAGTAGAGAGTAGTCTTCATTAGTAAAAATAAGCATATAATCGTAATTTTTGCCCCCCCCGCATCCGAATACAATTGGTAATACTCTGCAGGCTACATTAATTATATTTGTGTGTTTCAGTAGTGCTCATTTTCCGTATTTCTTTTCAGCCAAATAAAATGGAATTTATATGCAAAGATAATAGGGGGTGATTTTAATGGGTCTCTGTAGGTCTCTTTAATTTTCCAAGGGCCCCTTATCACAGGCAGAGCAGGTGTTTTTTGAAAAATAAAATAAAATTTCTGGTGAAAGCAAAGTACATTGCTTTCATTATATATCGAACAGGCTTCGTTTAAATATATTCATTTTCATATTAATATTATATTAACCATCCGTGGGTTAGTGGTTACGACGTTACAGTTTTTGGCGTTCGATCCCATGCTACTAAGTCAACAGTGTTTTTTAAAACGAAAATTTATCATTTTATTGTAAAGTCAGTGAGTTTTTGTTATTATATGAATTAAAACGTTCTCAAATTAGTCAACACTGATTTCTGAAGTGCAAATATATCATTTAAATGAGTAGTCATAGATGTTGTTTATTGTATGAATTAAAATACTATCAGAATAGTCAATAGTGATCGTTTAAAATGAAAGTGTATAATTTAAAATGAAAAATTGAGTCTGGCATTTCAGGTTGACTCGGTGGAATGAATGGAACTCTTCAATTAGTAAGTCTTAGTGACGTTTGTGATGAAGAAACTATAAAATCCGTGTAAATTCAATACATGTCCACCCTCCACCCGCGATATATATAAGTTTTTTTTGAATTTTGTTTAAATTTAACGTAAAGATATCTGACTGAGGCTTGTGACGTGCGAAGTAACGAAAAAATGTAAATATGGTTATGTATCGGTTCAAATTATGTAGAACTAAGACATGTTTTAATTTATGTTTGGAATAAATATAACGTAAGTGGATTTGTTTAGTTTTCCGGTGATTGTGTGTAAGTGAATTTGTTATTTAATGATTTATTTATTATTACAATTAAACAAAAACAGTTAGGTTCAAATAGTGTAGAAGTCACATATTAGTTTGTTTTTAAAATAAGTGAAAGGTATAATTATTGGTATATATTGATTCTACATTTGTATATTTCGTAACCGTATAGGTTAAAAAAGAACAAATGATCAGTTCGGTTCAAAATGTGTGTGTGCGTGTGTTTGCGATTGTCATTGTGTTCAGTTTAATGTAATCTGTTATTTGCTAACTTGTAAATGCTACGAATGAAGAATAAGGGAATGTCAATCGGTTCATCTGTAACAGGTTTTGTTTTCTGAAAATAGTACGTGTGTATTGTAGCAGCAATGATAAGAACTGAAATAGATGAATGTATAACGGAAATAGCAGAACGGGAACGATGTATTACCTGTAGAAAATTAGATCGGTAAGGGAAATCAGTATAATTGTTTAAGCGTAGTGAATCTGGCAGGTGTTTCGTGAACTGTATTAGCTGGTTGAGGCTGAGTGTCGGAGATTGCGTCATCTTTATTGGCGGAAGTGACGTATTCAGATGTATTGAAGAGAGCGTCTGTTATATTTTCTGTGCAACGTATGCTACTGTGTGGTGAGTTGAAGCTATACATAACGCAACTAATAAGTTGTAAATTGTGTGAAAGTATCCATTGTGTAGTTGTTCCCGGTGTAGACTGGTAGCGTGGGAGGAGTAAAATGTTAGAGAGAAATGTTTTTGCTACTACCTGTATGGTGTCTGTTGTGAGGAGAGTGAATGATGGCGGAACGAATGTAATAATTTGCCCGAAGTACATGAAAGAGTGTAGAGTTTGCTAAGAACACGATCGAGCGAATAAGCTTGATAGTGTGGTGAGTGTAGTAAACAATTGCTTTCGAGGTTATTTTCCTATTCGAGGGGAAGGTACAGGGGAAAAACGTCTCTACTTTATATATAAGATACATTTAAAGGTGTAAGCAACAGTCAGTGTGATAAACTTAATAAATACATATACTTAATGTAATTATATATTATGTTATTTATTTTTTCTAGTGATGGTAGAAGTTACGTCACTTGAAACCGATGTGTTTAACTTCTTCAATTCATTCTTGAAATTGTATAAAATATATTTAAGGTCGATTGTACCTGAGATTAAATATAAAAGAAAATGATGCAATTAAGAAAATCCTTCAATGACAGAAGGGCATCGGACACATGCGAATATATATATATATATATATATATATTTAATACAATTAAAGGAGTGAACGAAATACTCAGTTATTATGAGTGGATATGTGATTTTTCCGCGCAAAAGTAAAATGGAGCTTTACTAGATAAAGTGAAAATAGATTAATAATGAATCCACTAGAAACACAAAAATTATGTGGCTTCGCATCTTCTTGTGTTTGTTTACTTAAAACCACTATTAAAAGACCGACATTTTATAGATGTTCAGGTTGACTTAAGTGGGATAAACACAACGATGGGGTTACATTTCGTGAGTATGTGTCGTTTATTACATTAATGAGAAAAGCATGTGTGACTTAATACACAAGCTGTTTAATTAATGTTCGGATAAAAAGAAAAGACAGACAGAACTTCGTTAAACTTTTTTATGATAAACTGAAAGGTATGTATACATCTGTATCTAAATCTGTTTAACGTGTTCTCCATGATTGACAAAAAAATTAAAGCCCGTGAAACAAATATTACAAGTTTTTCTTATATTGTGATAGTCACAATGTGTTAATACATGATAGTTGTAATACCCTAGTTGGCATTTACGTGTTCTTGTATAATATTACTTGCAACATACTTATTGCTATTTTCCAATCAAAATCGTTTAGACAAGTCATGTCTAAAACCCCGATACCTATGGGATCATAGAGAAAGTCAATGATGAGTACTAACATGGGAGACGTCTTGAGAAGATCTATCTTCGATAAGAATACACCACACATATGACTACGTGGATATGAGACTATTTACGGACACTACCAGTAATATAAGCTATATCTGTCACTTAGCACTACTAAAATTGTATGAAAAACCGGCCTTTAAAATGCTGTGATTTCGAAAGAAAAATCATATTTTAAACCCGGATATTATAATTCATTGAATAACTTGACTTTACAATCAGATATTTCATGCGCTTTCAATTAAAATATGCGACTATGTTTGAAACTCTTTTAACAAGTGGCAGATCGTTTATCATTAAACATAATTTGCCTACGAAATTTTATTTCCGATGACTTCAATACTCATTTCAGTCTTTGGAAATAAGAATTTGCGAAAGTCACATTTTGAAAAAAGAAAGAAAATATGAAAAAAACGTACACGTTATTCAAGTAGTTGCAATCGAGATTATGAATAGGATATTTCGTCACTTTTGTAATATTACTTTTAATCACTTTGGTAATATAATCTATACTGCGGCATCAAACCTTTTTACCCGCTGATCAATAAGTCACACAACAATCGACTTATTCTCATGACATGTCGTTTTCATAATCAGCTCACAACATGTCATTTGGTTTAGTTAGAGAGTTCTGAAACACAATGTATATTTTAAACGATACAATATGCACGGTGAATTCAACACAATTGGTGAATATTTCGCATAGATGATAGTTTCTATGTAAATAAATAGAATATGATTGGATCTTATTTGACATAGCCCATAATATTTCTTAGATCAATTTCCATAATCAACGCATTTTATTAATTTATTTATTTACCTTTAGATCATTAGTTTATCAAACGGAAAACAGTGCGGTCCTAAAGATGCAAAACCTAATGGGAGGACTCTCATTGATCAATGTTATGCATTGATTATTAATAATGGGTCGGTTTTGACGAGCAGTGTTAATCAACAGCGAATTAACCCCGCGATAACTTGTTCCACAGAGGCGAACAGTTAGGAGTGAGAAAAGACAATTATCGACGTTGTATTAAAACACCTTCTTGCTTCGAACGTCTCACAAGGAGGTATTAAAGACGAGAGCTTAGTCGAGCTCCTTCCACAAAAATAACGATAGAGCAGGGAGACACTAGAGACTTGATTTTGGAAGTCGATGCTGTATTCTGTTAACTTATATATGTATTTTAAATTGCACCAATTATTAACTTTACCTTTAGCTACTCTTTCATTGGTGTAGCTGTCTCCTCGTATCCCGGCAGCTTTACATGAGTTGGTTCTGCAATATGTGAAAAAAGATATCCGACTAATTTTCACATATGTAAAGAATGCAACATCAAACAATGCATGAGTAATACATTTATTTTATTAACACTCAAACAAAATACAACGTCCATGAATGTATCTATATCTTTGGGTTTTCTTTCAAGAACCTGCGAACAGAATCTGCGTTATTGCAGTCTAAGAAAATATGTTGAAATATCAACTATAATGTTTCCTAAAATATGATGTATCATGTCGGGCTAATTGCTGGTAAAATGTTTATTACATTTTTTAGATAGAAGACGCTTAAACTTTTACATCAATTTTCATTGTTCTCGGAGTTAAAAATGATCCGCAAGCTTTCGAACAACTTTTATAAGATCGCACTTCCGGAATATTCTAAACGTCACTTTTTTGGCACCGGCCCTGCAAACTGTGTAAGAAATGTTACCTTTCTATGGGCAACGTTTTTAATCCGATTTGAACTGTACACAAGCTTGCCTAAATAGAACTGAAAGCTTCTGTTTATTGATTTTTTTTATCCATTGTTTCTTATTGCTGACTAACGATCTGATGGTATGTTCCAAGAATTCGACATAGTTATAAGCACTTTCAGTCGTCAGGCAAATGCTTACACCCATACGCAAACGCGCAAACCCCTTAACAATGTAATCACATCATATCACCCGTAAATCACAGAGTAACATTCTCATGATAATTGCTTGATAATCTCTTTTCCGTACAAACTATATACACGAAGTAGTTTTTCCTGGCGTCGATAATATTTTACAAATGTTTCAGTACACGACAGTATTAAAATAATTATTAACAATATATAAAATGCCCCAACGCTCTCCACCCTCCAAATAAATTGTAAAATCCTACATAGATTACATATTTTATGTACCAATTAGGTTACGTGTTACGACCCTAATAGAACCTTATACACCCAAAATACCATGGGATCGGATTTAAGCACATTGTGTTTTATTAATTTAACACGAACGATCTGAAAACTAAAACAATTTATATTGCTTCTAAACCCTTGATATATAGTTACGGTGACGGTATATTCCTACTGACGCAAAATTTAAAAGAAACTATATTAAATCTCATACACACAATCGATATCAGTAACACACGTCTCTTACTTGGCATAGACACAGCATATAATATAGATAGGTTTACTTCTTTCCCGTACAAGAAATAATTAGTGGTTACTTAATGTTGTGAGAGTGTGTCATCAGATGTACACAATGACCGTAGTAATAACTCCCATTTACTGAGGTAACCGCAGTTTAGCCACCACATTCTATACGGCACTTGGCAACATTAAATAAACCCAACTTCATAATAATTACCCACACCACATCGTTGACTAGCATATCAACCACTCCTGTTCCACAATGATAAAACTATTAACAACAATATTAATTATGATTATAATATCAAATTAGTTCATCGTAAACAAATTAACACTTAGCACAAAGTAAGCAAAACCTAAATAAAATATCATATATAATCATATATCGACTATTATAAATAGCTCAGAACTCCGACTTATCATCTATTATAAAAATCAGAAACGGCTAAGTTAATAATTCAAAATAACTCGTGATGCCATGAGTGTAGTTAAATGTGGTGGGTCTATATAAATAATATATAAATCGGCATAACTACGACAACGAACCCCTGCCATTAATGGTGCCACCTCAATCCCCTCAAATCTTCATCCCACTAACATTTAACATTATAAAAACTTGTTTTTTAAAAAGACATCCGTATTCAACTAATAAAAAGTACTGTCATCCAAGCTGTTTAAAACTGTTGCATCGAAGCTCAATTCATTCGAGCGGATGGAACTACTCTAACCAATCTCTTGGAAAGATGTTAAACTGCTTTGAAACGTTTTCAATCGACTTACGTTTAAAATTCACAAATTTGTATTTGTACCACAACACCAACACGTGCCTAACGACTAATGGTGTTCGAAAGTACTTGCAAGTATCACGAATGCTCGTTAACACTGAAATATTCTATCTGATCACTAGTCTTACAATTGGACGTATGAATCAAATAGGATAAACAAAAGCATTCACTTCTATATAATACCCCTTTTGCTAATCTATTACTACATTATTAGGGTGTGTACATTAAGTAAAGCCCATGTATGATTCATTGTCGTACCAATAGTGCATTAGTATTAATATTAATATTAAAAGGATTCACTGTTATCGAAATTACTTCTTTTTAATAGTTGACTTTTAAGTGTTTATAAGTAGGTATTCTAACATGTGTAGAATTAGTTTGTAAATTTCGTATTCTATTGCAGTGTAAATGTCTACGAGCATATTTTAAAATTTGTAAACGGGGGCAAGCATGATACACTTTTAGTTGGTCTATATTGCTGGTGTTGGATCGGTGCATAGTAAGACATATCTATATAGTTGTGTTAGTTGAGCTTAAGTATTTTGTTCTTCATATTAAGGCGCATAGCTTTTTTTAAGGATATTTAAACTTATATAGGATGATTTTTCTAATTTAAGAAACTGGCAGAGTGGAAAAACTATTCGTGATAAAAAGATGATATGTTTTAAACTTGCTATACTAACAACTCAGTGTTTTTTATTTGTATCGATGAGTATCTATGTTTATTAATCATAGTTTGTGATATTTATTTATCTATTTCATAATTATTAGGCAGCTGCGTTAGTTAAACTAATGTAATGCATTAATTGAGTATGGTAATTAATTGTATTAATATTGTAGTAGTTAAATGTTGAATGTGTTCGTCGATGATGTAGTTATGGAAGTCATTATTGAATAGAGTCTGTTTAATATTTTTAAATCTGTGTCGTACAATAGTTAGTAAGGGAGAGTTAGTTTTACTCGAGATGATATTTTTCTTTTATAATGGCGGTTTTATATAGAAAATCCCATTCGCTTTTATAGTTCAGAGTAGATATGTTTTTATTGGTAGGCTTTATATACGTTCAACTAGATAGAAACTAGGAAATATATGCAGACACAAGTCGTTTGTAATATTTAACGATATATATATATATATATATATATATATATATATATATATAAATAACATATCTACAATTCTTTCTGCATGAGGGTGTGAATTTGTTAGACTATCTCTATATTTCTGCTCAAGATTAAATATTCCAATATCATAAAATTAGGGTCATATGTCTTGGACAGAAAGGTCGGCAGTGGATGGAAATTAGAGGTTTAATAAATCCGTTTATGGACGAAATAATGAATACTAATGCAATTAAACGGGCAAATCTGTTCGTACCACGAAATGCAAGCAAAAGATCCGCACCAAAAATCTAATAAAATCGACCGTTTTCCTTATTTTATACACGCAACTTTAACATAAGATAATAGATATAAATGTATTAGTACACACTTATATTACATACTATGTGGATAAAATACTTTCTAGAATCAAAATTCTGGTTGTGTGTATACAAATTGTATTAACATTATTACGTAGGTATTTTCATCGAAACATAAATATAACATGTACTTATTTTTGTCAAGTGTGCGGAAAATCTGCGCATAATTTATTCAGGAAGATTAACCAAAAATGAACTCATAGGTGAAAGTGGTTGCTAGCATAGATAATGATATGTACAATTATATAAGGGTCGTTAATGAAGATGACCGTATATATATATTATACAAATAAAAACATGAGAAACAAGAATAAAGTGTAAAACAAAGACCAACAACATAAAATATTAAATGAACAAGAAGGCAGTGCGACAAAAAACACGATAGACACATATTTGACTAAATATAAGTGAGTTGTCTTGTTTGTTTTGTTTTACGCCATATGCTCACTTCTGCATCATTAAATGTCGAAATATGTGATTTACCATAAAAAATGTTATTCTTCATGTTTGGAATAACTTTAAATGTTATGTATTTTGTAATAGTCCGCACATCTTAAATCTTATTTCATTTATAAATTGGAATAAGGCATGTACTATCATCCTGGGTCAGAGTTGATTCTTGAGTAATGACTACTCACAGAGTATACAGAGACGTAACTAATCTAAATAAAGACCAAACCAAGTGATTCAGTTTGCGGTAATAGCCAGAGGTCGTAAGCTAGACATAGTGATAGTAATTAATAGGGTAGGAAATAAGGGAGGCAGAAGAAAAAAAATAACAACGTGAAGTGGGATGTCTAAAGCAGTTTTATGTAATTGTCCGTGTCAATATATCTTTTAAAGCATACTTATATACGATTGTAGTTGATTATTTAGATGTATTAGATAAGTTAGCTAATCTTAATGGCTGGCGAAACTGGCAAAGCGATAGCTTACTTTCGTAACACAAAATCGTATTTACCTAACGAATACATGTACGGTAAATTGTTACTCGTTTATTGTTTTGTAAAAAATAAATATACTGTATATTTTTTGATAAATGTGTGTATGTTGGTGTGTATGTTGAATCACTATTTTCGTAAATTACTGTACGGTAACAAATAAATAAAATCTGGAACGAACAGATAATATAAGACCTTCCTTAAATAGCAATAGATCCACCTCAACTTAAGACACATTTCGTAAGCCGTTTACGAAAGTAAAAGCTTTTTCACGAATAATTACTTTTGTTTGGAAACACCTAAGTAAAAGGGACGAGGATCGGTTTTCTTTCATACCAGAAGAGAAGTGAGAATAAAATAGTCATTTTAGAAGAAAAGAAAGTGGCGGTTAACATATGTTGGCACTGCCGTATATAGACTGCAAAAAATAATAATGTCCTTTGTATATCCTAAAAAACGAATTTCTCTCAAACATATACACTCAAGATAAAAGTGGTGCTGTGTGTATACAGAAGCCAGTAGCCACCTCCACACACTTTATATATATATATATATATATACATATATACATATATATTTATGTACATATATATATATATATATATATATATATATATATATATAACTATCTATATACATATATACATATACATATATATTTATATACATATATACATATATATACATATATACAAATATATATGTACATATATAAACATATACATATACATATATATGTACACATCTCTCTATATATATATACATATATATATATATATATGTATATACCTATATATAAATATATATACCCACACACACACATATATATATATATATATATATATATATATATATATATATATATATATATATATATATATATATATATATGGCAAGCTAATAAAACGTCAGAAATCAGCATTATTGGCGATTATAACTGTACGCGGTCCGTCAATTAACAAACCTTGGCTCCCACATTCCACACAGAGACAGGAGACAATGCAGCCAGCCCATTTGCGCGCCTCAACACATGACTGTGAAACTATCGCGATTTGTCGATGAACACCAAGATTACGATTTAAAATACCTCTGTCTTAAGCACACTTTTCTATGACTGTGCGATTTGGACCACGCATGCATTACACGTTTAACTTAAGAAACATTCGCCGCCTCTTTTACATGACATTGAAAGATGCATACCCCCAATAGGGCGTTGTCGCCAGCAGATTTGTCTAGCATGTTAGAACGGTTGGCAGCATCCCCAAAGTTATCTTTCGACAGAGACGGTCTCTGGATCTACGGAACTGTGATGTCGTGAAGCGTGATAATGGACACTGCGGACATCTATAGAATCCTGGAAAAGTATTGCAATTAACCGATCAAAATGAAGAGGAATCCTGGCAAAACAACTCATGTCAGGGTAGGATGAATTGATACAAGTCGCCACAGAGCGGCGTTTCCAACGAACCAGAGGCATAGCACACATGCGACTATTGTTGCACAGACGGTCACTCAAGTATCGGGATCTACAGTCATACTTTAGCAACATAACAACTAAGTATGTTCTTGTTGTTGTTGTTGTTTGTTGTTTTCCTCATAAAGTACGGGGACGTCCTCGGGGACTCAAGAAGATACTCTATCTGCCCTAACTTTCGCTGTGAGCGTGATAGAACCTCGTAGTGCCCAAATTCATCCTAGGCCACACACACCTTCTGTTCCCAAATGCCCACCTATTTAGTACTGGCCATACTCGACGTGTGTTAACTTTGTTGATCTAACGGGCACCGGTGTGTGAAAATGATTATGTCGTATATTAAAATATATATATATATATATATATATATATATATATATATATATATATATATATATGTGTGTGTGTGGGGGGGGGGGTGTGTACTAACGAAGTAAATAAACAAATCATGTTTTTGCTCAGAAGCAAAAGCTTGAAATTAAGATATTTGCGTCAATTCTATGAATGCATATTTTTAAAAAGATTTGTTTATAACAACATAATACTATCATATATAATAGAAAGAGAATACCATTGTAAGCATTACTCCAGATATACCACTAAGTGAGCTGCCTTTGAAAAGAGATTACCGTTACTCCGTATATTTGTTAAGGATGCCTGGCTCCAAAAAAGATGCTCATAAAGTAGGCGTTATTCATTTCATTAACGCGTTTCGCCTACAAATCGTATATATGTAGCATAGACTATATCTTTTTTATTTACGGGTGTTTAGACTAATGATTTGCCTTAGTTCTGTTTGTTTGTTATAACTATTTTCACATTCGTAATATCAACAAATCTAGACTAATAGTATAAGTCATGTACTATATTGGATTACACCCGTACAAGATCTTATAGAATCTTGAAATGTAAAATATGTTTCTATCGAATTCATACGTGATAGAAATGTAAACATGAACGAGAAGAAACTGAAGAATCGTTTTAATACATGCATGTGAAATATTTACCTGGGCACACTGTATGTTTGTAGTAATTAAATAAACATGAAATTCAATGATATTGTTATTAATATTTTCTTCGTGTTAACAAACTTATATTTTAGATGCACATTGTAATATTGAATTCATTCGCTTAATCAAATTGAGAAAATGAAGTAGAACATTTCTAAACATCAGTGAACCATAATTTCTGTGGTTTATATACTTATTGTCGTTAATTTGGCAGCATAGTTTTTGCTTCAGAGATTTTCGATGTCACCTAGTTATAAGTACAGAGTTATGATGAAAATGCTTGTATTCTTTTCAAAGAATTCTAAGGGATGTGTTAGCAAACCATTATTCTAGTTTCTCCTGTTATTGTGCTTAAAATTTTAGTTTTGTCTTTTATTTCCTGAAGTGACAACTAATGTGTTGACAAATAATTCATACATTGATTAATTGTAACTTAACACTATACTCTTTGGTGAATAGCCTAATTTTAGTTTTGTCTTTTATTTCCTGAAGTGACAAATAATGTGTTGACAAATAATTCATACATTGATTAATTGTAACTTAAAACTAAACTCTTTAGTGACTAACCTAATTTTAGTTTTGTCCTTTATTTCCTGAAGTGACAAATAATGTGTTGACAAATAATTCATACATTAATTAATTGTAACTTAAAACTTAACTCTTTAGTGAATAACCTAATTTTAGTGTTGTCTTTTATTTCCTGAAGTGACAACTAATGTGTTGACAAATAATTCATACATTGCTTAATTGTAACTTAAAACTTAACTCTTTAGTGAATAAGCTAATGTTAGTGTTGTTTTTTATTTCCTGAAGTGACAACTAATGTGTTGAGAAATAATTCATACATTGATTAATTGTAACTTAAAACTTAACTCTTTAGTGAATAACCTAATTTTAGTTTTGTCTTTTATTTCCTGAAGTGACAACTAATGTGTTGACAAATAATTAATATATTGATTAATTGTAACTTTACACTTAACTATTTAGTGAATAACCTAATTTTAGTTTTGTCATTTATTTCTTGAAGTTGCAACTAATGTGTTGAGAAATACCTCATGCATTGATTAATTGTAACTTCACACTTAACTATTTAGTGAATAACCTAATTTTAGTTTTGTCTTTTATTTCCTGAAGTTGCAACTAATGTGTTGACAAACAATTCATGCATTGATTAATTGTAACTTAACACTTAACTCTTTAGTGAATAACCTAATTTTAGTTTTGTCTTTTATTTCCTGAAGTTGCAACTAATGTGTTGACAAACAATTCATGCATTGATTAATTGTAACTTAACACTTAACTCTTTAGTGAATAACCTAATTTTAGTTGTGTCTTTTATTTCCTGAAGTTGCAACTAATGTGTTGACAAATAATTAATACATTGATTAATTGTAACTTAACACTTAACTATTCAGTGAATAACCTAATTTTAGTGTTGTCTTTTATTTCCTGAAGTTGCAACTAATGTGTTGACAAATAATTAATACATTGATTAATTGTAACTTAACACTAAACTTTTTAGTGAATAACCTAATTTTAGTTTTGTCTTTTATTTCCTGAAGTTGCAACTAATGTGTTGACAAACAATTCATGCATTGATTAATTGTAACTTAACACTTAACTCTTTAGTGAATAACCTAATTTTAGTTTTGTCTTTTATTTCCTGAAGTTGCAACTAATGTGTTGACAAATAATTAATGAATTGATTAATTGTAACTTAACACTTAACTCTTTAGTGAATAACCTAATTGTAGTTTTGTCATTTATTTCCTGAAGTTGCAACTAATGTGTTGACAAACAATTCATGCATTGATTAATTGTAACTTAACACTTAACTCTTTAGTGAATAACCTAATTTTAGTTTTGTCTTTTATTTCCTGAAGTTGCAACTAATGTGTTGACAAACAATTCATGCATTGATTAATTGTAACTTAACACTTAACTCTTTAGTGAATAACCTAATTTTAGTTGTGTCTTTTATTTCCTGAAGTTGCAACTAATGTGTTGACAAATAATTAATACATTGATTAATTGTAACTTAACACTTAACTCTTTAGTGAATAACCTAATTTTAGTTTTGTCTTTTATTTCCTGAAGTTGCAACTAATGTGTTGACAAATAATTCATGCATTGATTAATTGTAACTTAACACTTAACTCTTCAGTGAATAACCTAATTTTAGTGTTGTCTTTTATTTCCTGAAGTTGCAACTAATGTGTTGACAAATAATTAATACATTGATTAATTGTAACTTAACACTTAACTCTTTAGTGAATAACCTAATTTTAGTTTTGTCTTTTATTTCCTGAAGTTGCAACTAATGTGTTGACAAATAATTAATACATTGATTAATTGTAACTTAACACTTAACTATTCAGTGAATAACCTAATTTTAGTTTTGTCTTTTATTTCCTTAAGTGGTAACTAATGTGTTGACAAATAATTCATGCATTGATTATTTGTAACTTAACACTTAACTCTTTAGTTAATAACCTAAGGAACCAGTGTTAAAACATCCTTCTACTTGTCATTAATTACAATCTATGTTCCGATTTATGTTAACCTACTTTCAATTACTTCGTCGGAAAAACACTTAAAATCAAGTTCATTTTTCATACGAAGATAACGATCTAACAATAGCATTCCTATAAAATACAATACATTAGATTTCAAAAGCTTTATTTTATTTGGTGTTTCTTTACATTTTACGTCTGTGTCAACAGCAATCAATCAATAGTAAACAAAACCAAGAAGCAAATCAATATGACCTTTTATAGGCAATTTACGAAAAGCTGACACAATCGATATAAACAGGTTATATGTATAATCATTAAGACAACTACAATGTTATCCACATGTTACAACATATACTTGATAGATAACAGGAATGTCATATATTGCTGGTCTGTTCTGTCTCTATAGATATAAAAGCTGATGTGTGTATTTTCCAACAAATGTTGCATGAATTACAATACAGCCGTATTATACGTATACATATATTTATGTATGCATCACAGAAGACAAGAACAACATCAGTACGGTCGGATTTTATTTTCTGTAATATATGTATATATATATATATATATATAAATATTACACTCTTATATTTTATTTTTCTAAATTACTGAACAATCTGCTGTGAGCCTCTATAACCTACACATTCACACACTCACCCACACACTCACCCCCCCCACACACATATGTATATATATATATATATATATATATATATATATATATATATATATATATATATATATATGTATAATCAACATTTATAGTACTTTAAACACCATTTCGGATGTTCGTGGTTATTTATTTCGCGCCAACTCGTACTTTTCAGACATGAAGACTGCCTCACTACATTGATCGGAATAAGTCGAGATATAACCATCATTATGGGTGTTTATTTAACATTTGAAGGTAGACTAGACATTCTAGTTTCTTGCATCTGACAAATTTTGTGGCCGTTGATTCGTAAAATAATCTCACCCACACAAACAATTATCTGGTCCTACCCCTCCCTTACTCATCGTAAATCACCCGACATGACTGTAATATATATATATATATATATATATATATATATATATATATATATATATATATATATTATGATTTCAAAGGTCTACTAGAATATACTAAAGCCGACTCGCATTGTGTAGAATTCTTGGCTGACACTTTCCTTTTAAAGATTAGGGGCATTAATAGCAAACACTATTTAAGATAACATTGAATGTATATGCCTTATGCATGGAAGCGGAAATTGACATGCTGGGAGAAATAAACTCAGATCATATGTCACTAAACAAATCATATATGTGGGTGTAAGCATACATGCCTGTATATACCGTCGTATTTTATACGTATTGAAAAGCTTCTCCATGATATCAGACCTGACAAAGTCTGATTTATTTTGCCAGGAAAAACACATTAGGACCAGAAATAGAATACTAGTAACATATTTTAAATGAATAAAATATAATAAAGTAACATATAATAAAAATAATAACAATAATTATTATGATAATAATATTTATAATTTTCTTAACTTTTTCTTTTTTAGCATAGTTAACCCCACACAAGGCAGGACGCCACTGTATACGTAAGGGTCTACTGAGAGAAAAGAAGAGGGGAGAAGGATTGGGGGTGTCAACCTTAATTGGGTTCTGCGCAGCGAGATATCAGTTTACATTAGTTTTACATGTTTGCATGTCTGTACTGTCGGGGAAACAGGGGGCAGGGAAAGAGTTCAAGAGGCCAGCAGCACGAGGAAAGAAGCTATTTGAGTAGAAGGCTCTCCGATATCTGAGCATAATCCATTGAAGTATTTGTAAAACAAGCACAAGGATGCTACATTGCGGCGATGGGACAGGGACTGGCGCTTGGTTGACAGTGAGGGACCTATTAGGTTGGCGATTCCTTTTTGGACCTTGTCAAGGAGGGAGAGACTAGTAGATGATGCACCAGCTCAGAGGTGACACCAATAGTTCATGCATGGGCGGATGGTGGCTTTGTAGAGATACAGGATGATGTCAGGTGTGAGGAGTTTACTAGCACAGTAGAGGGAGCCAACCGTCTTTGCGGCAGCCTTGGCAATGTCTTCAATTTATTTGTTCTAATTCATGTTACATCTGAAGGTTAGGCCGAGGAGTTTCGATTATGAACACTCAAGTAGGGTGTTACTAGCTATGACATTCGGTGGTTGGAGAAGTTCCTTGTAGTTATTGAAAGAAAGAAGGTTTGTCTTAGCGGCATTAAAAGGTACCAACCATTTATGACCCCAATCCACTACAACCTGGAGGTCATTTTCTAAGGATTCAGCCTATGTCCCGGATATGATCGCGTCGGTTTTTCCAACATGACGAGAGTAAAGAGTGGTGTCGTCAGCAAATAAACTAATCTCATACACTATGTCATCAGGGAGATCGTTTATATAGATCAGGAACAACAAAGGTCCAAGGATAGATCCCTGGGGTACACCAGCATTTATGTCTTGTTGCTTAGATGAACGGCTATCGAGGACAACCTGGAGGTTTCTTTTGTCTAGGATGGATCTGATTATATTAAGTAATTGCTCAGTAATGCCGCATGAGCGTATTTTCAGGAGAATCCCTTCATTCCATACCTTGTCGAAGGCCTTGGATATATCAAGCGCTACTGCCCTAGCTTCTCCTGCCTTGTCACGTGTATGATACATGCGTTCAGAGATGACCGTTAAAGTGTCCGAAGTAGAGTGTGCTTGTCTAAATCCATACTGGCGGTCAGATAGAAGTTTAGCATTTTCTAAGTGCCTTACTATCGCTTGATTGATGAAGGATTCAAAGATTTTAGCAAAGATCGGCAGCAGACCGATTGGGCGATAGTTGGGAGGATCGGTTCTATTCCCAGAACTCTTGTAGACTGGTACCACAGAGGCAATTTTCTAGCTATCGGGTATGCAAGATTCAGCTAGGAATTTATTGTAGAGTTTGGATGGGACAAGGGCCAGTTCAGCAGAACATTTCTTTATTACTATTACTGGTATAAGATCAGACCAATAGCTTTAAAAGTGTCAAGGTGTTTTATGATGTCTCTGACCTGACCAAGTGTGGCATCGGTCCGCAATGGGAACGTGGGGAGCGGGTGGTTATCTGAGTCTTAAGTAGAGTTAGAAGCGAAGCGCTGGGCAAGTAGTTCAGCCTTATCAGTGGCCGTGCATACAACATCATTGTGGTTTGATAATGGGGGAATCGTTGATTGACTATTATTCACTACACTATTGTAGATTTTCCAGAAATCGCGAGTACCTTGTTTCTGTTACTGGATGCGTTTTTTGTTTACTCATTATACCTTCTCTCCGCTTCACCTATCACGGCCTTGCATTTATTTCTTGACTCTATAAATGTATGGTTATTAGTAGCTGACTTATGGCGGCCAAATTTACGGAATGCTTGTAGCGTCTCAGAAATGGAAGCTGCACATTCCGAGGTGAACCATTGAGGAGAGTGGTGCTTGCTAAATAATGTTTGCATGGGGGCATAGGTTTCAATGCCTGCTTTGACCAATTTAGTTCATTCGTTTGCACACTGGTCGGCAGGGAGTGAGGAGGTTTCCCTCCATGAGGCGTCACTGATGTGATCTCTGATCGACTCGAAATCAGCCTGCTTGTAGTATCTTGTTATTTTGAGCAACGGTTCATCAGCTTTTGGACGACTTTTTAGGGTGATATGTATCATTAGCATAATGTGATCAGCATTCCCGAGTGGGCTATGAGCTTTCGTCACACAAGCCTCGGGCATTGAGGTAAAGAAAAGGTCTAGAAGTGAGGCTTGTTGATCTACTCGATCGGGTATGCGGTTCGGAAAATCGACAGTCTGAAAGAGGGAGTTAGCTAAGGAGAAATTATACGTAGAGGTGCCGGCTGCGTCAGTAAGGCTGGAGAATCTCAACCAGTCGCGATGGTGGACATTCAAATCCCTAAGTATATGTATCTGGGCATTCAAGTCAATTAAGCATGCTCTATATATGCTTTCAGAGACAGAGTGTACAAAGTAGAGTCCTGGGTCGACGCGGAGCGGTATAATACACACTATAATACTCATTATGATGATGATATGAATAATAATAATAATAATAATAATAATAATAATAATAATAATAATAATAATAATAATAATAATAATAAAGTAAGGTTATATTAAATAAAATAAAACAAAAATAAAAAATAACTTTTCAATGAAATAGATATGAGAACAATCAAAATAATGCAAATATAATTAAATACAAACAACACATAAAGAATAATAATACATAAATAAACAGAACAAAAATAACAGCTTTATAAAACATGATAATTATTGTTATAAAACACGTAATAATCATACTAATTCATTAAAATTAGGAGATAATGACAATCATAAGATATCAATAATGATAATAATAATAATGATAATAATAATAATAATAATAATAATAATAATAATAATAATAATAATAATAATAATAATAATAATAATAATAATAATAATAATAATAATATCAATGAAGAGTGTTAAAAAGATATTAAAGTATACAATATTTTAAAATATGAAAATAATAAGGAAGAAATAGACCGGTATATATAAATAAAGATTACATAGAGTAAATACATACGATATTTAAAAAAAAATGTTTGGAGCTATAGTGTAGTGATATTATTCGAGAAATATAATATAGGTGGATCTGATTTACATATAAGATGCAGCAATTTAACTGATTGGATTACTGCACTATTTCAGAATATATAAGAATCTCCACCGAAAGAACCTACATGATTTATTTAATGTGAATTCTATGGTTTGTTCATGTGTATTTTAATTACGTATTTTTATTTGACTTCTTTAATCCTATATATATATATATATATATATATATATATATATATATATATATATATCAGAGAACTATATTATAATTCAGACGCCTATAGATGTTTGCGAGTTACTCCCGATGTATCCGTTCTTTCTCCCATGATCTGGCAAATTATTATCCCAATTACTTATATAAGAACATACTTATATTAGTACAAATAACACTATAAATAATGCGAACTAGCATTGATAATTGCTGTGAAACGAAATGACTGAAAAAAGACTTGGCTGAAAGGGAGAATTATAGTATTACGTAAAACCGATAGTGTTTCAAATATTCAGTGAAACCGCAGATATCTATTGATGGCCGATCGCATTATTGTATGACACTATTTTTAATAAAACTATCATGCTCTACCATAAGTAATTCAGTACGCTCATCATTTAATTTCTTTTAAAATGCAGCAGTATATATATATATATATATATATATATATAGACATTTATATTTATATACATATATATATATATATATATATATATATATATATAAGTATGTATATAAAAAAATAAAATGAAAAAAAGTTTATATTGTGTTATAAATTTTTATTATTTATTTTTCTATTTATTTATTTTGTGACGTGTAGGAAGTTAAATTGTTCTGTAAAGAAAAATAGTTTTTTCTTGTTGATGGTATGGAGAACAAAATTTTCGACTGATCCTTCAGTCTTCATCGGTGTTTGGGGTTTTCGTGTGTACGGTGGGAGGTTTTCCCAGGCAATGAGGGGGAAAGAGTAGAAAAATCATAAATTAAATATGTGTATAAATGAGCACACGCACATACGCGTCAACACACACGTAATGGGACGTGTACATGTACATTGATACACACACACACATACACCGACACGTGCCTATGCGCGTAAGCATACATACATATATACATACACCCATTCACAAATACCTTTTTTCTTTCTCCTTTTCTTTCTCTCTTACTGCTCGATACATACACACACACACACACATACATACATACAAACACACACGCACACACCATGCGATCAATCATACACATCTCTTAGCGTTGTAGTCGACTTAATTGTTTAAAATGACTACTACTGCGTTCAATTTAACCGTTTAATGAATAGTTTTTTCCCTTTCGCTCTTTCTCTCTTCGTCTGGGCTTGCGTGCCTTTTTTCTTTCTCTCTTTCTTTGTCTCTTACTGCTCGATACACACACACACACACACACACATACACACACACACTCATACAAACACACACACACACTCGTACGTGCCTGTGCAGGCCAGCATACACATGTTTTAGCATTGTAGTCGACTTAATTGTTTGAAATTACTGTTACTGCGTTCAATTTAACTGTTAATTGAATTAATTACTCGCTCTTTTCTTTCGCTCTTTCTTTCTTTCTTCGTATCAGCGGTCATTTATTTTAAAAATTTAATTCTCTAAAAAAAACGTTGTTTTAACTTTCTATTTATTAAAATTTGCGTCTAATAATAATAAATATATATATATATATATATAAAACAAATATAAATGAAAATTCAAATAAATAAATATAATACTAATGAAAATAATAAATTAAATAATCTAAATAATATAATATAAATAATATAAATAAATAAGTCAGTAGATAAATGATCAATATTTGAATATATAAATAAATAAATAAATGACTATAATAAATATTAGATAATAAAACCTACATACATACAACGAAATATATAGATGTAATAAAAACTGTTAAAAGTTAAGAGTTAAGATCCCACCGTGACACACGCAAGACTTCGCCCGTTGGAAAATGACATAGGTTAGTTACCCTGTTTGTGGAAAGTGTATTTGTTGAGTAGTCCCAGGTCCAAATTAAGTCCAGCGTTGTGTGTGTTGAGTTTAAGGATGAGTTTAGTTTCATATTTTCGTCTGTGTTGTTCTGATCTGAATTTGGAGGCTATGAGGATGCATTTCATGTCATCTGTGGAATGGCTTGGTAGATTGAAGTGCTCGGCCACTGGGAATCGTGTGGATTTGTCTCTAATGGTTTGTTTATGATTATTGAAGCGTTTGCGGAACTCCAGGCTTGTTTCCCCGACATAGTATATATATATACATATATTTAAGGCATTATTTTATGCAAACCTTGTTAAAACTTACAGAATCAATCCGTTGAAGTATATATATTTTATATTTTCAATTTTTCTGATGGTATTTGTTGTATTAAAATCCAAATAAATTAATAAATGTGCCATAGGTTTCACAGTTTTCGCGAGAGTTAGTTTTGCTCGAGATGATATTTTTCTTTTATAATGGCGGTTTTATATAGAAACTCCCATTCGCTTTTATAGTTCAGAGTAGATATGTTTTTATTGGTAGGCTTTATATGCGTTGAACTAGATAGAAACTAGGAAATATATGCAGACACAAGCCGTCTGTATTATTTAAAGATATATATATATATATATATATATATATATATATATATATATATATATATATATATATATATATATAAATAAGATATCTACAATTCTTTCTGCATGAGGGTGTGAATTTGTTAGACTATCTTTATATTTCTGCTCAAGATTAAATATTCCAATATCATAAAATTAGAGTCATATGTCTTGGACAGAAAGGTCGGCAGTGGATGGAAATAAGAGGTTTAATAAATCCGTTTATGGACGAAATAATGAATACTAATGCAATTAAACGGGCAAATATGTTCGTACCATTAAATGCAAGCAAAAGATCCGCACCAAAAATCTAATAAAATCGACCGTTTTCCTTATTTTATACACGCAACTTTAACATAAGATAATAGATATAAATTTATTATTACACACTTATATTACATACTATGTGGACAAAATACTTTCTAGAATCAAAATTCTGGTTGTGTGTATACAAATTGTATTAACATTATTACGTAGGTATTTTCATCGAAACATAAATATAACATGTACTTATTTTTGTCAAGTGTGCGGAAAATCTGCGCATAATTTATTCAGGAAGATTGACCAAAAATGAACTCATAGGTGAAAGTGGTTGCTAGCATAGATAATGCTATGTACAATTATATAAGGGTCGTTAATGAAGATGACCGTATATATATATATATATATATATATATATATATATATATATATATATATATATATATATATATATATTATACAAATGAAAACATGAGAAACAAGAATAAAGTGTAAAACAAAGACCAACAACATAAAATATTAAATGAACAAGAAGGCAGTGCGACAAAAAACACGATAGACACATATTTGACTAAATATAAGTGAGTTGTCTTGTTTGTTTTGTTTTACGCCATATGCTCACTTCTGCATCATTAAATGTCGAAATATGTGATTTTCCGTAAAAAATGTTATTCTTCATGTTTGGAATAACTTTAAATGTTATGTATTTTATAATACATCTTATGTCCTATTTCATTTATAAATTGGAATAAGGCATGTACTATCATCCTGGGTCAGAGTTGATTCTTGAGTAATGACTACTCACAGAGTACACAGAGACATAACTAATCTAAATAAAGACAAAACCAAGTGATTCAGTTGACGGTAATAGCCAGAGGTCGTAAGCTAGACATAGTTTAAGTAATTAATAGGGTAAAAAAATAAGGGAGGCAGAAGAAAAAAAGATAACAACGTGAAGTGGGATGTCTAAAGCAGTTTTATGTAATTGTCCGCGTCAATATATCTTTTAAAGCATACTTATATACGATTGTAGTTGATTATTTAGATGTATTAGATAAGTTAGCTAATCTTAATGGCTGGCGAAACTGGCAAAGCGATAGCTTACTTTCGTAACACAAAATCTGATGCAGCCGGCAACTCTACGTATAATTTCTCCTTAGCTCACTCCCTCTCTCAGACTGTTGATTTTCCGACCCGCATCCCCGATCGTGTGGATCAACAAGCCTCACTTCTAGACCTCTTCTTGACCTCAATACCCGAGGCTTGTGTGACGAAAGCTCATAGCCCACTCGGGAATGCTGATCACATTGTGCTAATGATACATATCACACTAAAAAGTCGTCCAAAAGCTGATGAACCGTTGCTCAAAACAACAAGATACTACGAGCAAGCTGATTTTGAGTCAATCAGAGACCACATCAGTGACGCCCCATGGCGGGAAACCTTCTTACTCCCTGCCAACCAGTGTGCAAACGAATTAACTGAATGGGTCAAAGCAGGCATTGAAGCCTATGTCCCCATGCGAAAATTCTTTAGCAAGCCCCACTCTCCTCAATGGTTCACTTCGGAATGTGCAGCTGCCATTTCTGAGAGGCAACAAGCATTCCGTAAATTCGGCCGCAATAAGTCAGCTACTAATAGGCATAAATTTATAGAGTCAAGAAACAATTGCAAGGCTGTGATAGGCGAAGCGAAGAGAAGGTATAATGAGTTAACAAAAAAACGCATCCAGTCACAGAAACTAGGTACTCGCGATTTCTGGAAAATCTACAATAGTGTAGTGAATAATGGTCAATCTACGATTCCCCCACTTTCAAACCACAATGATGTCGTTTGCACGGCCACTGATAAGGCTGAACTACTCGCACAGCGTTTCGCTTCTAACTCTACTTTAGACTCGGGTAACCACCCTCTCCCTGAATTACCATTGCGGACTGAAGCCACACTTGATAACCTGGTCATCACCCCATCCCAGGTCAGAGACATTATAAAAAGCCTTGACACCTCTAAAGCTTGTGGGCCTGATCTTATACCTGTAATAGCAATAAAGAAATGCTCTGCTGAACTGGCCCCTGTTCTCTCCAAACTCTACAACAAATGCCTAGCTGAATCTTGCTTCCCCGATAGCTGGAAAATTGCCTCTGTGGTACCAGTCTACAAGAATACTGGGAATAGAACCGACCCTCAGAACTACCGCCCAATCAGTCTACTGCCGATCTTTGCCAAAATCTTTGAGTCCTTAATCAATCTAGCGATAGTACGTCACTTAGTTAATGCTAAACTTCTATCCGACCGCCAGTATGGGTTTAGACAAGCACGATCTACTGCAGACATCCTAACGGTCATCTCTGAACGCATGTATCATACTCTCGACAAGGCAGGTGAAGCTAGGGCAGTAGCGCTTGATATATCCAAGGCCTTTGACAAGGTATGGCATAAAGGGCTTCTCCTGAAAATACGCTCATACGGTATTACTGGGCAACTACTTAATATAATTAGATCCTTCCTAAACAAAAGAAAAATCCAGGTTGTCCTCGATGGCCGTTCATCTAAACAACATGACATAAATGCTGGTGTGCCCCAGGGATCTATTCTTGGACCTTTGTTGTTCCTGATCTATATAAACGATCTCCCTGATGACATAGTGTCTGAGATCGGTTTATTTGCTGACGACACCACGCTTTACTCTCGCCATGTTGGCAAAACCGACGCGATCATATCTGAGGCAATGGCTGCATCCTTAGAAAATGACCTCCAGGCTGTAGTGGATTGGGGCCATAAATGGTTGGTGACTTTTAATGCCGCAAAGACAAAGCTCCTTTCCTTCAACAACTACAAGAAGCCTCTCCAACCACCGATTGCCATGGCAAATAACACCCTACCTGAGAGTTCATCATTCAAACTCCTTGGCCTAACCTTCACAGGTAACATGAATTGGAACACATACATTGAAGACATTGCCAAGGCTGCCGCAAAGAAGGTTGGCTCCCTCTACCGTGCTAGTGGACTCCTTACACCTGACATTATCCTGTATCTCTACAAAGCCACCATTCGCCCATGCATGGAGTATTGTTGCCACATCTGGGCTGGTGCATCATCTACTAGTCTCTCCCTCCTTGACAAAGTCCAAAAAAGAGTAGTCAACCTAATAGGTCCCTCACTGTCAGCTAAGCTCCAGCCCCTGTCCCATCGCCGCAATGTAGCATCCTTGTGTTTGTTTTACAAATACTTCAATGGATTATGCTCCGATGAGTGTGCTGCTCTGGTACCCCCTCGACGTAAATTCACTAGACTAACTCGACATTCTACTAAATCTCACTCATTCACTGTGGAGGTCCCCAGATGCCGGAGAGCATTCTACTCAAATAGCTTCTTTCCTCGTGCTGCTGGCCTCTGGAACTCCCTCCCTGCCCCCTGTTTCCCCGACAGTACTGACATGCAGAAATTTAAAACTAATGTAAACAGACACCTCGCTGCTCAGATCCCAATTTAAGCTGAACCACCAATCCTTCCCCCCCTTTTCCTTTTTTCTCAGTAGCCCCTTACGTTTACAGTGGCGTCCTGCCTTGTTTGGGGTGAACCATGTAAAAAAAAAAAAAAAAAAAAAACCTAACGAATACGTGTACGGTAAATTGTTACCCGTTTATTGTTTTGTTAAAATTAAATATACTGTATATTTTTTGATAAATGCGTGTATGTTGGTGTGTATGTTGAATCACTATTTTCGTAAATTACTGTACGGTAACAAATAAATAAAATCTGGAACAAACAGATAATATAAGACCTTACTTAAATAGCAATGAATCCACCTCAACTTAAGACACATTTCGTAAGCCGTTTACGAAAGTAAAAGCTTTTTCACGAATAATTACTTTTGTTTGGAAACACCTAAGCAAGAGGGACGAGGATCGGTTTACTTTCATACCAGAAGAGAAGTGAGAATAAAATAGTCATTTTAGAAGAAAAGAAAGTGGCGGTTAACATATGTTGGCACTGCCGTATATAGACTGCAAAAAATAATAATGTCCTTTGTATATCCTAAAAAAACGAATTTCTCTTAAACATATACACTCAAGGTAAAAGTGGTGTTGTGGGTATCCAGAAGCCAGTCGCCACCTCCACACACTTTATATATATATATATATGCATATATATTTATATACATATATATTTATATACATATATATATATATATAACTATCTATATACATATATATTTATATACATATATACATATATATACATATATACATATATACATATATACATATACATATATACACATATATATGTACATATATAAATATATACATATACATATATATGCACACATCTCTCTATATATATGTACATATATGAATATACATATATATACATATATATACCCACACATATATATATACATATATATATATGAAGCAATCCAACAAAAGATATAAGCGTCAACTAATATCTTATAATTAGTGAAACATCCGGATAAAAAACTGAAGCTCAATATACTGGATAGAGCATTAATATTATAATATAAAATGAAGTAAGGATGCTTTGCATGAACTTTGAATTCTAATAAAATTTGATTGACACCTTATTTTATTACTTCATTTTATATTATAATATATATATATATATATATATATATATATATATATATATATACATATACACATATATTTATGGCAAGCTAGTAAAACGTCAGAAATCAGCATTATTGGCGATTATAACTGTACGCGGTCCGTCAATTCACATACCTTGGCTCCCACATTCCACACATAGACAGGAGACAATGCAGCCAGCCCATTTGCTCGCCTCAACACATGACTGTGAAACTATCGCGAATTGTCGATGAACACCAAGATTACGATTTAAAATACCTCTGTCTTAAGCACACTTTTCTATGGCAGTGCGATTTGGACCACGCATGCATTACACGTTTAACTTAAGAAACATTCGCCGCCTCTTTTACATGAAATTGAAAGATGCATACCCCCAATAGGGCGTTGTCGCCAGCAGGTTTGTCTAGCATGTTAGAACGGTTGGCAGCATCCCCAAAGTTATCTTTAGACAGAGACGGCCTCTGGATCTACGGAACTGTGATGTCGTGAAGCGTGAGAATTGACACTGCGGACATCTATAGAATCCTGGAAAAGTATTGCAATTAACCGATCAAAATGAAGAGGAATCCTGGCAAAACAACTCATGTCAGGGTAGGATAAATTGATACAAGTCGCCACACAGCGGCGTTTCCAACGAACCAGAGGCATAGCACACATGCGACTTCTGCTGCACAGACGGTCACTCAAGTATCGGGGTCTACAGTCATACTTTAGCAACATAACAACTAAGTATGTTCTTGTTGTTGTTGTTGTTTGTTGTTTTCCTCATAAAGTCCGGGGACGTCCTCGGGGACTCAAGAAGATACTCTATCTGCCCTAACTTTTGCTGTGAGCGTGATAGAACCGCGTAGTGCCCATATTCTCTCTAGGCCACACGCACCTTCTGTAGTACTGGCCATACTCGACGTTTGTTAACTTTGTTGATCTAACGGGCACCGGTGTGTGAAAATGATTATGTTATATATTAATATATATATATATATATATATATATATATATATATATATATATATATATATATGTGTGTGTGTGTGTGTGTGTGTGTGTACTAACGAGGTAAATAAACAAACCATGTTTTTGCTCAGAAGCAAAAGCTTGAAATTAAGATATTTGCGTCAATTCTATGAATGCATATTTAAAAAAAATTGTTTATAACAACATAATACTATCATATATAAGAGTAGGAGAATACCATTGTAAGCATTACTCCAGATATAACACTAAGTGAGATGCCTTTGAAAAGAGATTACCGTTACTCCGTATATTTGTTAAGGATGCCTGGCTCCAAAAAAGATGCTCATAAAGTAGGCGTTATTCATTTCATTAATGGGTTTCGCCTACAAATCGTATATATTTAGCATAGACTATATCTTTTTTTATTTACGGGTGTCAAGACTAATGGTTTGCCTTAGTTCTGTTTGTTTGTTATAACTATTTTCACATTCGTAATGTCAACAAATCTAGACTAATAGTATAAGTCATGTACTATATTGGATTACACCCGTACAAGATCTTATAGAATCTTGAAATCTAAAATATGTTTCTATCGAATTCATACGTGATAGAAATTTAAACATGAACGAGAAAGAAAACTGAAGAATCTTTTTAATACATGCATGTGAAATATTTACCTGGACACACTGTATGTTTGTAGTAATTAAATAAACATGAAATTCAATGATATTGTTATTAATATTTTCTTCGTGTTAACCAACTTATATTTTAGATGCAAATTTTAATATTGAATTCATTCGCTTAATCAAATTGAGAAAATGAAGTAGAACATTTCTAAACATCATTGAACTATAATGTTCGTGGTTTATATACTTATTGTCCTTTATTTTTTTTTTTGCTTCAGAGATTTTCGATGTAACCTAGTTATAAGTACAGAGTTATGATAACAATGCTTGTATTCTTTTCAAAGAATTCTGAGGGATGTGTTAGCAAACCATTATGCTAGTTTCTCCTGTTATTGTGCTTAAAATTTTAGTTTTGTCTTTTATTTCCTGAAGTGACAACTAATGTGTTGACAAATAATTCATACATTGATTAATTGTAACTTAACACTTAACTCTTTAGTGAAAAAGCGAATTTTAGTTTTGTCTTTTATTTCCTTAAGTGACAACTACTGTGTTGACAAATAATTCATACATTGATTAATTGTAACTTAACACTAAACTCTTTAGTGAATAACCTAATTTTAGTTTTGTCTTTTATTTCCTGAAGTTGCAACTAATGTGTTGACAAATAATTCATGCATTGATTAATTGTAACTTAACACTTAACTCTTTAGTGAATAACCTAATTTTAGTTTTGTCTTTTATTTCCTGAAGTTGCAACTAATGTGTTGACAAATAATTCATGCATTGATTATGTGTTACTTAACTCTTTAGTGAATAACCTAAGGAACCAGTGTTAAAACATCTTTCTAATTGGCATTAATTACAATCTATGTTTCGATTTATGTTAACCACATTTCAATTGCTTCGTCGGAAAACACTTAAAATCAAGTTCATTTTTCATACGAAGATAACGATCTATCAATAGCATTCCTATAAAATGCAATACTTTAGATTACAAAAGCTTTATTTTATTGGGTGTTTCTTTACATTTTACGTCTGTGTCAACAGCAATCAATCAATAGTAAACAAAACCAAGAAGCAAATCAATATGATCTTTTATAGGCAATTTACGAAAAGCTGACACAATCGATATAAACAGGTTATATGAATAATCATTAAGACAACTACAATGTTATCCAGATGTTACAACATATACTTGATAGATAGCAGGTATGTCATGTATGGCTGGCCTGTTCTGTCTCTATAGATTTACAAGCTGATGTGTGTATTTTCCAACAAATGTTGCATGAATTACAATACAGCCGTAGTATACGTATACATATATTTATGTATGCATCACAGAAGATGAGAACAACATCAGTACGGTCGGATTTTATTTTCTGTAATATATATATATATATATATATATATATATATATATATATATATAAATATTACACTCTTATATTTTATTTTTCTAAATTACTGAACAATCTGCTGTGAGCCTCTATAACCTACACATTCACACACTCACACACACACTCACACACCCCCACACACATATGTACATATATATATATATATATATATATATATATATATATATATATATATATGTATAATCAACATTTATAGTACTTTAAACACCATTTCGGATGTTCATGGTTATTTATTTCGCGCCAACTCGTACTTTTCAGACATGAAGACTGCCTCACTACATTAATCGGAATAAGTCGAGATATAAACATCATGATGGGTGTTTATTTAACATTTGAAGGTTGAGTAGACATTTTAGTTTCTTGCATCTGACTAATTTTGTGGCCGTTGATTCGTAAAATAATCTCACTCACGCAAACAATTATCTGGTCCTACCCCTCCCCTACTAATCGTAAAGCACCCGACCTGACTGTAATATATATATATATATATATATATATATATATATATATATATATATATATATATATATATATATATATATATATATATATTATTATGATTTCAAAGGTCTACTAGAATATACTAAAGCCGACTCGCATTGTGTAGAATTCTTGGCTGACACTTTCCTTTTAAAGATTAGGGGCATTAATAGCAAACACTATTTAAGATAAAATTGAATGTATATGCCTTATGCATGGAAGCGGAAATTTACATGCTGGGAGAAATAAACTCAGATCATATGTCACTAAACAAATCATATATGTGTGTGTAAGCATACATGCCTATATATACCGTCGTATTTTATACGTATTGAAAAGCTTCTCCATGATATCAGACCTGACAAAGTCTGATTTATTTTGCCAGGAAAAACACATTAGGATTAGAAATAGAATACTAGTAACATATTTTAAATGAATAAAATATAATAAAGTAACATACAATAAAAATAATAACAATAATAATTATGATAATAATATTTATAATTTTCTTAACTTTTTCTTTTTTAACATAGTTAACCCCACACAAGGCAAAACGCCACTGTATACGTAAGGGTCTACTGAGAGAAAAGAAGAGGGGAGAAGTTTGGGGGGTGTCAACCTTAATTGGGATCTGCGCAGCGAGATATCAGTTTACATTAGTTTTACATGTTTGCATGTCTGTACTGTCGGGGAAACAGGGGGCAGGGAAGGAGTTCCAGAGGCCAGCAGCACGAGGAAAGAATCTATTTGTGTAGAAGGCTCTCCGACATCTGAGCATAATCCATTGAAGTATTTGTAAAACAAGCACAAGGATGCTACATTGCGGCGATGGGACAGGGACTGGCGCTTGGTTGACAGTGAAGGACCTATTAGGTTGGCGATTCCTTTTTGGACCTTGTCAAGGAGGGAGAGACTAGTAGATGATGCACCAGCTCAGAGGTGACACCAATAGTTCATGCATGGGCGGATGGTGGCTTTGTAGAGATACAGGATAATGTCAGGTGTGAGAAGTTTACTAGCACAGTAGAGGGAGCCAACCGTCTTTGCGGCAGCCTTGGCAATGTCTTCAATGTATTTGTTCTAATTCATGTTACATGTGAAGGTTAGGCCGAGGAGTTTGAATTATGAACTCTCAAGTAGGGTGTTATTAGCTATGACATTCGGTGGTTGGAGAGGTTCCTTGAAAGAAAGAAGGTTTGTCTTAGCGGCATTAAAAGTTACCAACCATTTATGACCCCAATCCACTACAGCCTGGACGTCATTTTCTAAGGATTCAGCCTATGTCCCGGATATGATCGCGTCGGTTTTTCCAACATGGCGAGAGTAAAGCGTGGTGTCGTCAGCAAATAAACCAATCTCATACACTATGTCATCAGGGAGATCGTTTATATAGATCAGGAACAACAAAGGTCCAAGGATAGATCCCTGGGGTGCACCAGCATGTATGTCTTGTTGCTTAGATGCACGGCTATCAAGGACAACCTGGATGTTTCTTTTGTCTAGGATGGATCGGATTATATTAAGTAATTGCCCAGTAATGCCGCATGAGCGTATTTTCAGGAGAAGCCCTTCATTCCATACCTTGTCGAAGGCCTTGGATATATCAAGCGCTACTGCCCTAGCTTCTCCTGCCTTGTCAAGTGTATGATACATGCGTTCAGAGATAACCGTTAGGATGTCCGAAGTAGAGTGTGCTTGTCTAAATCCATACTGGCGGTCAGAAAGACGTTTAGCATTTTCTAAGTGCCTTACTATCGCTTGATTGATGAAGGATTCAAAGATGTTAGCAAAGATCGGCAGCAGACTGATTGCGCGATAGTTGTGAGGATCGGTTATATTCCCAGAACTCTTGTAGAATGGTATCACAGAGGCAATTTTCTAGCTATCGGGTAAGCAAGATTCAGCTAGGCATTTATTGTAGAGTTTGGATGGGACAAGGCTAGTTCAGCAGAGCATTTTTTTATTACTATTACTGGTATATATCAGACCAATAGCTTTAGAAGTGTCAAGGTTTTTATGATGTCTCTGTCCTGGTATGGGGTGATTACCAAGTGCGGCATCGGTCCGCAATGGGAACGTTGGGAGCGGGTGGTTATCTGAGTCTAAAGTAGAGTTAGAAGCGAAGCGCTGGGCAAGTAGTTCAGCCTTATCAGTGGCCGTGCATACGACATCATTGTGGTTTGATAATGGGAGAATCGTTGATTGAGCATTATTCACTACACTATTGTAGATTTTCCAGAAATCGCGAGTACCTAGTTTATGTGACTGGATGTGTTTTTTGTTTACTCATTATACCTTCTCTCCGCTTCACCTATCACAGCCTTGCATTTATTTCTTGACTCTATAAATGTATGTCTATTAGTAGGTGACTTATGGCGGCCAAATTTACGGAATGCTTGTTGCCTCTCAGAAATGGCAGCTGCACATTCCGAGTTGAACCATTGAGGAGAGTGGTGCTTGCTAAATAATGTTTGCATGGGGGCATAGGTTTCAATGCCTACTTTGACCAATTTAGTTCATTCGTTTGCACACTGGTCGGCAGAGAGTGAGGAGGGTTCCCTCCATTGGGCGTCACTGATGTGATCTCTGATTGACTCGAAATCAGCCTGCTTGTAGTATCTTGTTATTTTGAGCAACGGTTCATCAGCTTTTGGACGAGTTTTTATGGTGATATGTATCAGTAGCATAATGTGATCAGCATTCCCGAGTGGGCTATGAGCTTTTGTGACACAAGCCTCGGGCATTGAGGTCAAGAAAAGGACTAGAAGTGAGGCTTGTTGATCTACTCGATCGGGTATGCGGTTCGGAAAACCGACAGTCTGAAAGAGGGAGTTAGCTAAGGAGAAATTATACGTAGAGTTGCCGGCTGCGTCAGTAAGGCTGGAAAATCCCAACCAGTCGCGATGGTGGGCATTCAAATCCCCAAGTATATGTATCTGGGCATTCGAATCAATTAAGAATGCTCTATATATGCTTTCAGAGTCCAGGGTAGACGGGGAGCGGTATAATACACTCTATAATACTCATTATGATGATGATAACAATAATAATAATAATAATAATAATAATAATAATAATAATAATAATAATAATAATAATAATAATAATAATAATAATAATAATAATAATAATAATAATAATAATAATAATAAAGTAAGGTTATATTAAATAAAATAAAACAAAAATAAAAAATAACTTTTCAATTAAATAGATATGAGAACAATCACAATAATGCAAATATAATTAAATACAAACACCACAAAAAAGAATAATAATAAGTAAATAAACAGAACAAAGTAACAGCTTTATAAAACATGATAATTATTAGAATAAAACACATAATAATCATACTAATTCATTAAAATAAGGAGATAATGACAATCATAAGATATCAATAATGATAATAATGATAATAATAATAATAATAATAATAATAATAATAACAATAATAATAGTAATAATAATAATAATAATAATAATAATAATAATAATAATAATAATATTAATAATAATAATAATAATAATAATAATAATAATAATAATAATAATAATAATAATAATAATAATAATAATAATAATAATAATAATAATAATATCAATGAAGAGTGTAAAGAAGATATTAAAGTATACAATATTTTAAAATATGAAAATAATAAGGAAGAAATAGACCGGTATATATAAATAAAGATTACATAGAGTAAATACATACGATATTTAAAAAAAAATGTTTGGAGCTATAGTGTAGTGGTATTATTCGAGAAATATCATATAGATAGATCTGATTTACATATAAGATGCACCAATTTAACTGATTGGATTACTGCACTATTTCAGAATATATAAGAATCTCCACCGAAAGAAGCTACATGATTTATTTAATGTGAATTCTATGTGTTGTTCATTTGTATTTTAATTACATATTTGTATTTGACTTCTTTAATCCTATATATATATATATATATATATATATATATATATATATATATATATATATATATATATATATATATATATATATATATATCAGAGAACTATATTATAATTCAGACGCCTATAGATGTTTGCGAGTTACTCCCGATGTATCCGATCTTTCTCCTATGATCTGGCTAATTATTATCCCAATTACTTATATAAAAACATACTTTTATTAGTACAAGTAACACTATAAATAATGCGAACTAGCATTGATAATTGCTGTGAAACGAAATGACTGAAAAAAGACTTGGCTGAAAGGGTGAATTTTAGTATTCAGTTAAACCGATAGTGTTTCAAATATTCAGTGAAACCGCAGATATCTATTGATGGCCGATCGTATTATTGTATGACACTATTTTTAATAAAACTATCATGCTCTACCATAAGTAATTCAGTACGCTCATCATTTAATTTCTTTTAAAATGCAGCATTATATATATATATATATATATATATATATATATATATATATATATATTTATATATATATATATATATACATTTATATTTATATACATATATATATATACATATATTTTAGGCATTATTTCATGCAAACCTTGTTAAAACTTACAGAATCAATCCGTTGAAGTATAGCTTTATTTATATTTTCAATTTTTCTGATGGTATTTGTTGTATTAAAATCCCAATAAATTAATAAATGTGCCATAGGTTTCACAGTTTTCGCGAATGTTTTCGATTCTTCGTCGAATCATCTACAGGTGTAGAAAGGAAATAAACTAAACAGCTGGAGAAAGAAGATACTTAAAAAATAGGAGCGGGGAAACGCACAGGAAACCTTTTCGCATGGTTCCAGGAAGTCGTTGAATGGCATCACAAAAGAAAATCGCACTACGTTAAGCATTTAAAAATGTTACCACTCGTTTCATATGTGATGTTATTAATTCAAGATTGTTGTGTTTTTCATGTAGATAGCTTCCACTATTTTTCTTATTTTTTGAAAATTTGTTCTGGAATGTATAATGTTAGTGTTATTAACAAGAATTTACCTTAAATCAGAGGGAGGGTAGTTATGTTTTTGTCGAACCATTAATGATAATCATTCTAATGTATCTACTTAAATAACACACGACTGTTTATCCTCCCAAAATGATAACTATTCTCACAAGGTCCCTTTTTATATTTCACGCTATATTTGTACATACCGTTAAGGCTGCTCGCTTTTCTCATTATTTGTATCACCGTTATACATCAGTCTTTCTTTTCATCTTTCTTTTTCTTATTTTCGTTCTTTTTATTTTTTTACTCCTAATGCTGTTGCTGTCTTCAACGAAATTGTTATTTTCAATCTAAGAGCATCTATTACAAAAAAACAATTCATAATAAACATTTTCCTTAAATTATTTACAATAATTTCTAAAAAAATACTAAATATATATAATAAACCTTATTATAACTCTTACTACGATGACTACTACTGTCAGTTCTAGTAGTACTAATACTACTCTTGCTACTCTGATTACTTGTTCTTGGCCTTTTGGCTAAGATCAAAGTGTAGTATCTGTTCTGATGGATACTGCACCCACTGCACTGGTATTCTCTTGGCCTTCGGGCCTTGATTTATGCCGGTCTATGGGTCTTGTCCTGTGCAGTTCTCGGAGGTTCACCCTCCCAGGCTTCGTCGCCCCTCTTTGGGGAGGAGTAAGTTTATTGCTTACTGCCTGAGGCGCCCCTACTGGGGAATGCCGACGGGGCTGCCCAGGCAATTTTTAAACCCCACTTTCCTGACCCGACCTTGGGTCACATCTTACTGGTGGGAGTAAGATAAAAACTGGCCTTTTGCCTAACTCCTGGAGAGGAGTAAATCAATACTCTGATTAATGATAATAATGATGACTAAATGCACGTGTGGCTATTCCACCATACTAATATTTATTTTACATTTCAATATGAGATATGTGTATAGGTTCATAGTCAGCTTATAAGTATTATATGTTATATGTATGTGGCGTAAAGCGATATGGGATATCGAAATTTGCGTTGTAACCCCAATTTAATGTTAAGCCAAAAGTATAAATATAAGGCAATTCACGTATTTTAAGCGACGGTTAACTTGTCTGTCGTTTTCTTTTCACTTTCTCTATAACAGTAGTGTTTATTGTGCTATCGTATACGAGTTTACAGCACGCATTTAAGGACACACGTACGACTTTTCCATTGTCAGTGGTAATAATTATTAGTTTAATTACTGTCTACATTATTAGCATTGCACATAAATAATATAACTTATTAGCCTCCACCTATATTTCCGTAAATACGTATTGTTCGGTCTCTACACGAAGTCTAATACACTGATCTCACTAATGTATGACAACTTTCGTTTTTTAAGCAACAATTATAATTTCACATCTGCTGGTGATAGACTTAACTATACACTGTTATCTGTTTCGATTAAAATAAAATATATTTGTTAAAAAAACACATCCCTGTCCAGAAATAGTATTCGTCAAAGAATTGTCTATTTTCAAAATCAAAGTTGTGTTTACATATTCACGTCACAAATCTTCAAAACTTAAGATCACTAATTTCAAAACATCTGAATATGATTCCGATTGCCTAATTCCTGCGATATTTCACGTAATACACATAGATATGTCGAGTGGGTCTTGGTTAATTGAAATAATAATAATTGGTTAATAACACATGTATCTGTTTGGCAATACATTATGTGAAGGAGAGTCGTATAACGTCAAATCATTATTATTGCAATTGATATAAATGGTATTAATCAAAAGGGATAGTGTCATACTCAATATATTGATGACATGTAGACACATATTTATGTATTCCAGTTGCATTAAATTCCGTCGTGCTTGGCTCGGCTAAATGGTGAAAAGTATTTTCAAGCAACTATGGTTGATAAAGTTTTTTTTTCCGCAACAAATCTCAAGCAAATGCACAAGGTGAAGTATCATTTAAGAACGTGCGAAATATGTTCAACCTCCGAAAGATCATTATCAAAGATTGGTGGTTTGTGATATTAATACAACCTCAGTTGTGTGCACCAATGACAGAAACATATTTTAACATTTCTGCTTCAGCTTGTTGATGAGCAGACAATGCTTCCAGGTTATGCCATAATTTATAGAAACTTAGTGGGAATATACGCGTGAAACCCGTAAAAGAAAATGTCACCATTGTTTAATGATTTAAAAAAAAATATTATGTTGTCAGTAAATGCTATAAATGATAGAACGCACGTGACGATTCGATCGTGAAACTGACGTTTTATTGTTTCGTAAATTTGCGTTTATATATACGCAAACACTCTGACGATTATTAAGCACTAATTTGTCTAATTTCCAGGCGTTTCTAGGCGTTTCGCTGTTGCTCGACGTAATTCACATCTACGTCTAATACACATATATATTTTTTTAAGGAGATGAGCTCAAAGTTGCTTCTAATAACGCAGGCAATTAAGGATGGTCAACGGTGGATATACGCACACGACTTTTTTTATCTTGAATGGGGTCGTTTTAGAAGATTACTAACAAAAAACAAGCATATTGTCTGAAGCTGTCGATTTCAACTGATCGATGAGCATATGCGAACACTTACAAGTACATTCATTGTATTTTTGTATTTTTCTATAATTACTTCCACAAGGCGGAGGTTATTTTTTCGGTCGAATATTTCAGGTGATGAAGTCTTGTATGTTATATGACTTCATGATTAGTAATTGAGTTTTGACTTTGAACTTGAGAATTTCCATTACAGTAAAGATTGTAATAACATTTCAACTTCCGATTTTCCAAAATATGCGTTTTATGATGTTTGAAAACACTAATCGTGGTGCAGAATTTTAGCCTATTCAGATAAATATGGTTTTATATCAACATTTCCACACAATAAGACTTTGGAACACTATTATATTGTTAGGTTGAAGTATACAATCCTACTATTGACTTATGTTCCCGTTACAATCATAACTTAAGTTTTGACAACCATATTTTACGTAATTTTAATGACCGAGAACTCTAGAGACAGCATGATATATATATATACATATATATATATATATATATATATATATATATATATATATATATATATATATATATATTAATTATTTAAATACCTACAGACATCGATGTTTCATGCTAACGCAATATTCAGTGCAGGAAGCTAATTCTCAACGGTCGGCGGGCGCGAACCCCGATCACAAATCGCCACTGATCTGTACTCAAGAGTCTTATCCCATCGGTAATCGACAATTAGTTAGTAATTAGAGAGGAATTTAAATGTAAATAGTGAGTCGACGGCTTGATTTACCAAGCAGCTAGAGTGATCTACGAACGTGTTCAGATCGTGCATGCAGCTATGTGTACTGCTTGTTATTAAAGTCACTCAAGAGCGCCCGGCCTTTGTTAGAGGGGGCTGATAATAATATCTATAAATAAATATTAATTATTTAAATTATATATATATATATATATATATATATATATATATATATATATATATATATATATATATACGACATATTCCATTAGGCATTTTCAGGTGCCAAATTAAGAGAGTGTAAACAGTAGATACTTTACATACTAAACAGTATGTAAATTGTAAATCTTTTGGAAGTATTATAGAAAGATCAAATTCACACTAATTGCAAGTTGCAAGATATTTTTAAAAGTTTAACTTAAATTTCATTTATTAGATCAAATGTTTAGATTTATTTAAACATATGATATTTCATTTTGTTATCTACATTATTTCACTGAAATAATATGCGAATGTGAATTTCAATTTGATATGTCTATTATGTGTTTACCTAATTTTAATGACAGAGAAATCTAGGGACACCTGTGATGTATATATATATATATATATATATATATATATATATATATATATATATATATATATATATATATATATACACACTATACGACATATATACTTTGTCTGATCACACATGTGTGATAGTAATCAAACATATCTTACACTACAAAGTATATTGTTGCTAGTATATCTGACAAACTGCTATTGAATGTAGGAGGTAAATCCTGAGAAGATAGTATAATGACATGCATGCACATGCTGCACTACCCTCGTAGGTATGTGAACACGCCTGAGAGGATGGTCTCATGACTACAGAACATATTTAGCATACCGACTAAAAGAGGAGGTAATGCCTGTAAGAGGGTCTCATAACTACATGATATATACCACTCTCCTCTGTAAGGAGGATATACTCAATCAGAGCATGGGCTCATGGCAAGAGAACGGATACCACACTTCACCAACATAACTATTTTTAATACAAATTATAGTATAATTTAGGCTTCAGACAAACAAATAACACATCTTTATTTGTAATAGAGAGTCGTGTATTACTCATACAGATTTTTCAAAATATATTGAAATAATAAATATTAGTGCGATATATAAATAAGACAATAAAACAACAAACTATGTTATTTAATTCACCATGCGGTTTATGTACTTCAAGCACATTTTACAATCAAGCTTTCTTCAATGGATGGGGGCATTACAACTATGGATGCACATTTATGATGTTTCTGAAATGTATAGATGCTGGTTGATAACTGGTCTTAATTATGATGATTCGGACTACTGTTCTCATCCGCAAATATTCCTGGCGCAACGAATATAAGTGCGAAATAATAATTAGTTGCAAGTAACAGTCTTCTGGGGCTTAAAGGTTCAATACACAGCGCAGTCGAGACTAAAAATACCATTACGAACAACTACAAAACTTATATCCGGTCATACTGCCAGAACAACAACAACATACACCTGGAAATTAAATAAGAGGGTTCTGTTCGAAATTTCGTACTGATTCTCGAATTCGACATAAAAATTATAGATTTTTTCAAGACGTATTTGAAGAAAGGCGGAGGTTTCTGCACCAGATATGTTGTAATAATTACATTCAATATGAGAACAGTAATCAGAATAATTCAAATAACGGATACATATGTATGTATTATAATACTTCAATAAAAAAAACAGTCATTAATTAAAATGTAACAGTATTTAATATATTTGCTGACATCCTAGCGAATTAAAGGCAATACTCGTTGGGTTCTTAGTTCTTTTTAGAAATAAAATGCATATCTGCAACAAGTACAGACCCCTGCCACTTCATAATCAATCATAGTTACAGCATGTGACATGAATTCTATCAATAGAGGTAATCGATTGCAAAAAATGACAGACACAAGCAAGACCTACACGCAGAATCTAAATAAAGTCACTAAGTTTGACGTAAGAATAGAGTTCAAAGAAAAGTTGAAAAAAAGAAACCAAAGCCCATCTTCTGTATTTCTGTCTAAGTAAAGCCTGGAGACTTTAAATATTTCAGTATAGCAGTTTCGTACGGATTATGATACTTCTCAAGTATCGTAAATGCTTTTTTTAAAATATAATAAAATAATTTAACAGTAAAAATCTCAGTTAATATAGAATTTTATGATTTTAAATATTACGATTAGGCAATGTTTCTATTCATTCAACACACGACAATTTGTCGCAAACATATCATTGTATTATTTTGACGATGTTCATTAATTATTATCATTGGTTAATTATACAAACATATTGCACAGTTAGATGGTGCTACTAACTCGAAATGCCGTAATAGTGTCGAGCTTACCAGATAGAACGTGATCTTCTACGAAGACAGAAAACACATAGTAAGTACTTGGCACAATGGGTAGAGTCGTCTAGTTGTAAATGTATTCATAGCTGGCGTTGCATCAGTTCATATTGTCTCTCTCTCTTTACTTTGATTCTGTAATAACGAAACCCATAACGAACACGCTTACATGATACTTGCTCAATGACATCGTGCTTTTTATTGTACTATTGTTTTACGTCTAATCGGAGTGAATGAATGCGAAACTGTTTTTATCTATCCTAACTATATTAATATCAAAAAAAGTTATACTCATTTAATTTCATGATACTACATTTTATTTACCTCCCCGGGAGGTTAGGGACAAGGCCAGTTTTATCTTACTCCCATAAGGTAAGATGTGACCCAAGGTCGGGTCGTGAAAGCGGGACTTCAAAAAGCCAGCGCCCGAGAAGGTGAGAACTCTGGCCATTAAAAATTGCCTGGCCAGCCCCGTCGGCATTCCCCATTAGGGGCGCCTCAGGCAATAAGCAATAAACTAACTCCTCCCCAAAGAGGGGAGGCAAAGCCTGGGAGGGTGGACCTCCTAGAACTGCATAGGACAGACCAATAGACCGGCGTAAATCAAGCCCCGAAGGCCAAGACGATACCAGTTTATGGGGTGCAGTATCTATCGGAACAAAGGTCGATCAATGATACGACATAATATTCTTAAATGCCATATACGCTAGACTCTAAATGCCACTAAACAGTCTTAGGTCTTTGGAATGTGCATATTTATTTTATAAAGAGCTCCTAATATATTAATATTCTGTAATATACAGTTGTAATTTGGCATTGTCATATTTTTTCTTTGTATATATGCAATATTTCCGTCGGTATAAAAAACTTCCGATGCCGCTGGGATGCTGAGAACAGATACTTACGATGTCGCCCGTGTACTTAGAACAGATACGTCTGATGACGCTAGTAGTCTGATAACAGATACACCCTATGTCGCCAGGATGCTCAGAACAGATACTAGACTTTGATCTTAGTCAAAAAGATAAGGAACCATAAATATGTAATGTATATTATTGCTAGAGATTATATAAAATGATTTAATCTATTATTGTACTATCTTTTAATGAAGGGTAATATAGCATTTGCTTTCTTGTCAGGATCTCATCCTTCCAGCTATGAAATCCTCCGTTTAGAGGTGTTCCTCATGATGCCATATGCTCAGTCATTACTTCCTCGTTTAGTATATGTTCGTTCATTATGATAGCATTATTCCAAGCGAGCAAATATATGCAACCGGAGAAAGCATGTTTTTGCTAGTATTACATATAATGTAAGTGCCCCATCACTTCATCCCTGTTGTAGGGTTAGATAAACAAATATTTTAATAGGGGTAGCCGACCACAATAAGCTTATCTTACAAAGCGTTAGATATTGTTATCCTCTTCCAAACGCATCACTTCAGAAGTCCTGCCCATGACGTAATATTATGACACTAAGCTGTATTTCTGATCTTCAACTTCTAATGGAATATATAAATACTATTTTTAATTTTAACATTTTGCGGAAATATTATTTCATTATCTTCACGTTAATATTAAATTATAACATACTTTGAATTACATTCCTTGTATTAGTCATATCTGTTAGTTGGGGTTATTTAATCACGAAGGCAATATTTATTTAGTACGATTCATATTACAGCTAGACAGAATCCGTTATGGTTTTTCCAATTATATTGTAAGTACGTGTATAATAGAAAACCGACTCGATTTAAACTCCACTTAGCGATTGAATAGTCGATCATTGTATTCATTATTTACTACGTAAACTATTGCCACAAAATAGAAATAAATGAAAGAAATATAATAATAATTAATTCCCAATAGATTTTCCACTAGGAAATAGTGATCTATTTTATTATACGTTCTACAATTCTAATACATACTTATTATTACCACTAGTTAATGTGTGCACAGATATGCGATCGTTTTAGTGTAATTATGAATCTCAATTACAAATTATATCTCTCCTGCTCCTTCCCTGTTTATGAACAGTCGAATGTGTTAAAGAAAGAGACGAATTAAAAGATCTGAATAGTCCATTTCCAACAAAAGAGAACACATAAAGTTGTAAAATCATTTAAGAAGAACGCAGGGGCGATGACATATAGGGGGAGGCGAACTGTAGCAGCATAAACTAACTAGTGTGTTAATTGTTTTAATATATAATTGTCTTTAAAAACGGACCTTTTATAATTCAAAAGTTGCGGCATCATTTGGGGTGTACTACACCCCAAATGATGCCGCAACTTTTTTGAAGTTGCATAGTACATTTGAAAGAAGCTTAACACATAGATTTAACAAATAGTGTAATCTATTAGCTGCTATTTCTATATTTAAGCTTAACCAATCAGTTCTTTTTTTTAGTATTAAAGTTAACAGATGAGTCGGTATTTCTAGTATTAAGTTTACACCATGAACACGTGAGGATGCTTTAGTTTTAATGTTGTAGATTGATGGGTTTTGTTTAGGCGCTTATTAGTTTTATTGCGATAATATTACGAGTGGTATTAACACTTTAATTACCATTTTGATAATTACCCCTTAAGACTTTTGTACAATCTTATTGGTGCAGGAAGTTATTAATAGATGAACAAAGAATAAATAATATACTCAATTATCATTAAGATTATTCAAATAAAGGCATTTAGCCTGATACACGTAATTTGCGCGCTCACATAAACAGTGCAAGGTTAGATTTCAATTCTTTTCGAAAGTATTTCGATCGCATCGAATGGAATTATTGTAAGCATAAGTTTTATAGACACCTTTAATCACGACTTAAAAAAATGATGAACGTCTTCAGTCTATTTCGATCCAGTGTCTTTTCGTCCTGTAATGTGGCTTTCTCATTGAAGTGAGGGGTATAGTTTCAATTATTGCAGATCTATTAGTGTGTTATTATACTAAGTGGAGGTGTTACTGATTACTTGATGTTAACTTTAATCATTAGTTTTTTTTCTAAGATAAAAAGGAGGATGTGAGCATTTCTCATACTTCCCTGGCATGTGTATGTATATATATATATATATATATATATATATATATATATATATATATATATATATATAGTGTAGTGTCTAAAGCTATCCGAGATTTTCCATTATCTCTTTTATTTTGGGGTTCGATTCCTTTAACGGAGAGCTACCGATTGAAGTAGGTGCATACACTTGTCGGCGCCGTTCAAAGGGGCAGCGTCTGCTATGCTGTGTGTGTTGGGCGAACCGGAAAACCCTCGTTGCCGACATAAAAAGAAAGAGGAGTGGGAGAAGAGAGGCGTCAGAAAGGGAAATACGAGTTTAATTATTTTATTTGTTCATGCAAATTAGGTTGTTTGCATGCGTGGAATGTTCGTTTTAATAAGAGAGAGAAAAGTTAAGCGTCAGGCAGTTTGTTCATGGATATCGTTCTGAACGCGTATTGGAAAACGAGCAAAAGAAAAGAGTGCTTGATTTTCTTTCATGAAAGGACGTTTTTTCATATACAATTGAGAGAGACGTTTTTTTTTTCCTGCGATTTGGACTTGGTCTTGCGACATCTCTATTTAAAGATTAGTTCGTTATTATTTTTTTTTCTTACAATACCTCTTCCATGTAGTTGTCAATATAAATGTCATTGTGTTTCAGGCGAGATAGAGCGTGGTTTCGCTGGTATAATCGTTCGAATGGGCTTTCTTATCAGGTGACACCTAGCATATCGCTGTAGTTTAAGTCACTGCCTATAGATTGTGACATGACCTTTTCTTAATAAAGAATCGGTTACTTACACACAGCAGAGTCACCAATGTTAGTCTGTCTCCTGATGTTATTAATAGTGTGTGTTTTATTTAAAGAGCCTCTGTGAAATGCAATTTCTTCCGTAGTCGATGTATCTATGTATATTACACAATACTAATGTTTTATCAGCTAAAATATACCAGAGACACAGCTAACAGATTTAATGTTCATCAGGTATGGTTAGTGATGCTCTATCTTTATTATTTGTTGTTATCCATGTAACTATATTCACCACAAAAGACGAATAAACTATATTTTAATTAACTTATTTATATAGATATCTAGTTTCTTTAATCATCTTTACAAGTGGTATGAGCGTCCCTTTAAATGGATGCTTTAAATTATATGTTTACTAACCAAGATGTTGTCACTAAATGAAATTAGATGAACATAATTAATCTGTTCCATCATAAGTGGGAGGGTAGTAAAAATAGAAAAAAAATGGACAGTAAATGGGCATATAGATGAAATGTAGTAACAAACAACGTTACTTTAACCGGGGGCTCAGTTATTTAAGCAGTGGCATAATATATTACATAGCGCGGTTTTTGCCACATCTTTCCAAGCTACATCAAATATTTGCTCCACGCTGCTGGCAAAGAAGTACACGATAAACACAATCACAGGTTCACCCATAGGGAAATACAAACAGTTTTCTTCAGCAGCTGCCATTATATCCACTACCCGTATATGAGGCAACGGTGAGTTTCCGGTAATCAACTATGTTAACCATGTATATTGCCCATATGAGTTTTAGAAACGATATCAGAACTTGGTTTGAAAAGTATATACCTGGTAATTTATATATAACAATATGATCGACCCCGTGCGGGCAGTGCCTAGAAACCCGGAACTGACTGAAATGAAGTTCATGCTTTTTCTACGATACAAGTTCCGATCATAACATATCTTGTATCCATTAGCCTATTTCCTGAAGATGACTGATTACTTAGATCTGTTCAACTGTGAAGAACTCTGATTTAACATGTGATATGCATAGTGATTCCAGGCGATTGTTTTTGCCATACGTCATGGGATTTATTTCTATAGATTACTGAAGCGCTTTTGATGGAAACACAACTTTGCTTTGACGTAGAAAAGAATACAAATTACCCTTTCAATTTTATTTAATGCTTTTAAATAAAATATAGTTAGCATTTTCTAAGTGCACCGAATACAAATTGATTATGATTAACATATATAAATATAGATTTTGTTTAATATCCGTTTTGTGGAAGATAGTTGGCTACTTAGTTAAATAACATTACGTAAGAACTATCTGAAGTAAAACAACTGTTGCAAACAATTAGAACATTCGTGTACAAAATGCACGGTTATCAGATATATGAGGTACTTTGATTTCCTATGACAATTGTTCACACAGAGGTAACTATTTTTAAAGGAAATGAATGTAAACTATCATAGGCTTGCATCCAGAGAATACTTCACCGGATATCCGTTGTTTCCTGTTTGTCATTGTTTCAACATATTCCATTCAAAGATAAGATGTTAAATAAAACAAAACCTGCGTATCACACATTTGTCAGAAGTAAAATTCACGGGCGAAAGTGAAATACAAGAAGAACAAATTAGTGTAGTTTTTTTTCCTGCGTAATTAAAAAGAATAATGATAGTTTTTTGCTTCAGAAGTTATTTTTTAATCCATGGGTAACCGTTGATAAAAGTAGTTTATATATTACCAGATTGTTGATGGTCACCACCATGAAAAGAATCGAAACCAATGATTTTAATTGGCAGAAATACAATCAGACACAATTAATTATCCAAAGTAAAAAAGTATGTGTTTGCATAAGACTTAAAGCCGACCATGTTGTAATTCGCTCAGAACTAGATCGTGGCATTTTGTTCCAAAGGTGGGATGCTCTAGACCATAATAATTAAATGCCTTTGGAAATTGCCTATGTTTGGAAAGTAATTAACGTAGTTTTCTTTTATCGACTCCCTTTTATCGGCAGAGTTCCAAGGAACACTATATACACACCCACACACACACACACACCTATACACCCCCACATATGTATATATATATATATATATATATATATATAATTTTTGGTAGAAATACATCTAACAGAGTATCGTTGGTTTTATAAGACAATAATATGTATATATTTATAATATGTGATAAGCATAGTGCGTAAGGTTTCAAACTGTGAGTGGTCTTATCGTTTTATTTATTTAATGTATTGATTAATTGATTAACGTATTTTTAAGTAAAATATTATCTCTTAGTATTTAAAAATAATATATATATATATATATATATATATATATATATACACAATTTAGTTCTGATCTTACATATAAAATATGGCTGAAGATGACGGGTGAGACGTTTTTTAAATATAAATAAAACTAAACAAACACGCAATTTTAGTATTAACCCACTCTCACAGCGTAAACGCTGTATTATAATTTTGATCTGATATTCAGTAATATCATATATACATATATATACATATATATATATATATATATATATATATATATATATATATATATATATATATATGTGTGTGTGTGTGTGTGTGTATAGGTATATATGTGCGTATGTATAAATGTATATTCCGTTATAAGCTAATGGAATCGATTATTTATTTATTTAAATTATCTAAATATTAATTAAACTGCACTTATATGTTATGTTATCGTATAAATATGTGCAGATGGTATGTTATTTATATGGTATGCATACCCTAATAGTTATGTTGTTTAATTCATACAATTTTACAATAAACGAATTACCACATACACTGCTTTTCAAGCGTACTTAAATGATAATATAACAACATGATACAAATTGTATTTGATAAAATAATTATAAATATGATATCATACGTTCTGAGTCTTCATTAGATTAACATTTCTTGAACACATATGGGAAGAGTTTTACTTATTTTCAGTTATATTTAGTGGCTTGAACATATACATTATTGTAGATAGTTATATTTTGCATTGTATTTTTTACCTTCTATTGCTGTACATTCCTGACATTATGTGTGTGAGGAGGCACCTTTAACCGATATCTTTTAACTTATAATGTCATTTGTTAGTTAAAAGTGCATTAAATTATATTCTTAAATGGAAATACACGATGTGTATGAGATGTAGCGATTGCGTGTTATTGTATTATGTATTTAGGTATAACAGCTGTATTCATTTCTAATATGTTTGGGATATTTACGCAAATAAATCGAGAAAATAAACCTGCATAGTACTAACAAACCCAAGAAAAGGTGTTTATGAATAATATTCAGTGTACGCATGCTATGAATGTATAACTATATGTATATATGTAGATGTAATCGCGTGTGTGCATGGCTTATGTATTTTATGTGCCCGTCTGCTTCATATATAGACGTTCACCCAGACGTAATTTCACTTCTTTTACCTTTCATTACGATTCTGTAACCTTTTACTGCATCTTTTGTTAGTGCCGTCATTTGACGAGCACAATTGTTGTCGGTCAGCATCTGTCGCCTTGCTATCGCACTGGGACGCACCTATATAATCAGAAGGTATTGAGTCGGACTCGAGAACAACTGGCGAAGCTGTGGATTCATTCAATACATAACATTAAATTAGAACTGGTAAATGCTAAGCAACTTGCACTAATGTAATTACAAAATAAACAATAAAGAAGTAATATTTCGTAATATGGATTTATCTACAACATGAACGTATTTTATAACGAAACATTTTGCTCATCAATGACAAGGATTTCCATGATATACATTATAAAATAAATGTTTGAGACAACTTACTACGACACACTTGCAATGTAATAATAGATACATATACTCATTATAAAAAATATTAATATATATATTCTCATCTCCGACTTTATACTTAGAAACCTATCTGAAGTATCTAAGAGACTTCTAGTGAAGTGCAAGCATATATTCCAATGGGTATCTAAATAGTGTGTGTAAATAAAAATAAACAAAATGAATATATAGTTCTACTTGTTATTGACTACTAGTATGTGAACACAGTTAATATTGACGTGATTCATTCTTATGAACAAAGAATGACCGGAATTATATATATATATATATATATATATATATATATATAATTTATTCAGTCACTGTATATTACATATTTCAGCAATGTACCGCGGTTTCATCCAAAAGGGCAGATTTAGACATCTTTAGTAAATCTCTGTGACCAGTGGAATCATCGGCAAGCTGAAACGATTGTAGTCACGTCCCGATAGGGAATCGCGTCAACAATGACAGAAAACGCGGTATCTCTGAGGAGGTCCCCGAAAAACTCCGGTGTGGGATAGTTAATCACTATCCCACATCAGAGATACACCGTTTTTTTTCATTGGTGACGCCATTCTCTATCGGGACGTGACTTCACTCGTTTCAACTTGCCGATAATTCCACTGGGCACAGGGATTTACTAAAGATGTCTAAATCTGCCCTTTTGGATGAAACGGCGGTACATTGCTGAAATATGTAATATACACTATCTAAATGAATTATATTAGCTCTTATATGATCGAGCAGTTTATTTGATGTCTTTTCATATACAACCTGACACACTATATATATATATATATATATATATATATATATATATATATATGTGTGTGTATATATATATATATATATATATATATATATATATATGTATATATATATATATATGTAGATATAGATAGATGCAGATATATATATATATATATATATGTATACACATATATATATATATATATATATATATATATATATATATATATATACATATATGTGTATATGTATGCATAATGGTCGTACACCCGTTAGTCTCACTTGTATAGATGATAGTGTACGTATACAACTATTTTATAAAGTACTAATGTATATATTACTAGCGGGACTCGATGTCCGCCGTTGACCGATAAACTATAGTTAATCAAGCAATTCTGGGCCACAACATAGAGCTACGGGATGGGTGTTATAATTTCTTTTAAAAGTTTAGGGAAAACACGGTAACTATGATTAAGAAGTGAATTACGAATATTGTTACTATCTATATATTCTTGTATACTTCGTTAGTAAAAACAACACTATCTTACGTTACAGTCACATGTGAAACTTACCCTCAACTTTAAATTCTAAACTAACTGTATGTGTTTTGGTGTGAATGGCGCTAGATTTTTCAGTTGTTGATGTTTTCAACCCTCCTATTGTATCGTATATCACCAACTGACAATCTAATCAACCCTTACTATCGACTGGCCTTTGGTTTTTATAAGCTGCGACTCATTTTTTCTTTGTAATAAGATCATTTTTGTGTCACATAAATGATTTAAATATCTGCTCAATTCTATTTTAGTCAGCCAAAATATTTAACTTCATATAGATCTCATATTTTATCTCAAACAATATTTTTTTTACTCATAATGTGTTTTAGTAAGATACACACATACACTACAGTAAGTCATTGCAACTTACATCGTAGACGTGGAAAACCGGAATTAAACTGCTTGTAGTATTATTATTTTCAGCATTTCTATTCAAACCCTCAAGGATTACAAAGTTAAATATATTTAAAAGTTAAAATATTAACTTCTAACTCAAGTGGTAGTTTTCATTTCGGCACTTGCTATTAATTTTTTTTATAATATTGCATATATTAATTATTTGTTTGTTATTGTATATTAACATCGTAAGCTTACTTTCCTCTCCGACAAATATGAAAGTACATCTGTTGGTGATGATTACGTGAAAACAACTAAAAATATGTGTGGAAAGAAGGTTAACACAGAAGTATTTAAGGGAAGAGTTTTGCATAAAAATGTAACGTAAAATAATCCCACTCTCGAGTCAGTATTCATTTTTTTAACTATACTAGATACATTATGTAGTAATGTGAATTTTGTTTAGAAGTAGGTGATCATTTTACAATACATTTATATTACTTTGACAAATATATGAAAATTAGTTAATTTGATGAAAATATCAATTTAAAAAGTATTAGAAACTCCACAGTCGATATATTGTGTGCTGCAATGTTACATATTATATCAAATTTGTAAAAAAAAATGAAATGGGGCGAATCGAGCGACTTTTAGTCAGAGAGTACCATTAGATAGTGCAATGGACCTCAGCACATTGAATTAGTTTTTTTTTCAAAGAAACAGTTTTTGGAATATCAGAAAGCGTGAGAATCACATATATTATCAGTTGGTCGATGTAACATAACAATTATTAAGACTGTATGTTTACTTCTATCTGAAACTACATACTTTTTCATAACACGTAAGGTTTTAAAAGTTACGTTTTAATCTAAATCATTCATACATTTCTGCATAAAACACTACTATAACATACGTCGTATGTCTGTTTAAACATTTTTCGTGACACAGAACATATCCCAGACATGTAAAATTACGTACGAAAACGAGCGTGAGAAATACATTTTGTTTCTTTTCGTTTTAATATAAAATATTAATATAAAATTATATATATATATATATATATATATACTATTGAAACAATACTTACTAAAGCTAAGAGTCACGCGACGATAAGTGTTTATTAGATTTAAGGTAAGATGATGGGACAGTATTACGAAATTATTTTAGAACTATGATCACAGAGCCACACGACATATATTTGTGGACATCATACTTGCAGTTTGTTCGGAAACCTTCTCTCGGTAGCGTGTTCCACATGTGATAAATACTTGATAGAAACTCTGTAAATAGAATTCGCGTTGATATTAAGTGCAGGGAGAGAATAAATTAGAGTTTTCTGTAGTGTTTGTAGGAATACGACTTCTTGCTGAGATGATTTTACAGAGGGGCCCAGAGCTTGAAGCTCAGTTGACAGCCTATGATCGAATTACTGAGAAAGTACGGATCTCCGGTTAATTTACGAAGTCAATGTTGTGAAGTCAATACAAGAAACACTGCTCTAAGTGGTATCTCTTCAGATGTGGAATGGGTAGAGGATATCATCAAAAGTCATATACGTTCAAGACTGGTGATATGATTCAACCATTTTTCCAGCAATTTTATCAACAGATTTGTATCCAAGTCTTCAATTTCAGCACTGTAGTGAATCTTAGATTAACGAGCTGGTTAAAGAAAAGGGTTTTCTAGAAGGATACAACTTTATCTCAACTGAGGAAATACGAGCGTTAGAACCTTATTGGTGAAAGAAAACTAGCTTGTTTTGTGATGTGTTAAAGGTACTACACAGCATTGTTCACTATTGCACCGCGTACTGAAGGTGAGAGCATGATTATCAGCAATATGTTGTACATCAGTACTCTTCGCGATGTTGAGTAATGATATTTAGATGCGAGGGTGTGAAACTAAAGATGGAATTGCCATGATAAAATCAGCATTTCGAAAGGCAGAATTATCGTTTCAAAGTCAGGTAACAGCTACGTGTCCCAGCACTTACACAACACACAGGAAATATCTTGTGTGACGTAGCGAATTCAGAAATTCAGACCTGATCTTCCTATTCCACTGAATCGAGTTGTTTTAGATAGTTGTTTCTACTTCGAATGGGGGCGTGTTGTTGGTTTATGTTTTATTTTACTTCAGTCGAAGTTCTCAGAAATCAAGAGGGCCTTTGCCTGGGCCAAACACTTGATCTCTCCTTCTTTCTCTCTCTCTCTCTCTCTCTCTCCATATATATATATATATATATATATATATATATATATATATATATATATATATATATATATATATATATATATATATCATTGGATCTTCGAATATTAAATTTAAATTATCCTTTACCTTGGACACGGTGAGTTAGTCAAGAAATAAAGAACAGTAATTCCCCTCTCCTCAATTGTCCAGTAATGTATTTGATAATATATCTTTTTATAACCTCTTGGAAACATGGGATTCTAGGACGATAATTTATCTAGGCTGGTTAAATATAAGCTACTTGCTGTTACTTGGGGTAACATTACTTCGAGAATGTGTGGCATTCCTCGTATGGGCTAGTGTATAGCCATGTCGAGGGATCTTATTTTGGCTTATTATACTTTAATATATATATGTATATATGTGTACTGTCAAAAAATGGTAAAACACTAAAGTGAATGTCAGCTATTCTTTTTAATTACGAAGGCGTTTAGAACTTGACGAAGGAGAGAACATGAATTACTGCTATAACAAGAGTCAAGCTGTCCACGACATAAGCTAAATAATCTATCAGAATCAAGCAAGTGACCACCAGCGTGTTACAAGTATATGAAGGCGTTATTTCCCTTACGCATAACGCCACCAACTGAAGAATATTATCTATATTCATCATTTAATTTTCTTTTTGAAAATAAATAAACCTGTAATTTTCTCGTATCGTAACGTACGGTCACTTCATTTTATACAGATTATATAGATTTGCGACAACTTTTCATAATTAACAACTAAGATGAGGACAGATGTATATATATATATATATATATATATATATATATATATATATATGCGTTTATATATAATAAAATAGAATGTTTAAACTTTAGTTGTATATTAAAGAGTCAACAAAATGATATAAATTTGTTCGAATATATAATAACAAAAATAACCAGAGTGTTATGTCCTTAAAAGAGAGTAGCTTATTACAACATATATATTGTACAAAGCAATATCACTACTGGCAATCCAATGTATTAACCTAATACACTGTAATACAGTCTACCATACATACTACTTTTGGTAGTATATATATATATATATATATATATATATATATACTACAGAGTAATACACGTATCAGCCTTGAGGGGAGTCAGATATCCAATCACAACACTTTCCATGGAACTAAAAATTCTCTAGAATTTGTTGCTTCAAATAGTACTTCCGTTAAGGATCTGGGCTGATTCGCCACTCGTTTTATTTTTCACGTGTGCTTTTTTTTTAATTCATAATTAGTGAAATTGGATACTTTCCAGTTTGGGGCGAAGACAAATTTGTTCAGCTCGTAAGGCTGGACCAGTAGATGTATACATTGGTTCGTGTACAATATCGGGTAGTGGCGTGTCAAAAGCATCAGATAGAATCTCTATTGGGACCTTTTCCTCGCTTTTCTCATTATTTTCAGCATATGGTGGTCTAATATTGTTGAGGTGTATGTAAATACACTAATATTTAAATTTTATTGTGTGGACAACTTTGCCTATCATTTTCTAAATTATACCATCCATCCAATAACTTTTTTCACCTTGGAAATTTTTACATATACTTTTTCTCCAGGGAAGTATCTACTTATGTTTACATTTCCTTATTTTTTAGCAACTTTTTTTCGTTGGACAGGGTATCAATCTATCGAAAATCGATCGCATTTTCCTTTCGAACATAAGTTCCACAGAAGACAACTTCGAGTCGTTGTTTCCATTTAGAGTGAAACATTATGCGTAGTTTTTTCTATTGTGTCTATATATTTATTTCTTGTAAGGCAAGTTAAACCGTGTCAACAAATTCTACGGCTTGATCTTTCGATCTAGAGTGATATATACAGTGTAGGAATGTGTTCAATGTATAAGGAAGTACAGAAATCCTTGAATTCATTTCCTTTGAACGCCGTACCATTGTCGCTGGCCAGTGTCTGAGGGACCCTGAAACGACTGAAAATGTCATCTAATGAACTGATGGTGTTCTTAGATGTAGGATTTTTGCACTTCAAGTCCTCGGACAATGTCGAGAAAGAGCCCACCAAGATAAGGTGATGATATCCGTTAATATGTCAAGCATACTCTATATATATAGTCAAGGATTTGTTTCGACAGGTAGCGCCCTTGCAGCCAATTGACAACCCTGGCATAGTTTGCAAAACTTTCGATCTCCTTCTCCATTCCTGGCAAGTATACGAAGCATCGCATGAGTGATCCTATCACCAGCTTGCAAGGATGACCAGTATAACATTATGTTAGCATAACTTCCTTAAGATTGAGATATTACAATTCTATCTACGTAGATCAAGTGTTGTCGCATATTGAGAAAGGTGAAGTCTGGGTGTCTCTTTTCTTTCTCATGTTCAATCTAGTCTGGTTCTTTTATATGAAATCATTTTTTCGACTTTCTTTTTTTATTTAACCTCGAACACAATCGATACGACTGTACTTTTTCTCAGTCGGTCGAAGAGTCCTTGAACCGTGTGCGATCGGTTTAGTAGTACCATCTTCATATTTGTATAGCCATCCTTCGTATTTACTAGCATCATTTGCAATGATGATTTTATTCATAAGATAATAATAAGCTAAGGCTAAATCTGCGTATAAATTTTCACAATCTTCTGACCGTATACATATTTTATCTTTCTTTAATAAATCGTTAAGGGGGTTCTTTAGTCGTACAGTTTTGGAATGTAGATCCCATAATATTAAATCTTCCCAAAGAACGATTATTGTATTGCAATTGTGTCGGTTGCAGGTCTATTTTTTAATTGCATCGGTTATATGTGGGTCGGGGGTTCTGCCGTAACTGCCTATCACTTGTCTGAAGTGTATAATTCTTTCTATGCATAATTGACCCTTCACAGGACATAATTTGAAACCGAATTCTTCTAGTCGTTAAAACATTACTCTGATGTGCTTTTTGTGTTCGTGAACGTTCGTACTTTTGACTAGAATATCGTCTAAATAGCGAGAGAACACTGAAGACCCGCCAGCATAGTGTCCATAATCTGTTTGAAAACAGCTGGAGTTACTATTAAGCCGAAAGGGATCCTATTTAGTTTGGAAATGTCCTTTATGTTCATTTATGCACACATATTTTCAGCATTCCTCGTTTATTTTAACCTGCAAGTATCCGTCAGATAAATCGATTTTTGAACAAATCTTTCCCTTCCTTTAACTTTGAGAAAATGTATTCTGGCGAAGGAATTGAATAATTATTAGCCCTCAAGCAGTCGTTTAAGCGTGTTCAGAAATTGGCGCACACTCTTATTTTTTTTTTGACGTAGACGGTGGGCGACGCCCAGTCCGCATGATCCACCTTAGATATACACTATTGTTTCTTATCTTTCCAGTTCCATGTTCATTGTGGCTAAACACAAAAATGACGTGTTTCTTTGGTTAAAAATTGGAGTGACATTTTTCTTAAGTTTAAACTCGGCTTTTGTGTGTGTACATAAATTCAAACCCACAAGGAACATTCTAGGATATTCTTCCTTCAATACATCTATTAATTTTTCATTTTTGATGTTTTTAAAATGTTTTGCATTGTTCATTTCATTGCAAAAAGAGTTCATAGGGAGTTCAAATAAATTGGCCATTGCTATCTAGTCTATTCCGAAGAATCACGTATACTTTTGTTTTGGTAGTGTTGCCACAAAAAGTAATATCGCACTTCATTTCTCTTTTAAAGTGTTTTTTTCCTGAAACCCCTTTGGCAATTTTCTTGTTTTCAGATAATGTGGGTTTTCACATTTTTCTCAATGTTTGTTCGTCAATAATAATTATATCTGAGCCAGAATCCACTAAAATAGTGATTGCACAACGTGCATACGTACATCTACTTACGTTCGATGTTCACTGTTCTGGATTTCTGTTTTTGATAACATAACGTTTACTTAAAAAAAAATATTTTTCTGGCGGCAAGATTCACAGAATTTGTTCTCATACCAACATAAATCTTTAGTATGCTTAGTATTTCCGCACGTCTCATATTTTCCTTTCTATTTAACTTCAGGAATTTGAATAGGATGTGTATGCGTTGAACTTTGGCAACACTTTTGTTCCTCAATTTGTGTACCACCTTTTTAACATTAATGAGACGCTGACATTTTTCTGTCACTCTTTGTAACATGCTGTTTGTGGCTTGCACAACCATTGTTACAATTCTAGTCCATATTTGTACTTTATGGATGTTAGTCATTGTAAAAAGACAATACATTCGGATAGATCTGTGGGGATTTAATCTATCTTGACTTGTTCAACCAAATAGTTCACTGTTCCTACGTATGCCAACATATCCTCGTTATTCGTTTTTACGATGTTTAGACATTTGTATCGTGTGTGGAATATTTTATTTCTTCCGTCGAATATCTTCAATGGTATATTTATAGTTTTATCGAGTGAAACTTCCTCATGGTTTCTGGGCAATATCAAGTTCATATTTTTGATATTCTCCTTTTTCCCAGTTTCTATAATAACAGGTTTACCTGTTCTTTATCCGACCAATCTAAGCATATTTTACTAAATATACTTTTAAATCGTATGATATATGCTGGGCATGAAACACCAGAATTAGGCTTGTATACAAATTCAGATAACAAATTTGCAATTACTTCGGCAGAAAAAAAACTGTTTTGCCTTGATCGGAAGTCTGTTTCAGAATTATTTTAGAACTGTTTTTCTAGTGTAGTATTTCCTGATGTTGTGGTTGTTGCTGCATGTTTATTCACAGCATCTTAGCCATTTTTACTAATTTTTCCATATTTTAAATTAACCAGGAGAACTCGATACAAAAAATTATTGTTTTTAGAGAAAATAATAGCAGTTAGTGTACTTTTATTAGTTGCTATAACAAATATTCTATTGCACTGTTATCTTGTATAGTTCGTAATGTTAATGGGCCGAGTTCGAATTTAAGTCACGGCCCATCATACAGCATTCTTATGTTTTAAAAGGTGTTCCTTTTTAGCACGCCTCTTTTTACATATGTATTTTAGTTTTAATAAAAAAAACGATCTACAGTAATCCCTGTTCGTTAGTGCACATGCACGTCCGACAATACAAAGTGCATTCTGGATGCATTTTTAATTTTTGTGGTGTGAATTCGATTTAAAAAAACACGTTTGTAGTTGATATATTATTAAATCAACAACAGTCGGATTATTTCGTTCACAATTTGACTTGCATGTATTTATTATTAAACAAAGCACGAGCGTGACTGAATATATTCCAGAATTCCATTTCGAATCCTTGTTCGTCAGATCATATAGTTGACTTTACTATATTTGTTATGAGTTCGCCTTCAAAATTCTCGCCACTAACTGATATAACTTGCTTAGAAGTAATAATCACACAAATAAATATTGTCTTTAATAGAGGATAGTTTATTACCACGTATATATTCTACAAAACAATAGCATTAACGTACTACACTCGAGTACTGTTGACTACAGTCAGTATTTATTTATAAATGTAAATACATTTATAAAATGTGGCAACCGACCGAATAGGAGGATAGGGACACATCTAATTAGTCTAAATTCGGTAGCTTCATTTAGCACCTTGATTCACCAAAATACCGCATTTATACTATACATCCTTCTACAATCACCAAAAGAATTCACCCCATGAAAATCCTACTTCAGACCAATATATGTAAAATATACAACAGGGGAGATGCTAATAAAAATGATATACAATAAATATGTATTAATAATATTTACAATAAACAAGCAATTAATTAAAAATACTTCGTGGCACTAAATGTGGCAGACACGCAAGTTTGCAAGTCGAAATCGAAATAATCGAAAAAAACGCTTTATTAACCAACACAACCACCTTTAAAAATATCGAACGATGACCTGCACATCAAATCAAGCGTTCAGCCACGTACTTAGTGACGGGATTGGGGCGCTACCAACTAAAATAAGAGAAATAAATTTCAAAGCGGGGAAGGCGAAGGACAAAAATAAAAGGGGAAACCATAAAATCATTCACGCACTAGCTAAGCTACGAAATGAAATTAAGAGTGAACATGCTTTCTAGTTAAATTTAGATGGGTCATATTCGACGCTCGTTTTTGTAACCTAATATTCTATACTTTAGCACGTATAAATACTACTCCAATATGGCTCCAAGAGAGATGTCCACCCTCTCGGCGTTAATGCAGAATTTCAGGTAATATTTGAAAATTGCAATAAGTGTAGATGTAACCTCTGTAGACTTCATACGAGTTTTCTATATCGCATCTTTCATAACGGTGATTATGCTTAGGAACACAAAATGTGTCTGCCTATCTTTTTATCGGACCCGAGTTGCTACATACATCAGATCAAAAAACGATTCATTCAGTATGCGAAGCATGAGACCTGCCACACACCTACTACGCGGTACAACGACGACGCAATACAAGAAGACGTGACTCACTGTCTCGTCCTCGTCACTGCATCTACCACAAGTCGGTGAATTCGCCTAAGCAGCTGAATTAAGCTTCTTGCTGATCCAAAGTGAATTTCTTATCACCAGCCAGGCCAGAGATACCTCGTCATTATCGAATCACCTTGACTCAGGCACCCAAAACTAGCGAGCGTAGCCCCTTTTCTCGCCAGAGCGAGTCCCTCAATCGTATTATCTCGATGAGTTCCCCTCACCATAACCTGCTATAATTCCCTTTGGGGCAACAGCAGAGTGTCAGAGAGACTTTCTCTTACCCGTAAGAATAATTTCAACGTGTGCCTACATTCGCGATAAAAGGAGCACTCGCCTCGGGGATATCTGTGTGCCTCCCCCTCTCATCGAAGTGCACACTTTTTAAAGACGAAAATGCGTCCTTATTGGATTCCTTCCAGAAGCTATGGTTACCCTCAGTTTATGGACTTATTCGATCTTGGTCAAATAGTCGAAGTGTGTGACGTCAAATCTCGACGCTTGGTATACCCATACCGCCTTTAGAAGAATGTAGATTACGAATCTCGTGACGGACCATAGGGGGATCTTCAAAGCTACATCTTGAAAAGAGCCTGTAGCATCTTAAGCAACGTATCCGATGGGAGTGGAAGCACTAGTAGACGATACAGGATTATCAGATGAATGTGAGAGCCATACACCTATGCTCTCCCCATTAACTAAATATTTCTCTGGATCCACAAACCAGCTGCGTCCCGAGTTACTTTCAATAATTTCGACCAATTTTTCTCCAGCTTAAGAACAAGACTGAACCAGACTTGAGTAGCTTTCAAGACCCATCAGTCTAGCTAAAGTCTCCCTGCATGAATATACCCCTCCAGGCACCATTGCGCAAGCATACATACTTGTCGCATTAATTTCGCCTCGGGTTATTGTTCACTGATTTCTCTGTCGACAACACTAATTTCAGCACTGCTTGTTCCAAGCACAGTCAAGTCGTCGGAAAAGGTTGAGTACTTTAATATGGGGCAAGCACCTGCCTACCTAATCCCACGTAGGACTGGAATTAACTATGGCCTGCCAAGGAAGGGGTCCAACACAAACACATAGAGCATCGTTGAAAACGGGCATCCAGGATATAGATAATCTGAAAGGCTCAGTGTTCAGACCATTCACTTCCACCAGCACACTGGGGTTCGCATACAAGTGGCGAATCTAAGAGCAAAATTTCGGACCAAAACAGCCCGCAGAACAAAACAGCCTTGGTACAGCTTATCAAATGCTTTTTACTGATCTAAATTGTTCAGCGCGCCTCCAGTGTCGACTTTATCTATGGTCAAGCGTATTGAATGCAAATTATCCTGAATTGTTCGACTCTTTACAACACACATCTGTTCAGGCTTATTAGACCAAACAAAATAAGCTTCAATCGATTGCCTAATATCTTGGCCATAAGATTTAACTCAGAATTGTACATCGTTAAAAGCGAACATTATGTAACCCATCCCCATCATTTTTGCTTTTGTGTAACAACTTCAGTCGACCCATCGTCAATTACTAGGGAATAGTCACATTCCATTACCAGGAGTTAATAAAACTGTCAGCAAGGGAACGGAAATGTGCGACATTCTCAAATACACCTCCTTAAAAAAATCATCGACCCCAGAAGCCTTGTTAAGGCCGACCCGCTTTAAGGCTTCCATACCTTATTCATCTGTTATTTAAACTCTATAACTAGCTGCTTCAGTTAAAATTGTGCTAGAGAGAGACCGCGTTACCTGGTAAAACAGATCCTGGAATTGAGAACGAATCGTCTCCAGAATGGCATCGGATGTGGTCAGGAGACGCCCATCCGGCAATGAAACACGCGCGATATGACGATAAGCAGCTTGTCAACGTTTCTGTGCACGCAATTAATCAGCCATAAATGTTACTTCCTAAAAGAATTATATGTTTAACCTATTATTAATTACTAAAGATCGGTGTTCTAGGATAGCCAAGGACGCCAGCTTAGCCGTAATTATATTTTCTCTAACACGACCTCCCGACACTGCCCGACATAATCTAGATTCTAGTGCAACTTTAGCTGCCCTAGCTGTTAGATTGAGACGTCGGCTAACATCGGCAGTACATGACTTAATTAGCTTCTTTAAGTGAACCCGGTCCATATTCCCAATTACAGCCCCTTGTCAATTCCTGCTGTAAGGTTAGTAATAGCTGTTCTTTGTAGCCCTTCACATTGAACAACGAAGTGTTGAGCTTCGAGTAGCAAGCCAATCTAAGGCTAAGTATATCTATGTCTACACGAACCCGAACAAGTCTATGATCCGAGTAAACTTTATAATGAAAACTTGAACATTCTTATAATTCTACGTCGACTGTCCGAATAAAGAACCGGTCAATATAACTCGAAAGTTGTACCGAACCGGAGCCGCGCATAGATGCCCATGCCCATACTCTATCACGGCTTCTAATTTCGGAATTTTTCGATAAGATCAAATTTATCGACCAAATCACGAAATCACGAAATAACTAAGCATCACGATAACTGATAGTTCCCCTAGCCGAATTACGATGTATATCCTGATCAAGGACAGCGTTCCAGTCTTCCGCTGAAATGACTGCCCGAGTAGTACTTATGAACTGCTCGATCAGTCGAATGATAGGAGCAAGCTCAGTATGGTTATTAGGCGCATGGACCTCAATAGGCCGAAAGTTCTTATATTTTAAGGTAACATCCAAAACGCATAGCCTTTCTTCCAGAGCCATTAAGCAAGGGTCACACGACTCACCGAGCGACTTATTTACTAGCAAGGAAAAACCTCTCAAGTTAGAATCCAAGTACGCTGAGTGGACGTTAAAACGTATTGCTAGCGCATCCAAATGGTCATCCGACATTAAGTGGGTTTTCTGAATACACCACACATCCACTCGTAGATGCTGAAGGTATGTAGCAACTCGAAATATACGGGAGTGGGACATTTATGCATGTCTATCATGAAAGCGCCAACATAAAAGTGTAGGGTACATCCGAACAAGGACCCTCCCAACACAATGTTTTTAAAACCTGTTAACATCTTATTTTTGAAAATGGTCGTACAGTCTACCATACATACTACTGTACGTATTATTACTATATATATATATATATATATATATATATATATATATATATATATATATATATATACATCACTTCAATTTTACAAATATTAAAAGTAAAACAATTCAAAATTATAAGATACTTATGAATACTTCATATATATGTATATATACTACATACCAGTACACTCATCAGCCTGGAGGAGTCAGGTATCTCATAACAACAGAAAATATATCACTTCAATTTTACAAATATTAAAAGTAAAGCAATGCAAAATTGTAAGATACTAGTGAATCCACATATATATATATATATATGTATATATATATATATATACATATATGTATGTGTATATATATATATATATATATGTATATATATGTATATATCGATGTATATTCATATATGTATATATATATGTATATATATATATGTATATATGTATATGTGTATATATATATATATATATATATATATATATATATAAATTCCCGTAAAAAGGCAAAACCAATTTCTACATATGATTTTAGTATCGTATATACTAAAATACCATATAATGAACTAATTAAAAAATTAGGTAACAGTATAGATTTAGGTTTTGCCGGAGGTAAAGGTAAATACATAGATTTTTCAAAATCTAAAGCCTTTTGGTGTAAGACTAAAACAGCAAAACTAGTACTTCAAAAATGGCCTTAACATACTTATAATCACCTGATTAAAGAAAATTATATTAAAATAGGAAATAAAACACTAATACAAACAATAGATATTCCGATTGATTTGGACCCTGCCCCTTTTGGGCAAATCTCTATTTACATAGATATGAATACATATATATATGTCATCATTAATAAAAAAAAATGATATATCTAGAACGTATAGTTACTACGGCTGCAGGACGTTTATTGATTACCTTGTCTGTATAAATCATAGAGAGGACTTTGAAAATACATAACATTTAATATATCCTAGGGAGTTAAAATTAAATTGTGAACATACAGGAACCCATGCTACCTTTCTAGATGTAAGTATACACATTTAGGATGTTAGATTTATATATAAAACGTTTGATAAAATACATTATTTTCCCTTTCATATCGTTCGTATGCCGCATAAAAGTAGTACCTGTCCTATGTATATATTTTATGGGAGTATAATGTCCGAATTTCTAAGAATAGCCCGCGTTACTTTAAGAGTAATAGATTTTTTACCTCCAGTCACTTCATTAGTAATAATAATACTTAACCTAGGGGGAGATCAAAATAAATTATTTAGACAATTAAATGAGGTAATAACACGCGATCCTGACGCTTTTAAATTATATGAAATAAATCAAAAGAAATTGATAAAAGAAATCCAAAACTCTACTATAAAAATGTATGTAAATAGTCCATGATGAAATAAATGAATAAATAAATGTATATATATGTATATATTAAATATTTTTAATTTTAAAACATTTGTAGATAAAGAAAACAAGGGGGGTATTATAATGGAATTATCAAACTCTATAAAATAGATGTTCTGTAAAATAGTAAACTCACTTTGAAAGGAACAACACAGGTAAAGAGAAACTATATTTAATAACTTTAGAAAAACAAATCTGGAGGCAAAACTAAATCAAATATTCGTAAACTTTTTAATTAAATAATAATTATTAAATAGGGAGGTGGTGTCTGATCAACACTGCTTGGAGGCCATGATAGGGAAATACTGTTTTGTTTTTAAAATCGTGAAACAGTTTTCATGGTAAACAACTGACGATCCCTTATATAAAAAACATATAAAAATATATTTATATTAGAGTAAATTCTTAGAAGTTAACTAAGATTGTGATTTCAGTAGATTGATTGACTTACTAGACAAACATCTTTCAACGAAAAAGATTTTTCTTTTCAGTTTGAAGGTTAAAACAACTTCCGAGACTATATATATATATATATATATATATATATATATATATATATATATATATATACTACATATTAGTGCATTTATCACCCTTGAGGAGATTCAGGTATCTCATACCAACAGAAACTATCTCATTTCAATTTTACAAATATTTAAAAGTAAAGCAAGGTCAAAATTGCAAGATACTAGTGAATACATCACACATACACAAACACACACCCACATACACACACACACACATATATATATATATATATATATATATATACATATATATATATATATTTATATATATATATACATATATATATATTAGTACTTCATGTATCCACATAAAATATTATGAGATATCATTTTTTATGTATCAGTTTCAGTATTTACTTCAACAGTGCTCGATACGTAAGTAGAGCTAGGTAGTAAGCAATGAAAATATATATGGCAATCAAGCTACACAGAGGCCTGACGATTCCCCCCGGGGATGAAACACGGGAGCCTCTGTGTAGCTTGATTGCCATATATATTTTCATTGCTTACTATATATATATATATATATATATATATATATAAATATATATATATTTATATATATTTATATATATATATATATATATATATATATATATATATATATATATATATATATATATATATATACTACATACTAGTGCATTTATCACCCTGGAGGAGAGTGAGGTATCTCATAAAAACAGAAAATATCTCACTTTAATTTTACAAATATTAGAAGTAAAGGAATTCAATTTTTTAAAGTTCTAGTAAATACTTCAGGTATAAATGTGGCTCAATGGTTTCGTAATTTAAACCCCACATGGCTCATATATTAAATTCAGAAAAATACAAAACTTATGATATTATCTATGTTTTAAATATTTAGCATCAAGAAATGGTGTTATTGATATTTTATTACTGGAACATGATTACATAATATTGATTGTGTCATAAATGTTGTATTTATTTGAGTTGTATGTTTGTATATATTGATACTGAATAAATTATAAACAGTTATGTAGCTTCGGTAAACGGTGTTATTATTATAAGAGTTCATTTGCTTATATTTAAAATATAGAAATATAATCATCTAAAATGAGAAGTTTTACATCACGTAGGGTTGATGTTGGTAGCGAGGTAGTTTTGACTGCAAACACATACACGCACAAACTCTTTCGTTATTCAGGGCTTATGACTTATACCGTCTATTTGGTTGATGCACCGTTCACTAATGTTTGGTTGTTTAAGCTTCTGACGTATTTCATATGCCTAATAGTTTAGTAAGTAATCTTTTCTTGCAATTTCGAATCGAACCCTTCATATAATTCATTAGAATACACTGTTTTAATGTATTGTTCTATTCGTTTTATCCTTTATCTATTATGGGGTAGCCTTCTTTAATAAATTCACCACGGAATGACATCACATATATAAACATTTACTTGATTTTCTAACATTGTGTAAGACCTCAGCTTTTATCGATACAACCTGTTTGATCCTCAATGACATAATCAACTTTGGTGAAGGCGATACATGCTCAAATTTCCGTCTGTCGATAATGAATTATAGCTTCTGTAAAAAGTTTGAACAAGTTTACAAATTGTCATGAAAGAAAAAAGAACACAGTCCAATTCATACTTAAACTTAACTTTAATCAATATTAATAGGAAAACCTGAATTAATTGAAAATGAATATTAAGTTGGGTGCATTCTCGGCGGAAAGTAAATAAACATAATGTAATTTCATGAATTTATATAAAGAAAATTTATTTAATTTAAGTGTGAATCATCTGTAACAAATTTCTTCATAAGCGTAACTAAATTAAATACCTGAAAATCTTAGCAATGAAGATTATATTTTTTAAAGTTAAATTATCAACCTATGTGTTGCATAGAAACTAATGTGTGTTACGATGCATTTTTAACTTCTTTAAAGCATACACTGAAATGCTGCAATTCTGAATTTAAGGAACAAACACACAATACTTAAATAAACACACAAATTCAAAACAAACGTTGAATAATTTAGAAATGAAAACAAACGAGTAATTTTTATAAAAAAAATGAAAAGCAACGATGAGTTAAGTTTAACGTTTATATTGAAGCAGTTAGCTAAAAAAAAGTGCTGCTTAACTGCATCGACTAGTATTTTCTGATTAACCAAGCGGCGACACGGTAGATACATCAACTATAGTAATTTCATGTCTGATTTATTTCTTTTATTTTGAACACATTAATTTGTTTTCTGTTTCTTTTTTCGGATTAAATTGTATTTTAAAGACAATTTGCCTGGCAAGATCCTATACTGAATACGTGATTATTATCATGTTTAATTTAAAATGTGTATTTTGATTTCATATTTAATAAATATTGTTTTATTATAATATCTGTTTCTTACAAAAAAGATACACTCCATTAAGCCTCCACTTAGCATAAGTCCGAATGGCAACATTTTTAATCAATAGTTTTATTTTATTATTTATAAATTAATATTTGTCAAAACATAAAGATAGAACTAACAAAATTCAAAGAAATTATTTAAATATAAACAAACAATGAACGAAAACATTGAAGAAATAAAACTTATAAAAAGAATCAACTGGATAATTTTGTTGAATATTTGCCATGTTCTTGTACTGCTTAATTTGTTCTTAGTAATCTTAGCAATTTTTCCTTACCACCAAACTTATTTAATAGAGAATTGAAAGGCATTCTCTTTACGAAGGCCAACGGTAGACAGTATATATCTAACTTCATGCCCAAAAGAATAAACGCTATTGATCAATAAAACGTTCCTGTTTATTTAGAAATATATTAGGCGTAAGCATTTATTGGGATTAATTTGTTTCTGCAAGTATTGCTGTTTAGACACGACAATACAATTTTCTTTTTATCATCTGTGAAGTCATTTCTTTGTATGTTTAAATTTATTGAGGTTAATGTATGATACTTTGATATATAAGCTCTAGAAATGTCACCCTATTGTAGAATTATCTCAAATGATTTAAACGGTAAGTTGTATTTAGTTTTATATGGATGAATGGTATGTGTATATCTTCATCGTAGTCCAGGATCAAACAGTTCTCCTTATTTTCCCTTCGAGTCGTTATCTAGAATATTTTCATTTATGAATACCGAAACAACGGCCATTTCATGTTGAATTATTATGAATTAAGTCAGTGATATATAATTAATTAGTCCTGGTTTCTGTTTCGATAACCACAAAAGATATGAAAACGACTATCCATTTGCACTTTACATTATTTATAGGGCATGATCGAGATGGTATCCGTACGTAATACTAATTCAATTATATTTATGTCACATAATGTAACTAATAAATTGTCGTGTATTTTGCGAGCAATTAATGCGAGGTCAAATTCCTATTAATAATACCCGAGTAACCATTTTCGATTTACTAATATCTAACACTTACTCCCAAAACATATTAAATTAATGTGCCATAACACACATTTGTAACTTAGTTAAAACACACGTTATACCTCTCATTGCACTACAATACTATTTCTTGTACTTCCAGATTTAGATATAATTTACAATTATAACAAAGTAATTGCACTAATTTAGTATGTTATAAAAAGTATTTTGTACACGCAAAACGTGACTAGATTCACCCATTTATTCATTACGGTTAGGTAATATCTGCCCGGAGCAACGATTGACTGCAGTAGCTGATGTTCTATTTTTAACATGGTTGTTTCAAGATGAATCTGATAAGTAAATCGATAGCGTCTGAAAGTCGATATTGAACTCATTATTTCCAAAGTATATGACTATATTCATAAGACCAACATATTAAATGTAATCGCATGCATACATACATTTATATATAGTATGTATGCATATGCGACGTTGAGCCTGGCCAGTATTAAATGGGTGACCATTTGGGACTGCCAGGTGCTGTATGTGCTCTCTGTTTATCTCGGCATTGTTTCCAGTCGTCTTGAACTGCTTGCTATTGGAATCAAGCAGTGCCGACTCAGGAGAGGGGTTGTTAGGAATTGCGCAACCATTGCTTCATAATTACACGCGCAGCCAGCCCCTTACAGGGGTATCCATAGTCTCTCTAGACTGAACGGAGGGCTTGTCGTTTGTTGGTATGCATATGCGTATATATATATATATATATATATATATATATATATATATATGTATATATATATATATATATATATACTTGCATCTTTTATTGATATATAGGAATGTCAGAATTTCCGCAATTTACTTGACAGGTAGTGCGTTCAAATAATTACTAGTAGTAACTCCGACATTGTCTGCGAAATCAGTAAGCAAAATGTAATGATTTTTAACTTAGTAACTTACTACAAAACATAGTAATAAGTCCCTATCATTCGAAAAGTAATCCCATAATAAAATACGGGACATCTGATTACAGTACGTTGTCTGCGTTACATCACATTATTTTGACCACTACTCATATAATCGATTACACAGCAACTACAAATAATTACAAAGTAACATTCACGATAAAAAACTCTGCAACCTAACCTCTTAAAGATGTCGATTTTACTAGCTACATAAAATATTTGTTTAATACTCACTTATATTAAATCAACGTTTGGCAACACTTTTCTGTGTACATTTCCCAGTATAATTACTTCCGGGTTAGATGTTTACATATACTAAAAAAAAAGTATACAATGATTAACCATAATTTAATAAATGACAAAAAGCTATCCGGAAAAAAAACACATACAACTTTTCTTAAGGAGCATATATTCACTTTCACATTAAATTATCTGGCGGAGCTATACAGATTACGTCGTTGCGGTGTCTGAAGATATAATTGCTAGAATAGAAACACTTCAGTTGGCGCTATCTAACGCGTAATGTTTTGAAAATGGTTATATATAATTTTCAAAACAAATACTCTAATATACTTGCATCATTTTATCAGAGTTTATTTTTAATAGTACCTATATCCAGTGATATTCTATGGGCACTATACCCCGATTGAATTGCACCCCCTACCTAATTATTTTGGTTCAGGGATGGAATAGTTGTTTACGTAACTTTCCCGAAAAGAGACGGTAGATGTAACCGCTATTTAATTTATAATTCCATGTATATATATATATATATATATATATATATATATATATATGATAGATAGATTGATATATGTTTACTATTATCAGTTAGATTTTAAATATTTAAGCTAAATAGATGTTAATTTATTGACTCTGGTGAGTATGCAAATAAAACAATAGAAAATGTGATTCTAGTTACTCACTTACTTGTGGGAGTAAGATAAAACTGGCCTTGTGCCTAACTCCTGGAGAGTAGTAAATAAAACTCACTTGGCCTTTTGGCTACTATCAAAGTGTAGTATCTGTTCCGATGGATACTGCACCTCATACAGGTATTGTCTTGTCCTACGGGGCTTGATTTACGCCGGTCTATGGGTCTGTCCTGTGCAGTTCTATGAGGTCCACCCTCCCAGGCTTCGCCTCCCCTCTTTGGGGAGGAGTAAGTTTATTGCTTACTGCCTGAAGCGCCCCTACCTACGGGGAATGCCTTTTGGCTAATATCAAAGTATAGGATCTGTTCCGATGGATACTGCACATCATACTGGTATTGTCTTGTCTTTCGGAGCTTGAGTTACGCCGGTAAATAGGTCTGTCCTGTGCAGTTCTAAGAGGTCCAACCTCCCATGTTGCGCATCCCCTCTTTGAGGAGATGTAAGTTTATTGATTACTGTTACATGCGCCCCTACCATGGGAATGCCGACGGTGCTGCCCAGGCAATTTTTAATTGCCAGAGTGCTCACCTCTCGGGCGCTGGCTTTTCAAACCCCACTTTCCTGACTCGACCGTTGGTCACATCTTACTTGTGGGAGTAAGATAAAACTGGCCTTGTGCCTAACACCTGGAGAGGAGTAAATCAATACTCACTTATCCTTTTGTGCTAAGGTCAATGTGTAGTATCTGTTCCGATGGATACTGCACCCGATACTGGGATTGTCTTGTCCTTCGGGGCTTTACTTACGCCGGTCAATGGGTATGTCCTGTGCAGTTCTAGGAGGTCCACCCTCCCAGGCTTTGCCTCCCCTTTTTTGGGAGAAGTAAGTTTATTGCTTACTGCCTGATGCGCCCCTACCGGGGAATGCCGACGGGGATACCCAGGCAATGTTTAATGGCCAGAGTGCTCACCTCTCGGGCGCTGGGTTTTCAAACCCCACTTTCCCGACCCGACCTTGGGTCACATCTTACTTGTGGGAGTAGGATCCAAACTGACTTTGTGCCTAACTCCTGGGGAGGAGTAAATCAATACTCACTTGGCCTTTTTGGCTAAGATCAATGTGTAGTATCTGTTTCGATGGATACTACACCCTATAGACTGGTATTGTCTCGACCTTTGAGGCTTTATTTAGGCCGTCTATGGGTCTGTCCTGTGCAGTTTTAGGAGGTACACCATCCCAGAATTCGCCTCTCCTCTTTGGGGAAGTGTAAGTTTATTACTTACTGCCTGAGGCGCTCCTACTGGGGAATGCCGCGGGGTTTCCCAGGCAATTTTTAACCACACTTTCCTGACCCCACCTTAAGTCACATCTTACTTGTGGGAGTAGGATAAAAACTGGCGTTGTGCCTAACTCCTGGGGAGGAGTAAATCAATACTCACTTGGTCTTTTGGCTAAGATCAAAGTGTAGTATCTGTTCCGATGGATACTGCACCCCATACTGGTGTTGTCTTGGCCTTCGGGTCTTGATTTACGCCGGTCAATGTGCCTGTTCTGTGCAGTTCTGGCTTTGCCTCCCCTCTTTTGGGAGAAGTAAGTTTATTGCTTACTATGTGAGGTGCCTATACCAGGGAATGCCGACGGGGCTGCCCAGGCAATTTTAAAACCCACCTGCCCGACCCGACCTTGGGTCACATCTTACTTGTTGGAGTAAGATAAAAACTGGCCTAACTCCTGGAGAGGAGTAAAGCAATACTTTTTTTTTGTATTTCTTGTTTTAAAATCCAGTTCTTAACATACCGTTTCGTCGCCACATAGACAACAACAATACAGAGTGATCTATTGTAGATGTATCATGTGTGCGAATCGTGAGAAAGTGTCCTAAAAAATTAGACAACAAACAATAATGAAATAATTCATATCATTTAAACTTTCATATATGTAGATTTTATTAGGAACATAGATTTTGTTTTACTCTCATAGACAATACATGTCATACTAATAGAGCATGATAATGCGTCTATATTTTTTACATTGCAACTTTTCATTAAATCGTAGAAAATAACTAATTCAGTTAGATAAATAAACACACGTAAGTAATAAAAAAAAGTAAGTAAACACCGAAAAAGAAAAAAGTAAAACATAAAAAGAATTTAAAAAATGATACGAAGTACTTCAATATAAGTTCTTTTAAATAAATTGAATTTAATTTTAAAAGGAAATGGAATCACCCCCATATTTTTATTTAAAAAAAGTTATTTCAATGTATTTAACTGCCAATTAAATGTATTACGATGGTAAATTTCCTTTTAATTTCCTACTAATATATATATATATATATATATATATATATATATATATATATATATATATATAAACATTGTTATAAAGCACATCATTGATTTGTTGTATAATACTTGTTTAATTCTTTTAATTTTTCTAATAGTGTTTTTATGTATTAAATAATAATAAAATATAATAAATGTACTATAAGTATCACGAATAATCACCAAGTGCCAAAAGGAAATGAACAAACCAGCTGTAGAATTAAGAGAATGTTTTTTAAAGACAGTGGAGATATTCGAATCCATTCACTTACATGCGCGTTTCTACACTGTCTTTTAAAAAAAATCTCTTCTATCACCAGCTTTTGACAGCTTAGAATTCGACAAGGAATCGAACACTTTTCTGATACCTATGTAACATAGAGACGCTATATCTGTCATCATTTACTTTCGATAACATATATAGCGTCTCTATTAGTTAAATTTTAATACTTTCCATAACAGGCTACGTAATTCCACGCACGTGACAATTTAAACCTGCTAGGTTCCCATCTGTCCAACGGTTAACGTTATTCCCATTTAATTTCTTGCTTTTTCAATGTACAGCGTCGCTGTTGTTTTGATCCGAAACTTTTCCATAACTGACAACGTATATTCCACGCACGTGACAATTTTAAATCTGAAACTGTTCCATCTTTCCAACGGACAATCTTTTGAAATTGCTCGCGGTTGTTCTCACTCATTAAGCTATACGACTCCGCTGATGAAGGTCCGATTTTCTCGGATCTGAAACCGTGGTCCGCATGTTGTTGTAACACTTTATTTAATATTAATATATATATATATATATATATATATATATATATATATATAGACAAAAAATATATATATACACATATATAAATATATATATATACATATATATATATATATAAATATATACTTATATATACATATATATACATTTATATTAATATATGTATATACACATAAATATATGTATATACATATTAATATATATATATACACATACACATATAAACATATATACATATACATATATATATATAAATATATCTATATATACATATATATGCATACAAATATATACATATATATATATACATATAAATATATATATATATACATATAAATATATACACATATTAATATGTATATATATATATTTGTTTGTATTATCGAACCTCTTCTGACAAAGTAAAGATTTGGAAACAATTTTATTTTATTTTGAAGGCACACAATGGGAGAAGGAAAAGATGATCCGATTGAACCATAAAAGAATACCTTACTAAGAGGTTTCTTCTAAGATCCACACATCAAAGAAAGATTCATTTTTAGTTGATGTATGCTTATGACGTGAATATCGGCAAAACTTGCGAATAGCAATTCAAAACTAGTGAAAAACAGTAATTATAATAGAGCAGAAGAGTATGTCTTCGTCAAAAAGTCACACAATGCGCCAGTAGCAAGTTTCCGTAGAGAAATACATAAACATACGTTAAGTGAGTCCGGCATATGAGACAAACTATACGTCCTCTCATTTTGGATTTGAAACCGACGGTATCGATGTACTTGCATGTGAAAATGTTTCCAGATAAATAGATATAGAGACAAATCGACGAATGGATATGATAATTTATGTATTTTGAATGTCTGCATGCATATGTGTTTTCTTCCAGTGTATTCAAGCTATTTTTATTACCGATGCAAACAAACACCATAGCTTGGCAATGTGAAGAAGGAGAAAACATTTTGAATGTGCCTGTAAGAAGTTAAAATATTTATACATTTTTACTCGCTTTCTCTTTCCCTGATTTACTTTATAACAAACATACATTTTTCAATATCAATACATAGTGAAACTTCGATTTACTAAGAATAGATGAAAACACCTGCAAATTTACAACGACAATGCATATCATTTCAGTGAATAATCAATAACGAAGACGGCTTATAATTGCTGATAAAAAAATGAAGTTTAATGAAATTACGATAAATTGAGTCGCATAATTAAGTGTTTTAGACTGTACATTTTAAATAAAATTACTTTTCTTTGTTGTCTTTCATTTAAGGCGTGTAAATAGCAGATTTGAGATATAAATAAAGCCCCGATTCTCTTTTGGATAAAATATGCATTTATAAGACTAAAAAAACGTGTGTTTTGTCTCACGATAGTTTATGAGTTTACACCACCCATATGCACTGCCACAGTTAAAACTTAATTACATGATAATACTCAGAATTGCAGATAGGATAAATCTATTCTCTATTATTTTTTATCGCCGCTTTAAAAAAAGACGTTTTGAGTTGCGTGATTGTGCGGCTAACCTTGCAACGTTAAAGTGGTAAAACAAGCCAATGACACACGTAACTTACCGCATTGCCTGAAATATATATTCTATAATTACGAATGTTCATATATATTTGGGAGTTAATCTTACACACACGTATATGCATATATATAAACATATACATATACATGTATGCAACTTCCGTTGAATATGACATACGACTTATGTTTAGATACTCTTGTGCTATCCTTTCTATTTTGCCGAATCAGAGTCTTTTCTTCGGTAGTAAATCGGTCATACGTTGTCTGTAATATTCAACAACATTTGTATTACAGAGAAAACGCCAAACTTATATACACACACAACCATATATATATATATATATATATATATATATATATATATATATATATATATATATATATATATATATATATATATTAATTATGACTATAAGTGACTTTTAATTAACAGTATCTTTAAAAGATTCTGCTCGGTGATAGCCAACCTTAAACAACAGAGCTTATATATGTCAGGTTTATTCTATATTCAAATAACTATGTTTTTATTTTTTTTTAATGTTTACTTTTATTTTATATTTTTCACATTTCCAAAATACATGACATTTTCCGTGATGTAATTTTACGGTCTGTTTCTTTTGCCGTGACCTTAATAAGTATTTGCAAGCAAATTGGTGTAGTTTTTTGAAAATTACAAATAACCCTAAGTGTGTTCAACATTTTATAAATAAATAATAGAATTTATTACCTATTTTAAGGAATATTACGCAATTAAAATGTATTACTGTCTGCACTTGAAAACTTCTCAATGGCGTACTAGTTAGATTCTCTACATGTGAGCTGGCTTTTTCTTTTCTTTTTTCATTTATTTTCGTCCAAAATAAACAACTGTATAGTATAGTTTTTTTTGTAGACATTGTAATCCAAGTACGTTTATTTTTTGTGGATGTGTTTGAGGATTTTTTTTTGTGTTGCAGATATGATACTGGCATATAAATATAATTTGGCTCGCGGCAAAAGAAACGGAGCGTAAATAATACATCTCAAAGAAATGTTATGTTTTTGGAAATGTGAATAACATTTTTAAAAATAAATTAAAAAAACGTGGTTATTAGAATATGAAATAAACTTGCTAAACACCTTATAGCAAACACTGAAGTTGCATATCATAATTTGATAACTTTGATAAAATATATGATATATTTAATAAAATAGTAAATGTTAACTATTCCGATAAACTACACTTCAGCTTGGAACTCTAAATGAAAAAGAATCATTCAAAAAATGGGCAGATCAACTTGCCTAGATGCTTCGGTAACACAATTGAAGGCACGTGTAAAACCACACATACATACAATAGGGTATTTAATACTATGTAACTAAACAGTACTTGATCTCGAACAGGGTAAGATAATAACACATTTTGATAAATTATCAACACTTAAAACAAATAACAACCTTCTCGGAAACCGAATGAACTGCATGATGAAGCAAACTATCTGGTTAAGAAAGAACTGCATACATAAAGATACAAAACTTAAAGCAGTTTCGATATCTCCTAGATAAATAATAATATTAATAATAGAAGTTATGTACCAACAAACAATGACTATTAACACAGTGCTAATGACGATCACAACGTAACAATACACAATGAGAAAAACACTTTTATGTACATCAGGTTTAATCAAACTAACAATATTAAGACACCATTGGGATTCTGCAAATAATCGGTATGAGCAAAGGGACTTACTATATCTTACAAGGTCTTATCAATGGAGATACTTCAGATAAAAAATATCATCCTTCCTTCTTATTATTTTCGTAGCATCTGATGTTCACTTTTCTTTGTAATGCCAGACATAGGTGCGTACGAGCAGTGGAAGAATATTCATAGTGTCTGTATAATATTAAGTAAATACACTGAAGTATAATTATGAACTCAATTTTAAGTTGAAATATTGTAATGTCATTATTAAAAAATGTATACTATCAAAAATAAATTTAAATGTCCCTGACGATTAATCTCAATCCCGGTTAACGTACACATATACATTTTAAGAAATCTGTTTGGATGAAGTAAGTTTTACCTAAAATTAGTGTTTTTATTATGACCATTATTCAGGTAGATATGAATTCAAATTATGTTTTGAAGTCTATAGTATTATTACATACTGTGATTTCTCGTTTCTGCAACACATGCATCACCATTTACACGCATATATACAGAAAACTTTAAATGTTTAGTGTCACCTGATACGCACATGCATCTATGTAAACATGTATGTGCATATATGGATACATATATTTATGTATATTTATATTATTTGTGTATATATATATATATATATATATATATATATATATATATATATAAATTGTCACACCCACTTATATATTATGATCGGCTCCGTTAAGTACTGCCTCTCAATTACGAAGAGCCATCCATTATCGCTAAATATAGAATTTGATTTCCCTTATAAGAAATCGCAACCAAAATGTTTATATATTAATACATAACAAATATAAAATCATACATTTATATTTGAGAGATTAAATTCTTTTAAATTCTATTAATGTTTACAAGGTTACTAAGTGCGATGAAAATATTTAAATGGCTTACTTTTGAGAAAAAAACTTACATTCTAGTTGAGTTTGTCTGTATGTGAGGTAAATAATTGCATTTTAGATTTAATTATATACCGGACTAAATATAAAACAAAATAGATATAATTCAATGAATAATTGTCAAAGTTTCATTGACGCTAGAAATACACCCACAGGTGAAGTTTATTTTATATATATATATATATATATATATATATATATATATATATATATATATATATATATATATATCGATCGAAATTTGCAGTGTTACTATATATATATATATATATATATACATCTGAAGTGTTGTGTTACTATATATTAGGGGAGGTCGATTTTGAAACTGTAAATAATCGCAATCGAAGAAAGTTACCAAATAATGTCAAAAGTTAACACAAGAAATATTTTTCTTCAAAACTTTGTATTTATTTGAGCATTGCAACTTGCAACTTTAAGATCAAATAAATCGAGATTTTTTCTCACAGCCTAGATTTCACTGGCAGAAGTGTCGCCTTAAATTAAACCCGGGTTTTAACAAAAAAAGTAATACATTACTTAATAATAAATATTTTAAAATTTATTATTCCTTTTCTTAAGAAATTAAATGTACATATTCAAATTAAAAAGAATTAAACACTATAGTATTTAATTTTATATATAAATAATCATTTATTTACATAGGCGTTTTATTTATTGGATATTTTTTATGGTATTCACCGGTTGAAAATTCAACGAGCGAATTTTAAATATCACAAATATATATTGAATTGTCGAGCGCTGGCTTATCTAATCTCACTTTCTCGACCTTTTGTCACACCTTACCTTGTGGGAGTTAGATAAATAAAAACTAGTTCAGCCAGGGGTTTTTACCCCACCAAATAAACCGGTATCGTCCGGGTCTTTGGGTCTGGATTCACGCCCGTCTATTGAGGTGTGTCCATCCTGTGCAGTTCTAGGAGGTGCACCTCCCAGGTTTTGCCTTCCCTCTTTGGGGAGGAGTAAGTTTATTGCTTACTGTCTGAGGCGGCCCTACCGGGGAATGCAGACGGAGCTGCCCAGGCAATTTTTAAATTGCCAGAGTGCTCACCTCTCGAGCACTGGCTTTCCCATCCCACTTTCCTGACCTTGTGTCAATCTTACCTTGTTGGAGGTAGATAAATAAAATCTAGTTCAGCCAGGGGTTTTTACCCCACCAAATAAATCGGTATCGTCCGGGCTTTTGGGTCTGGATTTACGCCCGTCTATTGGGGCTTGTCCGTCCTGTGCAATTCTAGGAGGTGCACCCTCCCAGGCTTTGCCTTCCCTCTTTGGGAGGAGTAAGTTTATTGCTAACTGTCTGAGACGCCCCTACAGGGGAATGCCGACGGGGCTGCCCAGTCAATTTTTTAATGACCAGAGTGCTCAGCTCTATAGCGCAGGCTTATCTAATCCCACTTTCATGAGTTTGTGCCACATCTTACCTTGTTGGAGGTAGACAAATAAAACTATTTCAGCCAGGGGTTTTTACCCCACCTAAAATATTATATGTATTGAAGTTGATGGGAGAATATTGTGGTTTGGTAAACACTACTTTTGCTTAGGAACCTATTTTGTAGATGACAAATTGTACGATTTATGCAGTTACATCTCTTCTCTTCATTACTAACTTTGTTACTTTCTATTTCGGTGATTGCTAATATGGTGTTGGTTATTACTATCTGTAGTTCTTATATGTTAGTTTTACTTGGTGTTGTTTTCCATAGTAGTCACTTTTTTATACAATGTGTTATTCCCCCCGTCTGCTGTACTTAGTTAGTGTGTGCCTTAATTATTATTTCTAGGCTTTCACATCATCTGTAGGACAGTTTTATTTTATTTTAATTTAATATTTTATGCGGGGAATTGGTTACGGGGAAGTGTTTTTCAATGAGATTCATGAAGTTCTTGCCCAGTTAGTTATTAGCATCTGATTATGAGGCGGTGTATACTAGATTATATATTTTTTTCATTTTTTTGAATGTTATTATAATTATTGGTGGTCTGTTTATCATATTTAATTTCGATATTAAGGTAAACACGATGTTTTAGAGGTGTGTTGTTTGTGTTGCTTGTTTTTTTAAAATACATTTTCCTTGCTAAAATTATTGATAAGACTACGTCTGATAGTATCTTGAATCTGTTTTATGATTGATCGGGGTGATAGGACCTTGGGTTAACGTATATTAGATGAGCGTTATATTTTTAAGATGGTGCGTAAGTATGTTTATTTAAGTTTGACGTGACATCTAGAATGTGAGTTATTTATATGTTGGCTAATACTTCTACTCTTTGACCTATTTTTTTGATTTCCATATGTACAATTTTCTTGAAGTTTTCTTCCCTTGACTTGGTTAGATTCCTTTTTTATCGCAAATTCATCATATCTACATAGGCTAATATCTGTATTATCACGTATATTTGTCAGTGTATATAAAATAAATAACTTCACAAGGTATGATTCCTCCGAAGAGTCAAGGGCACCTATGGTCACATCAAAGGAGTTTCCCATATTTGTTTCCATACATTGGTTATTATTATCGATTAAAACTGATCTCCTACATGTTTTAATATGTGAATTTCATCCTTCGATATGTCAGTATGCATCTCGACAACTCTAGAGTGATGTTGAAGAGTTCTCGGATATGGATGGGTAGTATTCTACTATGTCAAATTGAAGGAAAGCCCATTTATTTTTATGTTTAATATTCTTACACAAAGTGATTGAGTCAGCAGTATTCACCCATTGGTTTAATTATAAGTCTTGGTTTCTTTGTGAATTCTAGATGAATTGATTTACTAATGCTTCCTATTTCTGGTTTGGTTGGATTAATTCAGCCAGTGCTAGGATTATGTTTTGAAGAGTTTGGCGATATGTACTAATATATCCAAGGAGGAAATTCACATCATTAATACATGTAGGGGATCAATTTTAATCAGATGTATTGTTTGTCTATAGATGCGTGCGGGACATGGGAGACGGCAACATATGTATACAGCATCTGTTTTATATTTTTACAGTTTTTAAAAGAATTACGAAAAACAATTGTGTAAAAATCTATTGGAATATCTTCATGTAATTTTAGAATATATCTTGTTATATATGGTTAGTTTATCTCAGAACCCCTTCTAGAAGTGTGTGGCATATATCCACTCTATGGAAATCCAGCGAAAATCTACTTCATTATCTTTTGACAGAACAGATACTACATTTTGATACCCGTTAGAATGATAAGAAATTGTATATTAATTTGATGTTCATGTTAGACACCATAGCGTCATCAGATTAAATTAAAAATAAAAATAACACTTATTTTGTATTGCATCTTCGACGATCGACAGATCCCATACTTTAAAATGTGAATGTAGGGTGATCAGTTACGTACGAACATGACATTGCCTTAGTATATATATATATATATATATATATATATATATATATATATATATATATATATATATATATATATATATATATATATTACCTGGACGGTCAGCATGATTACGAGATAAAGCACAGCTGTCCAATCTATTCAGCAAATTGTCTCCTATGTGCTTATCTTGCGTTGCACATGTCAATTGTAATGATTTCCGTTCTTAAGCCGTTTGAAACCTTTGAGAATAAGGAAGTTTCGTTTTTCTGTTGTTATTTTAGTTACAAGAGACACATCCGATTGTCTGGACATCATTCAAAATAATTGGGTTCTGTGACAAGGGAAACCTTAGCCAAGAAATCTCAGAAAAATAATAAATAAACTCACAGAAGCTTTCATTTATTTACTTATTTATTTATTGGAAATGGATAAATAAAATCAATCCTCTGGCAATTAGGCGCTGGAATTTTGCCAGTCGAATAAAGAATGTGTTTTTCGTTATTCCCTCTAGACATGCATTTAACAAAGAGATTGAGTACATGTCAGTTTATATTTTATTTCGATTTGATCTGGCGGCTTTACGGTGTATACACTCTTTTTGTAGAGGAGTTCTTTCTGAAGTTTAAGACAAAAAATATTTTAATAATTTATTCGTTCTATGATTTCCCTTATCAAATCTGTGATCCGCAGTGAAATTCCGGATAGTCTACATGCGGCTTGCTGTATTTCATTGTAAAAATAACGAAATGTATGCGTTCAATATACAATTTTTTAACATAGTTCACCCTAAACAAAGCAGTACGCCACTGTAGAAGTAAGGGGATACTGAACAAAAGGGTGATAGTTTGTTTTTTAGGGGGGGGGGGGTAACCTAAATTAGGGGGCTGTGCAGCGAGATGTCTGTTTACATTAGTTTTAAATTTCTGCATGTCAGTACCGTCAGAAAACAACAGGAAGTAGGGAGGGGTGCCAAAGCCCAGCAGCACGAGGAAAGTAGCGTTTGGAGTAGAATGCTTTTCGGCATCTATGGGCCTCCACAGTGAACCGATGGGATTTGGCAGATTGCCGGGTTGGTCTAGTGAATTTGCGTCGTGGGGGCACCAGAGCAGCAAGCTCATCAGAGTACAATCCATTGAAGTACTTGTAAAACAGGCACAAGGAAGCAATATTGCGGTGGAGGGATAGGGGCTGGAGCTTGGTGGATACTGAGGGACCTATTAAGTTTGCGACTCTTTTGTTACCTTGTATAAGATGGAGATACCAGTGGATGATGCACCAGCCCATATTAGGCAACAATACTCCATGCATGGGCGGATTGTGGCTTTGTAGAGATATAGGATAATGTCAAGTGTAAGAAGTTTACTAGCACGGTAGATGGGACTCATCTTCTTTGCTGCAGTCCTGACAATTCTTCAAAATATTTGTTCCAGTTTATTTTATCTGTGAAAGTAAGGCCGAGGAGTTTGAATGATGAACTCTCAGGTAGCGTGTTATTTGCCATGCCAATCGGTGGTTGAAGAGGTTTCCTGAGCTTATTGAAGAGAAGTAGATTTGTCTTTGCGGCATAAAAAATTACCAACCATTTTTTACTCTAATCCACTACAGACTGGAGGTCATTTTCTAAGGATTCAGCCATTGCCTCAGATATGTGCGCGTCGGTTTTGCTCACAATGACGAGAGTAAAGCGTGGGGTTGTCAGAAAATATTCCTATCTCAGTCTCAATTACATCAGAGGGGTCATTTCTGAAAACCAGGAACAGTAGAGGTCCGAGGATACATCTTTGGGGTACACCAGCATTTATGTCATGTTGTTTAGATGAACAGCCATCAATGACAACCTAGATCTTTCTTTTTGTTGGAAGGATTTAACTATATTACATATGTGTACAGTAATACCACATGAGTGCAGTTATAGGAGAATCCCTTCATGCTAGACCTTGTCAAAGGCGTTGGATATATCAAGTGCTACCGCCCTAGCTTCACCTGCCTTTGCCTTGCCCAGTGTATGATATATGCATTCAGCGATGACCGTTAGGATATTCGCAGTAGATTGTGCTTATCTAAATCCGTATTGATGATCAGAAAGAAGTGTAGCATTAGCTAGGTGCCGGACTAAAGCAAGATTGATTAATGATTCAAAGATTTTAGCAAAGATTTAGAGTAGACTGATTGAACGGTAGTTTAGAGGATCAGTTCTATCTCAAGACTTCTTGAAGACTGGTACCACAAAGGCAATTTTCCAACTATCAAGGAAACAAGTTTCAGGAAGGCATTTGTTGTATAGTGTGGAGATGACAGGTGCCAGCTCAGCAGAGAATTTCTTTATTACTATAGCTGGGATAAAATAGACACACAGGCTTTGGATGTGTCAAGGTGTTTTTATGATAATGTTGCCTTGAGATAGGGTGATGACTAGGTTCTCAAGCGTGGCTTCAGTCCGCAATGGGAATTTTGGGAGGGTGGGTTGCTGAGCCCACAGTGCAGTTTAAGGCAAAACGCTTGGCCAGTAGTTCAGTCTTATCGGTAGCCGTGCGTTGTGGTTTGATAAGGGGGAATTGTCGATTGTCCATTGTTCATCACACTATTGTAGATTTTCCAGAAACACCTAGTTTTCCTGACTGAATGCAGTGTTTGGTTATCTCTGTATACCTTCTCTTCGCTTCATCTATTACTACTTGCAATCATTTCTTGCTTATACAATGTGTTGTCTGTTCGCAGTTGATTTATGGTTGCCGCATTTCGGAATGCCTTCTGCCTCTCAGCAATAGCAGCTGAACATTCTGAAGTGAGCCATTGAGTGGGGTTTGCTGAAGAATTTTCTCGTAAGGACATGAGCATCAATGCCTGCTTTGACCCAGCCGGTTAGCTTATTTGCACACTGATCAGCAGGAAGTGATAATGTTTCACCCCATCGTGCGTCGCTTATGTGATCCCTGAGAGATACAGAATCATCCTTCTCATAGTGTCTCGTCGTTTTGACAACGGTCCTTCAGCTTTTGGACGAGTTTTTAAAGTGATAAGTATCATTACCTCTACGTGATCAGAGTTTCCGGGCTGGCTATGGGCATTCGCCACACAAGCATCAGGGAGTGAGGTCAAGAACAGGTCGAGAGTTGTGAGGCTCGCTTGCCCGCACGATCAAGAAGGCGGGTCGGAAAAGTGACACTCTGTGAGAGGTCGTGAGCTGAGGAGACATTAAACGTAGAGTTCACAGCTGCATCAGTAACGCTGGAAAACCTCAACACGTCACGGTGATGTGCATTAAACTCCCCAAATACATGTATTTGGGACTTCACATCGAGTGAGAGGGTTCTATCTGAGCTGAGAGTCAAGCAGGGTACAGTCCTGGGTCGAAGGAGAACGGTATAAGAAATATAAGTTACAAACGCTGTGATGTAGGTTCAATCTTAATCACATCTAGGCTTTGCCATCTGAGTTTAACCTATGTTCTCTAGTCAATGGGAGGGTGTTCCGAACATAAACTCCTAGCGCATGTCTATATTTGTCAGAGCCCTTACGGTTGAGTGGAAGGTAATCAGTCATGTCAAAGTGGTGAGAGGGAATTGAGCATTGAAGGTTCGTTTCACTTAGAGCTACGATATCCGGGAAGTTTATCAAGAGAAAAGCGTCTACGTCGCTAATGATGTGTCTAATCCCCGGATTTTTTTGAGTGCAAGCTTCAAGGGCGGAGCCGAATATGTTTTTGTTGGGTGGCTGGTTTTTTTTTTATTTTGTAAATTCATATTTGTTTTGAGTTAGAGTGGGGAGGGCAAAGTGGGGGCGTGTTTAGTGCCAACAAGATCACACAACCAGTCTATTAGTCGTGACTTGGTCCATGGGGGTGTGGCTTCGGGAAAGCCCACCAGGGATAACTGTAGGGCCCTTTTCCATGCGCGACATGGCACATATATAATGCAACTGTTGACGGAGCAGCCGTTCTTAGCGCTACCTAAGAGTTTGGGCTCCTAAATACCAGTCGAAAACAGCAGCCAGACAATATGTCTAACCTGTACCCTCAACATGTCAGAACAAGTGCGACCCAGACTACTCATGCAGGATTTAATGACAAAAGACTTTCCCCAAGTTGCCCAGATAGAGAGGAAGATAGACGGTGTTCATTACCCGAGTCAAGAAACAAGGCCAAGTACTAGGTGCCTTTAGAGGCGTTCCAGTGCTTGTACGTCTACGTCTGGCTAATAGACAGAGAAGGAGTGCGAAGGCCGGGCGATTGGCGGAGCCCATCTACTCCTTAAGCAGTTATAGGTTTGACAACCGGAAACTTTGTTCGAGATTCCAGCTCTGACGCAATCACTATCGAATAGTGTATAACCGTTGACACAAAAAGATTACTCTGACCAAAAATTGCAAAGATGTGTATTATGAAGAGGAGTACATTCCTCAATCAGGACACTGTATACAGAAAGCTGAGAGTGAAATCCTGTTACGGGGCAGAATATTTCATTTTCAGTTTAATCACATCCCAAAATAATTCCAATTTATAACGTCTTAGATAAAACTAGCTATGGTAGATAAGACTGAGAATGTTCACAATGTCTATAACATAAATGCAAATAATGGTCTTTTTACCGAAAAGCAACAAATAAAATACCATCAAATACCATGGGGCTCACGTAAAAAAAAATTCTCAGATCTTTATTAAAATGTGTCAGAGTGGAAGGAAGCGGGCGGTTTTACCCGACGAACAAACAGCAACAGTGATTGTTGTTGCAACCTTCAACTTCCCGAGTCGCATTTAAATAGATCAACATATTGCTTTAGTTGGGTTCACAAACCATATTGTGTGAAGAGCTTAGTCACAGACATCTTTCTTGACTTTTTTACAGTGTTTTAACTTTATATACATGTTTATGTTTTTCTTAACATGGTTTAATGTATTACTAGAGTTACTAAAACTCACTTGGGTATATATATATATATATATATATATATATATATATATATATATATATATATATATGAGTGGGGTGTATGTTACATTATTTAGTGTTTGTTATGACTAACAACTGCAAGATCGACAACTCCAATAATTGAATTAGAAATTCATATCATGCGTTAATCAATAGGTATTATATTTGGATGGGGTTACTACCTGTATTGCAAAGAGCGTGTTCTATAGCCTGTAGTCGAGTGCGAAGACGGATAATAAATCTCAACGAGTTCGTACTGTGAAAAGCAAAAAAATGAAAAACAAAAATGATGAATTGTAATTGTTTATTTTGTAACCGTATTGAAAATGTAATGTTTTTTTCAAATATGTGTTGTACTCTAATTTGCAATATTAAGCTCATATTCTATATCAAAGACAGTGAAATGTGATTAAAAAATGTATTTGTAAAAAAAATGTGTTTGTAAAAAAAAAATTTTTTTCTGTCTTTTTAAAGAGTGTAAACATGAATATTTCTAGACGACGAGTTTTGGAAGAAAAGAAATAGTGCATGTCGATTATAGCCTCGTGATATCCAGGAACCACGTTCCTCATGTTTAAAATGCGTCAGTGTGGAGAGAAGCGGGCAGTTTTACTCGACGAACAAGCCCCAACATAGGGATTGTTTGTTGCAAAATTCAACTTCCAGTGTCGCTTTTGAATAGATCAACATATTGCTTTAGTCGGTTTCACAAACCATATTGTTTGAAGAGCTTAGTCACAGACATCTTTCTGTTTTTTACAGTTTTTTAAAACTTTTTTATACATGTTTATGTTTGTTTTTAAATGTTTTAATTTTAAAATAAAATACCGACGAATACCGGTGATTTGCCAATGAATTATTCCCAAACTAAAGAGCGAAGCACAAGGGATAAGAATCATTCTTTGTGATAGAAGAAACGATAACAACCAAGATGTTAGAAATTAATTAAGTGAAAGAGAAATATTTAACATATTTAAAACTGAAAACAACAATGAAATAATAAAAGTTGAAACTTCTACAAGTGTTGTTTGAAAAAAAACGACTCTGTCAATAGGAATACTATTATCCGTGTGTTCCTGATTTCTTTGTAGCTAAGGACAAAGCTTTAGGCTAACATTCATGGAATAAACGACATTCATATAAAATACACATGAATGAGTTTGTGAGCATGGAGTAATTATCGCATCAAGTGAGACTCAATTAGTTGTTGATTGATCTTTCCAAACCAGAAGACATAGAAAAAACCTTTCATCATGTGTGTTCTAGAAAAACAGCAACATGATTAGCTCTTCAAAATACTAAGTTATCTAATTACTTCAATCCGTTTAATGAACCGAGGTATATTTTACAATGTAGTATATTTTTTGTTTCTTTTAGAAATAAGCCATACAGCTGATGAAATAGAACTTCATAACGAACGAATATATCATAACAGTAAAATATATAAAATGGCGACGTTAACAGTTCATCTGATCAGTTGCTAAGGTCGCTGGGAAAATGGTTTTATCATATCCACAAATACGTGTCTCCTGATGAACCATCTGCCTATATAAGTGGAAAGCTGTAGCATCTGCGGAGGCGCCAATGCGAGTAATCTCGGTTGTCTAGACATAATTAAAAATTGACTCTTGAATCCAGTGATAGTTGATCGCTTTGGTTAATTAACGCTGTTTCTAGAGAAAACTAGAAAGCTACTCGTCCCAAGGCAGGTAAAATTAATTCACCGAACAAGACAGTTTGCTACAACGTGTATGTTCCTGTACGATGATTAAGACCAATATGTAATGGTTTTAAAGCCTGTGTCTAGAATCTTTATTCTGATTCTAATAAATGTATAACAAGCACTAGGGTTCGTCAGCAGAAATTGATGGAAATCTTTCTTTATTTGTATTCAATGATTATAGATAGAATATAATTAAAATTAAAAATATTTAACTTTTCAAATTGCGCCTATTATATGATCTTTAAACCTCTTCATTATGCTTGAAAGAAATTGAATGTTTCAGAATATGTATTAATGGCAGTCTTATATATATATATATATATATATATATATATATATATATATATATATTGTTATAATTTCGGAAAAATGTCAGAAATATCTAGATTTTCATGAAGAGCTTTTATACCTTATTTGCCTCTCTTTTCATAATAGTGTTTGACCAGTTTTATTATATTTAAAAAAATTACACTCCTATATTTAAGGAGCATCTCATTGATGAAGGAGAAATGTTTAAATCTGAATTGATCAACATATTTTACAATAAATACAATTTTACAAAGGTCTGATGAGTTCATAAGAAAAGTAATTTTTCTGCGATTATATAGTCTTTGAAATATTCTTGAAAATAGCCTTAAGTCTGTTGAGGTATAGTTATATCAATGTTATTTCTCCATATTTAACAATTTGTCAGGAAAATACATCACTCGGAGGTCAACATCAAAAATAAGAAGACACCACTGAAATAATAAATATTTTGTTGCTAGAAAAATACAAGAATACATCTGATAAAAGTACGTTAGAGATAGAAAACATGTGATTCAGTAAGCATGAAGTGACGAACATAAAAATTGAGGCTTAAATGAAGTACAAAAAAAGCTCAATCCCCAAATTAATATACACTTTAAAATACCTAACACTCATAAAATTAACACTATTATTACGTAAACTATGTGTGCAAACAATATGTACCATGCTGAGCTCTTTTTTTCATATTTCAACTATCAAATAAAACAATATCATTCGTCTGATATCTGTTTAGTAACACATCAATACATGAATACACTAAATGTTAATATTACATTAGCATAACATGATCCTGTCAAGTGAGAGTCATTAATATAACTATTTATAACATACAGATATATAACTCCTTCAGACTGAAATATTTATGCCTCTAACAAAAATAAGTATTATTAAGTAATATTATTATGAACATCGAATTTACATAATATTAATAATTTGTCAGTGTATTTCTGTCAGTGGTTCTAACGAATGCATATGTTTACACCTGTCTACATCGTATATTGTTTAGTGACCTTTGGAGCGCTTACTGCTTCAATAGACATCTAAGTAAAGTTCCATCATAACATGTGTGCCAATAATGTGATTTCTCCCGCACATACAAAAACAAAGACATATAGTAAATATTGCCCTGGTGCAAAGACAGGTACATCACACGACGTAATAATATCAAATACTCATGTTAATGCAATTATCTAACGGTATTCAAATCTCATCGCCTAATTGTTGCATCAGATATGAAAGACATACATTCGTTTTGGTCACAATTATATTATAGATCTCATTTATAATAACATGCCGTCACAAACATATGATAACTTAATAATATAATTGAATGATACATATGTAGTCTGTCAAATTTCTACAGTCGAGTAATTATATTGATGCAAACATCTTTCTCATCACATAGTTCTGATATAATAAATGTGCAAAAAGTAGTAGTAATAAGAATCCGAATAATAATGAATCATTACTCATGTACATTAACCAGTTTCTGTTAATAAATAATCAGATGTATTAGTAATGGACATTATTAATTTTCCAAGTTTGTAATAAAATATTACACTGTTTAATGGTAAAAATCATTCAGTAGTACTAATATTACAATATATTTTATATCTCCAAGGTATAGTAGGTGATTTCTAATAACAAGGACGCTAGCCAAATCAGTAAAGATTATTAAAAACAGTATTCTTATGATTTGTTCGAGCTTCGTTCGAGTTAAACAAAGGAATGTTTAAGTAATGTTGTACAGTTTTTCAAGATAATAAGAACATCTTAGCAGCACAAATTCAATACGAATGAGAATTATTTTTACTTACAAAAAGAAGTGTAAATTCGTTATACGAATTAATTCCAAGACATGTATTTATGAGGAGCGTTTAACTATTAAAAAAATAATCTATTGGCGTATCTGTGTGTATGTACGCTGATAGATTGCACGCGGCGAAACTTCAATCAGTGTATTAAAAATATCATACTGCAAGTACGGTTCATAAAAAAATATAATCACAATAATTACTTGAAATTTGTTCTAGTGACTATAGCTATTAAAGTATATAAAGAAAAAACCGGGTGAAACAACCAAAGAACAGTCAGTCGAAATATATATTTTAATGCATTATATAGATTAGTAATTATGGCGGGTGATGAATGATTAAAAATACAAATAGATAAAAGGATAGATGCATGTATGTTACCCATGAGTATAAGAAGACCATAGTTCAATGTAATATATATATATATATATATATATATATATATATATATATATATATATATATATAAAATCAAATATAAACCAAAAGTAAACTTTTGGTCCTATAGTGAAAAGGTTAAGCTCAATATACGGGATATAGCAATAATAAAGATAGAAGAAATAAGAGTGATAAACATATTCGAATGTCCAAATTTATTTCAAATTTCGATTGTTCAATGCAAGGTGTATTCTGTAATAAACCAGTGTTTATTATTCTTTCCTTAAGCCAAGGCTTTTCAAAGATCGAAATCTTATCATCAGAGAAGAAATACAGATAGATAAGTTGGCTGTAGACAAAACAAAAGTTCAGATATTTGAAAAATATTAAAAATATTAAAAATCGGGTAAAAAAAGTTCGTGAAATATGTGGTTTGTCCAGATCGTAATTGTTCGTTGAAAAAGTGTTCGTTGAGGAGATTTTTTAGAAGACGAAAAAAAGAAAATGTTTCGGAGGCGCAGTATGGAGAAGGTGTTCAAAAAGAAAGAAATCAAAAAGTGAAATGTTGAAATCAAAACGTAGATGGAGCGTACTTAAATGGAATTGAAGTAAGAAAACCGGCCATTTTTTAAAACTTCCTGGGCCATGGTGGAAAAAGGTGAGAAGAATAATTGGACAGATATGCTAGCGAGCGAATCAAAGAAAAGAACTAAGTTTAAAAGCTATGCAAAATTAGGGGGTGGGTTGGGGAGGGGGTGAGTGAAAAATGAAGAAGTAAAGTGGTTGGGTGACTTGAGAAAGCCACAGTAGCAGCTGGGAGAAAAAAGCGGGGTGGATGGGGAAGGAGGAGGGGTTCAAGTGAAAAAGGATTGGTAGGCAGGTGCGGGCGATATTGGTCAAAAGTTGAGAGATATGCCATTGAGTGTAAAATTAGAAATAGAAAGAGGGGTCGTAAATAAAGCCTAGATTTAGGTTGGGGACAAAGGGAATTCGTGAGTTGAAGATGGTTACTGATGCTAAAAATAGAATTTCAATAATAAGCAAAACTTGGGCGGCGACAAAAACGTTGACTAGCTGAAATTTTTAGAAATTAAAATGGCTACCTAATTTATAAAAAGTATAGTAGAATAAGTAAAGGTATATAAATAAATAAATAAATGATTGAAAAATTAAAATAATCCATTAAAATAAGGCCCAGATGAAAAAAATAAGTGAATAATTAAAAGGTAAAGACAATTAAATAATTAAATACAAATAAGTAAGATTACCTTTATGCATAGTTATACATCTAGCCTGTTCAACTCAGTTAACATTTTGGGTAGGGGAACAGTTCGGAGGTAAGGTAGGGCTGTTAGTAACAATTGATTTCTATCATAAGTTATATGGGGCGGAGTTGAGGTAGATTCAATTGAAACTTAAGTGAAGAGTATGTACTTGGAAGTAATGAGAGGCTTTATAAGTTAAACCAGGGGGGACCGATTAAAGAAGTAACCAAGGGGCGTAGTAAAATGTGAGATAGGTTGCATCTACGAAGGTGATGTTGTCGGTAGGAAGAGGCATATACAGGGTCGGTTGAATGGATAAAAACGGGAGATAAGGAATGGGTAAAGTTAGAGAGCATAAGAAGCAAAGGAAAGAAAATAATAAATAGTATGTGGGTGAGGTTAGCTGTATGTGATAATTAAGTGAAAAAAGAGGTGTATATAATTTGAAGAGTAGGGTAGGGGGTCGTAGTTAAAGTGGATATTAAATGGCAGATGAAATAATATCGAGAGTTTAAAAGGGCTACCATCGCGAAGGGTAGGGATCCACAGAATAGTAATTTATAGTTTAAATGGTAAGTAAGTAGTAAAAAACGGGCCAAGATTAGCGTAAACAGGTTACATTTTCTGGAAAGCTTAAAAAGACTTCCAAGTAGTTTAAAAGTATGATAAACTAAATAAAAAAATGTGTTGGGTAAAATAAATAAAAATGTAATTAGATGAGTAAAAGAGTAATTAGATGAGGTCTAAAGAATAGTTAAATGATTAAAATGGCCCGAAGAATTTAAAAAATAAAAAAATAAAAAATAAAAAATAATAATAATTAATAATTAAGGGAAAGCCAAATGTGTTGTTATACATCTAGCCCGAACAACTCAATTATATTAAAAATTAAAAATTAGGGGTTGGGGCTATTAAAGGGATAAGGTAAAATCGCTTGTAACAACTAATTTAAATATAAGTAATTATGGGGTGGGGTTGCGTTGAATCAAGTACACTAAGAATGATGTTAGTCTGTTAGAGTTGTAAGTGGTTTTAAAATGGGAAGCAAGTAGACCAATTTGGGGGAGGAAACGAGGAGCATGGTTTAAATTTAGATAAATGGAAAATACAAGGAATAATATTGCCAGTAGAGAGAAGGTCATACAAAGTCGATAGAATGGATAAAGGGAAATAAGAAGGAACTTAAATCAAAAGGCAATGGAAGAGTTTATGGGTTAGTTGGCAAACATAAGAAAGCAAGAGGTTTGGAGTAAAGATGAAGCAAAGAAAAATAAGAGCTATAATGATAAGCGTAGATAATGGTCAAGACATAAGATTGGTTATGGATCGGAAAGGTGTAGGGGGACTGATGTTAATTTTTAATTTACCAGAAATGCTATGGTTGATGAGGTTATTAGGTGCAATGGGGATGATTTCTTATTGGGATGGTTATTGGTGAGGTTGGGGGGGGGGGCTTAAGAATAGAAATTTAACAAAATTTACAAAATATAGAATTTATAGGTTTGACTGATACTAGAGCGATAGTAATTGGCTGGGAAGAGGAGTATCCGAGGTAGTAATGAAATTGATGTATTTAAATGTTCGCTTGTGCCTGCAATTATCAATGAGCTCATTTTTAGAGTTAATAACATGATAAGATTTCGATCTTTGAAAAGCCTTGGCTTAAGGAAAGAATAATAAACACTGGTTTATTACAGAATACACCTTGCATTGAATAATCGAAATTTAAAATAAATTTGGACATTCGAACATGTTTACCACTCTTATTCCTGCTATCTTTATATATATATATATATACATATATATATATATATATATATATATATATATATATATATATATATATATATATAATGTTGATAATCAGAATAGATTTAAATTTAGGATTTGATCCTTGTTCATATTTTTTGCGTGTCTACTTTGCTTTGTATCGATATTCATATATGTATGTATTACTTTCATATTTCTATAAAATCATAGAATTATGTATCTTATTCAGTTTATATACATACACATACACACACACACACATATATATATATATATATATATATATATATATATGTACATTATTGTTATCATTTCTAATTAGTAAAATAATTTTAAAAACACAATGGTTATATTTGTATTATAGAATTTTAAATTCTTTCACAATTAATTTTAGGCGTTAAGATGGATGTATCTTTCTGACTCCAATCCACCATACCTTATTTAAACGTGTTTTTTTCCAGACACTAAAACAATCCATATCTTAACTTATTACGTTGTGCGTAATGAGACGGAAGTATAGATAAGTATTTATATACATATAACTACTATTTCGCTTTTATCAATGAGTTCATTCTACATCAGCTTTAACAATTATTACAGTTTCAAAGTGGATCCGATTTTAAGAATGTGTTATCATCTATATTATATGGTTTCAGGAATTTAAATAAAAATAAAAACAAAAAGGTTTACTTTGCATCCAAATGTATGAATATGAGATGAGAATATTATTAATACACTTCAATTATGATACTGCAATAAAACGTTAACTCGTCCTGT
>OY744517.1:10797285-10824785 GCA_963556195.1 Sepiola atlantica | reverse complement strand
CAGATCAAATATCAAGAGACCCTACGCGAAAACTCAACACAGTTTGTTTACCATATGTGAAGGCTTTGGGGGGTAATCAGAAGATATGTAATCCATATGATATCAAGATAGTATTTATAATCGAGTTAACTATCTGTATACATTTTGTCTAGGTCACAACAGAAAATATTCTGACGAAAGGCTGCGTGTTGTCTACTGTATTAGAATGTGTAACCATATACAAATATCCGGCATTCCACCCGAAATTGGTATGGCTAAGTAAACATCGAAAAGCCGTCATACCTGTAGAAATTGAAAAATCGGCAATTGATTACCACATATAGAATAATTAGGGAAAACATTAGTACATGTTGAACAAAGCAAACTCATAGACTTAGAGGATAGATAAGCAAAACAGTGTATCTAAGAAGCAGTGCATATGTTTCGCGACAATGACCACCTAAGTAGATTGAGTATATAATTGAATACAACATGTGAACAAATAATTATACATAGTTGATATGAATATAAATAGTAAGGTACTACTCCAGAGGAAGCGCCTAATTTCCGTGACTGCTCGGCGGCAACGATCGGGCAGGTCGCGGAAGCGCCCGAGAGCTTCTGAGAAGAAAACGAGACTGAAGCAGAGCTGACCGATCAGGTTGCTGCCAATCATCTGCGCTCAGCACAACAAAACAAGCGGTAGGAAGACCTTTCGAACCGGCCGCAAACGTATCCGTAAAACCTGACCCTTTACGAGAAAATATATGACCCCCCCCCCAAGAAAAAATATACAAAAAAACTTGCCTAAATATTCTACGAAAAATAACATACTTCTTTTTTTATGTTAAAAAAGACAAAAAAAAAGTAGCCTAAATATCGTAAAAGAAATAGCGTTTACTTCTTTACTTTATGTAAAAAAAAGACTAATAAAAACTAAAATGGTTCATTTGGCCCACGAAAAAAAAATGTATTTATAGTTCTTCAGCTATGGTGTGTTCATTTTTTTTTTCAAATATATGTATTTTTTGTTTTGTATTTTTCGTCTTATATTGTCGTCTGCCACTCTTTCATTTTACGACTTTCAGTTTTGCTTCAGCCTCGTTTTCGTCTCGGCCGCTATCGGACGCTTCCGCGACCTGCCCGATCGTCGCCGCCGAGCAGTCACGGAAATTAGGCGCTTCATCTGGAGTAGTACCAATATTAAAATTGCAATATAAATGAAGGTAAAATAAAATAATTTTGATAAGTAAAAGTACCACGCATCTAGACAATATTATGGTTTAAGACTCCAGAACGTCACACTAGCATGAAGATGTTGAAAAACAAGTCAATAAGTAAACGCATTTGTTCCAAGTAACAGTCAGTGTGATGTATTTCTAAGACAGCTCCTTTTCAAAAACAAATATAATAATTTGAATTATACACGTTTCCGCCATTATGACTGACCATTTTTGAAAAAGAGACGCATGTCTTCACACTAGTCGACCACTGCGCCTCTTAACCTCAACTTAAAAAAGGCTTAACTGCAAATAAAAACGAACCTCGAATTAAAAAAAAAACTATTAGATTTAATTAATAATATAATTCATAATTCAATAAAACAAACATTAAATAAAAAAATCAATTTAAAATCAGTAAATGATGCACACATGGAAGTAGGTAACCGGAATATAAAAACAAATACAATTATGAATTGTTTCTGTTTACGGGACTATTGATTGTGATTGACTACTCACATTCTTTGCGATTGTGTTTGCAATTATCTTGTTTAAGTGATAATAAATAAAATAGGCAACAGAAGATCGAACTTAATCTTTTGCTAATTTCTTATTTAGCTGTATTAACTTGAATGTTTGACTTTATTTCATTCGAAAGTTATCCGTAAAACTAAAGAGTAATCTGATGTAGAAACTGTCCTTTTAACTTCAAAGTGGGTAATCGTAATTTACGTGGATGAAGTACAAGTAGTCACCTCTATTACTATGTTGCACACTATTTTCGAGCAGGATAATAACAAATTAAAATAAACATTTGAATTGGTATAGTTATAACTTATCGGCAAGCATAAAAGTTCGCATTTACTCTTAGAAAAAAATATGATTGATCAAAATAATTCACTGCATTATCCGTATTTTTTTCTCTTGTAATATTGCAAATATTTAATTTGTAATAATAATATTTCATCTGTAATAATACTATTTCATTTGTACTAATAATATTTAATTTGTAATATTCCATCTATTTTAGTTGTGAGTTATTATGCTCTCATATATATGAACCGTCTGTTCGTCATTCACGAGGATATGATATAGGTTGTTGTTGCTTTCTAGTAGTTCGGGCGTTATATTTAACCAGTATATTAATTAAAAAGAATGCTTACTGTTTATCTTTGCTTCTAAATAGACATTTTTCTTAGTTCATGAGTTTATGTTATTTTAAGAATGTTAACTGATTGCAAAACGGATGTTGAGTCCATTTGTGTCTTTCAATGTCGATTGTTTACTGTTTTTGTTTCCTCCTTTAGTTTGCTTAATTATGCTCCTTGCGAAAAACGAACATAATCTAATGAGATGAGACACGACTCCCGCCATCATGACTGAATATTTTAGTGAAATAGACACTTTGTAGCCAAGATCAACTATGGATAATTCGCTTTAATTGAAGGATATGGTGTTGATAGGTGCCCGACATATTGAAAGCAGTGACATGGGAGATAGGCGCGCCTATTTACATAATTTCTCATTTGCTCAGTAATTTTGTTCATTGAAACCTGAACTTTATTTTAGATTTTAACAGATTGTAGATTAAATTTAAAACTACTTATTTATTTCGTCTCAATTTTTCTGTTGTCACTTTGTTTACATCATGAATGATTAACTCACACGAACGTTTTTAGAAAGAAACTTTATATTCAGATTGAAAAGTTTTTTTGGAAAAGTTGTATTCAAATTCAAAAGAGTTTACGGTTTATATGTGAGATTCAACATATACACATATATACTAATGTAGGAGGATCATGTGGGATTAGAAAGAGTGTTTTTTTAAGATAAACAAACTTACTTAAGATTGTGTTTATTAATGGAGATTTATAAAGTATTCGATTATTATTATCATGTATGTATATATATATATATATATATATATATGTATCTATCTATCTATCTATCTATATATATATATATATATATATATATATATATATACATATATATATATATATATATATATATATATATATATAAGTATATATATACTTTCCTAAACTAATACTGGATCATTTGGAATATACGTTTTTAGTCTACACAATGAGTATCATGGGCATGCATACATTCATACTGTTGGTAGGAAATACATTTTACCTGAACGAGGTTGTAGATTATAACAAGATTGTACAATGATAAAAGGATTTAAGCAAAGAGCAGAGGTAGACTGGTATGGGGGTAACTTTCTCGGATAAGTACTTTCACCAGAATTCTTAAACATCGGTACCATAGATCCAGTTTCACCGTTACCAGGGAAGCAAGATTCGGCAACACATTTAGTATAGAGTTTAAAGAGGACAGGGGCCAGCTCTAGAAGCTGGTAGCGAATGGTCGCCCCCTATATTGAATTCTAAATAAAACCCATGCAATACACTTTTTAGTATTCAGTTATGGTGAGAATGATATCTCAGTAATACATGACGAGTACTTAATAATAGGGGTTTACGGTTTAATTACTATCTATAATAAGTGACATGAGCTATCTTAATTACATTCAAATTATAACGCCATTAGACATCAACACCCGTAACGCCTTCCATATTGAACTCATATGAACTTTACAAGAATCAGACGCTATACTTTCGTGGCGAGGCTGGCTTAGAATATTAAAATATAATGTATTGTAATTAAGAAAGCCAATGGGAACGTTGTTAAGTGCATTTTCAATTGATACAGACGAAAACTAGAAAACAAAGAAATTAAAAATAATTGTACAGAAAACTTATAACTATGGCTGCTTTCATTGTTCTTTTCTCGTCGTCTTCAATTTCCATTCTATTTCCTTTTTTATTTCTTGTTCTTCATATTTTCCTCTACGTTTTTGCCCTTTTTCTACCTATTATTTCTTTTTATTATCGTCTCTCTTTCTTATTCATCTTAGTTTCTGTGTCCGTTGTATTCTTTATCCATTCTATGAATTATTTCTCTCCTCGCCATTTCTTATTCGTCTTCAATATTTGTGTTATGCTTGTTGTCTTTCTACTTTATATTTTTTACCTCGTCTCTTTCTTCTATTTTCATCTTTTTTCATTTCATTCGTCATAGACTTCGTCTATATTTTTTCTAATTCTTCGTTTATTCCTCGTTGTTTTTTATATTTTCTTTCTTTTTTTTGTTTTCTTTGTTTTCTTATTCTATTGTCTTTTCTCTTCTAGCTTACTGCTTTTTTGTTTCCTTTCATTGTCATATGCTCTATTTCTCTTTTATTTTTGTATTGTTCTTGTTTTTCCTTAAAATACGTAATTTCATTTTAGACAGAGCCCTTCTTTCTTTTCGCTCAAGTTAAACAAAACTATAACCTTACTTTCCCTTTAGTCATTATATTAAACAATATTAGGAGAACTATTCTGTTATTTTTCTTCAGTTTCGTGCGATTATGATATGTGTGATATTCATACTTGAAATATTAATATCACAAATGTTAGAATCACAAGTAACTGAAGAACAAAACAAAGACAACATATAATAATAGTAACATTAAAAAGACTATTAATATCAAGATTACTACTGATACTTTTACTATTACTGTTAAAAAGGGTGGGGAAGAGAGGTCCGGCCTTGTGGGGAAATGCTCGACAAGCGAAGCTAGACAGATAGGTGTATGGTCATTGATGAGGGTAGTAGGGCGTTGGAAAGTAGTTACAAAACCTATATATTCAGTGTGAACCATTCTCCAATGGTGTCCAGAGTTGTAGTGCATTGTTGACTCAGTATAGACCAGAGGCGTACTCTTATTCCAGCAGAGAATTCCGTTTTCTGCCCCATTACGTATTGTTACTAAACCTTGTTGAGGTGGGTCGCTAAAGGGGTATTTATCTTTGCCAGCTTCCGACTGATGCCCCTCTTCTGCACATTACCCAAAACATATTTTGTTGACATTACTACTAGTTCCACGACTATTACTACTTAAAACAATATAACTTAAGAATAATTCTACTACTAATAAAACATAAAACATAACTGAATCTCAAATTTATTAAAGTAAAGCTTTTCACCTGTGCGTAGAATTATTTTCTATATGATAATTTGCCTTTGTAGTTTTAGTTTGCTTTTTATTCGAGAAACAAAATGGCATTCATCACAACAAAACAAGTAAAACTCGAGAAAAATAAAGGAAAACAGTTTCTTTGGAATCTGTATTTTATTTTAGTTGCGTCAATTGATTGACATAATGGGATTCATTTAATTTAGAGCAAGTAATAACTTTAATTTTATATTATTATGCTTGATATTTTTCTTTTCTAGATAAACATAAGAACATAAACAAAACAAATTCCAAACATATTTGGATAGAAAAAAATGATTAACAATAACATCTATAAGGAAGGTCATATTGTGGTGATACACTTTGGTTGTATGTTTGTTTTTCCGTACGTACAGTAATCTCTTAATTTCACACAATGTAGCTCACTTTTTTCAAACATATACGCAGATATACGGTTTCTATATCTCTAGGGCACCAGGAACAAATAGGAAAGGGATTTAATGAAAAGTCTATGTCATAAAATTACAGTAGTCTGCTATGATTCTTTCATAAGAATACGTACAAATAACGGCTTTATACTTATAAAAAGAAAATCAGAGATATATCATTTGTGTTGCTGTTATTTAAAAGTTACCTAGTCAGAATTCTCTGTGAGAGACTAAAGGTTAAAAGCTAAAAACATTATATAAGGCGGTCATTGATCTGAAGAAACAAGAAAAACGAAACAAAATTAGGTAATAATAGTGTGCTTTGTCAGAAACAATTTACCTCATTATTTAAAAAATTGGCATTTTAATTTTTTTTCAAAAAACATTTCAATCAAAAATATTTAATATAAATCAAAATTGTGTTCACATTTTTGCCTTTTTTAATGTTTATGTTTTATTCACAGTAAAATGAAGGTGCATTTTAATATGCATCGGTCTATGTTAAGGGTGCATTTCCTTTCGATGACACCCACACAAAAATACTGATGAAAATAAACTTATGTCATACGTTTAAATACAATTTTTTTTTATAAAAGTGTGTTCGTAATATTGTCGAAAATTTACTTGACATTCAGTAATCTAAATCATAACTATTAATATAGAAAATATACATTTGTATTCGTAAATGCATTATTCTATTGTATATATTTACTTGGATAATCGATATATGCATAAAAATGCAGATTATTATATTAATGTACATATATATTCAGGCAGTTATTACTAATATTGACCTCCCTATAAAAACATTCTTTTATTAGAGCACCGGCATATACATCTATCAGGAATGCATCCTTTGTGCGGTATTGGCGCACCATAGGTACGTGTGCAGTCTACCGCAGCCAGATAGATAGAATACTTGTATTTGTTTGAACTCATTTTACCATTTACATTAAACAGTATGTGAGCTGTTTTTCTAGTGGCTTTTGTATTTCAAGCTTTGTAAATATATGATATATATTGGGGGTATAATAGTGTGTACAGTCTCTGCAATAGCAGGCTGCGTGTATACAATGAAAAGCGTACGCGTCTCTAGGATGTATTTTTTGTCATCAGTAATACATCTGTCGCAATATATTAAAACAATACATGGGGTAAAGGTATATTGAAACAGATATTATACATTACAAGCTCAGAGTGGGTATGGTGATTTCGGAGTCTACTGTAACGTAGTCTAGTGCATGTTTATTTTATGCATTGCAGTACAATCATTGGTGTGTGCATATGACTGTGTAATGAAGCCGACACAGTGTTATGCATTTATTAAACCAATCTTATAATAATCATTTATTTCATAGATGGCAATCAGAAAAAAATACGCCAGATACTTTATTACATTCGAATCAGAAACAAAGTCGAAATAATGTCATGAACATGTGCCTGTAGCTGGTGCGGCGTTCACCATGGGCGTATCGATCCGGCTTCTTCTAAACTAATACCGTTACATTATGCGGTATTAATGAAAGATTGTTTTAACATTTTATTTTCCGGGAGATATCGTCGTCTTCCTGCAGACACCGCCTGTGATTCTGAAATAGTCATCCATCTGCTACTCACTAGACTACTCACGGTGTAATATTGATGATTTAATAAGAACCGATATACCCTATGCTGTGAGCAGTTGCTCAATACAAATACTTTTTCTTTTAAACTTTCTATCACTATGTAGTTTACATTGTCCATTTCTATGTATCTAATTATTTATTTCATAATAATCGCACCACCTCGTTGCCCGTTTCATTTTAAACGGTTTCATCTTTTTTGGTATTTTTTTGATTAAATTCCATGTCGTTCATTTGTCTTTTATTTTAAAGTAATATATAATTGAACGTATCGCTCGCAGCTTGTTTAAGTCGGAGAATGTTGCCGGTTTTTATAATTGTATTTTTATTTCTGCACCAAATAATCTTTATTTACGTGTGTTTGAAATGCGAAAATAGTATCACTATTACAAGATATGCCCGTCGGCATTTCAGTTAGTCTTACCTTTTCTTTTAAACTTGACTTCGGAAATCGACTGCTATTGCTTGTTTTTGTTATACGACTTTATTTAGGAGGCGGACAGTTGTTTCCTTTTCGGTTCAGGTAATACATTTGTTTTTCTACAATGTAACATAATGTTTTAAAGAAGACAATATTAAGCTAATTTTAAATTAATTATTATTTATTACCTGGTTAAAACATAGTATTTTATTAATCTTTGAGTCTTTATGAATCAGTATTCACCGGTCCCGTTTTGGTCAAAGTATTTGGACTGACAGGATCAACTTACAATTGTTGTCGCAGTTATAAATGATATTAATGTTATCGATTGACTTAATTTTACATTACCATATTTTTTTTTAAATAAGATTATTTATTCACTGCGTTTTTCATTTGTTCGAACGGATATATTTACATTCAATCAGCATTCATCTTAAGAAAAGCAAGGTATTCCACTTTTCGATGGTTACTTCAATAATCGTGCAAAAACAAACAAATAAATAGTTGGTTTAACACGGAGTCGATTGGGAAACCGTCTATTAATCAAATGTAATTGATTATTGACGGCATTTAGGGATATATATATATATATGTATATATATATATATATATATATATATATATATATATATATATATATATATATATATATATACATATGTATTTATCAACGTTTTCTCTTCATTTCCAGCCTTTTTAAGGATGATTGACTTAAGAGAATAACGCACAAGTACAAATCATTAACAAGTTTGGTCCGTTAATGTTTTCGTTCTTTTTTGAAACGAAACATAACCGTTAGGATTTAATATGTGTAGTGCGTCTATGAAATAACATAGTTTTTTTTATTATTTCAACGAAACCATAGTCGTGTGAATTCCAAAAAAATATTGTTCGACATATAACGAAATTGTTTTATTATTTATTTCCAACAAAACATAGCCGTTAAAATGTTAAATGTGTAATATGTTTATAAGATGAAATACAGGTGTGTATTCATTTATTTTTATTATGTTTTTTCATATATTATATCATCGATATAATGTGCAAAGTTATGTTAGGCATGTATTGTCAAATAGCAAGTTGTGATTACTTGAGATACATTGTAGAAGCCATTACGTTGTTTGATTGTGTTTGAATTCATAATAGGTGCTGTAACTGATATTTATTTAAAATAAATTTAACGAGGCGAGAATGATCGTGTTGGTATGCCTGCGGGAAAAGTGCGGTCAGAAAATTGTTATTTTTATTAATTTTTTGATGTTAACAAAACCTTTTTGTAGTTCCTGTAAAGTTTCACCAATGTATATATGATGAAAAATAGTTCATATGATAGCTGTATTAGATGTGGGTGTTTTGGAATGGTTTATTGTTTATAATATGTGTTTCATAGTTTGTAATTTAGTTTTTATAGTCGAAATTTCGCGTTAATTAATAGTGCTGCACACTATTGCATCATTGGTATGGGTAGCTTAAAATGATGTGTGTTCACGAGAGAAGTGTCTGATATATGAGATGTTTTCTTATTGTTCTTGGAAAATATTAGTGGGGCTTTTTTATGTGCATTTAATACAGAATATGTGGTGTATTGAAATGCTCTCGGTGAATTTGTGATGTAGGTGTATTATTCGTTTAGATATTGCAGACTACATATTCTAGTAGAACGTAGGAAAACACGGTTGTCATGCCTATTTGTATCGTATTGTTATGTTGTTAATAAACATGTATATAGCCATTTTTGTATGTTTTTGCGATTCACTTTAAGATATATCATTGTTGGATTTTACAATGACCACGTCAAGAAATGATATTGAGTTATTTGTCTCTGTTTCATAGGAACAGTTTATGGAGGGTTCGACTGTTTTTATTTGATGCTGCGATGGTGAATGTGTGTGTATTCGGGTAGAAATATAACAATTAAATCGAAACTTGAAAGGGACAGATTCTATGCATTCTGAGAATAGACACACACTTTCTCAACTCAGAGGGTTGCCCATAGGAATAATAATTTTTTCTTGGAAAAATTATTGTCAAATTGAAAATGCGGCATGTACCTAGTATGTCTAATAATCTTTATTAGAGTGTTTAGAGGAAACGGTAATTTGATGTAAATGTTTTTAAGTGCTTATGAAGTAAATGTAAAACAAATAATGGGAGCATAAGTATATAAAGATATTACGTCTAAGTTCTTTATAGTTTTTTTTTGTACATTATTTTTTTATTTTGTTTAATAAGTCTCTCAAGTTTTTTTTATGGAAAAGTGCTGATTGTTACGATTAGTGGGGTTAGAATATTGACTATGGCTCGTGCGATCATATATGTGGTGCTACTGATATCAGATATTGTGGGGTGCATTGTGATGCTCAGTTCTGGGGAGGTTGTATAATGTGAGGGTGATAAGGTAGTATTACATATGTTGTGTGCATTTATTATGTTTTCTTTATAATGTTTAAAACATATTTGTGAAAAGTGTCAATCCTTTTCTTCATATTGTTTAAATCTCTGTTGGTATTTTTGTTTGAACGAAAGGTTGATATTTTCTTTAAATTAAGTATTACCGAAGAGGTATAGTAGATAATTAAAAACGCCTAGCAAATGACACAAACATAATCATAACACAAGCAGATGAAGGTAGAGGTATAAATAGCATGGACAAGAACACATGTTTAAAATTACATATCTACATTATTATCAGCCGGAAATACATAATAATTTAATCACAGCAATTATTTTGCGTGCTATCGTGTACAAGAAAAATGTATTTTAATTAATACACACCCACACCCACACCCACCCACACACACACACACACACACACATATATATATATATATATATATATATATATATATATATATATATATATATATATATATATACTAGTAGGTTACCTCTTCTGGAACTGATATGAGCGATACATATAGCATACGTTTTATTTTTAAAGTTTTTCTTTTCTTTTTCAGGTGCTATGGTAGGTGTCGGTCGCTATATTTATATATATGCAGGGGTGAAATGTTATAATATACACAAATTATCTACACATTGTTAACATGTATAACTATATATTTTTGTAGCTGCTTTCACTTCACTGTCCGTACTCATCTCCACACGTTGTGCTGATAGAAAGGGTGTTGTGCGATCTCGTCAACGGTCTTCAACAAAGATCATCATGCCAAATAAGGCCATTAATCTAGTTATTTAAAAAGTAACGCATTTATTTGGTGGGTGTTATTAAAGATAATCGTGTTTCCAAGTTGAATGGCAAAGTAGTAAATAATATTTCTCTATCCTGGTAAAGTAAAATGTAAGTTCCACACAGCCCTTTTGCTAAGAGTTCCGATTGGGCTCATGTTACCTCGAAGAACACTCAGCTCAAAGTGACTGCAAGCTTTTATAGCAAGACACACTTTTTTGTCATATGTTTATTTACTACTCGCGGAGTTAGGTACAAGGCCAGTTGTATCTTACTCCCACAAGTAAGATGTGACCCAAGATCGGGTCGAGCAAGTGGGGTTAAAAGCCAGCGCTCGAGAGGTGAGCACTCTGGCCATTTAAAAATTGCCTGGGCAGCCCCGTCGGCATTCCCCGGTAGGGGCGCCTCAGACAGTAAGCAATAAACTTACTCCTCCCCAAAGAGGGGAGGCGAAGCCTGGGAGGGTGGACCTCCTAGAACTGCACAGGACAGGCGTGCAGTATCCATCGAAACAGATACTACACTTTGATCTTAGCCAAAGGGCTAAGGACCAAGACACACTTTTTGTTCATATCCAGTGCGCTAGGTCTCCCCTCTGATATATTTGTTCTTGGCATTGACAACTTGAGATATCCCATGAGATAAATGTCACACTAAGGATTATCATAGCGAGAATCCGTGAACACCCCAACATAGATCCCGCCTTTTACGAGATACTTTATTCAGTTCAAAGAAATAAAATATTTTGGGTGAGTCACACAAAATCAAAGATATTTTCACTTTATTGTCCCCCTCCTTTTTATCCTCTAGTCGAGCATCTAACACTTGCTACGTCACTGAAAAATATCAGCTTACTGCACTTTCTTAAATCCCTACTCATCCCAATTTGGGAAATACCTCGAGCAGCATTTAACCTAGTCCTGCTTAAAAAGAACAACCTAAGTAATCACCTCAGAACAATCTCGAGGGAAGCGAAAAATGTTTAGTTGCAAACTCCAACAGTTTATCACTAAAGGCCCCAGTATGTAATGTTCGTTTAAGCATGCATCCCCTTTCTAAAAAAGTATCTACTTTAATTTAGTGTTTTACTTTTCTAGATTATGTTTTTCTTTTTAAGAATAGGGTTAAATTCTATTTTATTTAATTTAGTTACTAGTCGCCACTTACTGCTGTGAAACTATGCACATGTTAAGTATAGTTGTGTTCTCCTTGTTTATTCGTTTCTGTCTTCTTAACCATAGGGTTGATCCTTTACTTGTTCTTGTTTCATAATCTGTAAACATTTATTTTCTTTTTCTATATTAACAACTAGGACAGCCAATCTAATTTTAAACTGACACCCATCGTCTGAAAATCATGCAGTTGTTTTAGGCCTCTCCCTCTCATTTAACATCATTCGTAATCTATCTAACACATTACCATCATCACTTTCACCATCACTTTTATTGTCACCGTCATTATTTGTCTAGAACGTAACAAATTATGAGCTTATTGATCTTTTTGCCGCTCTTTCACATGCAATGTATTATTCACAAACTCTCTCTCAACGTCTAACTTACCATTTATCCGATACCAGCGCCATGCAACGTCACATTACTAAACATAACAAAAGACTACAGTCGGCCGATATACGAAAAATACTAACATCTAACACCAAAATAATACACCAAAATAACTGCATAAACATACCTTAAATACTAGAAGCAATATTCATTAAAACTAAACAGCAAAATATTAACAAAATAGCTTTTAACACAGGTGATGACGTATTAAAAGTATTCTATTATAAAATGAAAATAGAGTAATAAAAATAAATAAATAATGGTAGTAATAGTAATAATAGGAATAAATTATCATAATAATTAATAAATAATAGTAAAAATAAGAAGTAATTAAATAAATGAATAAACAATAAAACCAAACACCTACACGATAGAATAAAATGAACCCAATCACACACCCTCTCTTTTCTTTCATTCGCCGTTAACGATACCTATAAAACATTAACTCCAGTCTTCTTATTTAAAAATAAAACTAATCCTGAAGACGACTAAGAAAGTCGAAACCGCTCAAAAAAGAATGGCCAAATTAAGAACAATCGGGGAAATACTGTACGGACTGCCACCCGAAACCAGAAGAAAAGCTCGACGGTTTGACAACCTCACGAAGAAGATATACAAACGAGAAAGTTCCGTGATATTCAACAACGCTTGCTTGGATAATGACTTACTGCTTAAGTATATATATATATATATATATATATATATATATATATATATATATATATATATATATATATATATATATGTGTGTGTGTGTGTGTGTGTGTGTGTGTGGGTGTGGGTGTGGGTGTGCTTATATGTGTGGGTGTGATTATATGTGTGCGTATTAGGCTACTGAATGGTATGATCTTTCTCTATTAGTATTAATGTTTTACTTTCTCTATAAAAATGTTGCCTTTTCTTTTGATCTATAAAATAAAACTGCTACGCACACAGACACACGAATATTTTCCTGTAACTATGAAATGTGTTCGTTTTTATTTACAACAATTTACTAAGAGGCATTCATTCCACAAGAAAAGGAACCCGAGACGACACTAAAACACGAAACAAATAAGGAGGAAGAGAAACATGAATTGTTTTTAGATGCACACATTGAGTGAGATTCTCTACAATGGCGTTTACACTCTTTTTCTTCTGGTTTGCCTATTTTGAGGGGACTGACCCATGCTGTAATCTTAGTTAATTCTGGGAATCTGAATATCGCGGTTAGGCATCTTGTGAAGACCATTCCGGTTACTTAGGCATTAGATGTAAATTCCTGGTGTCTGCTGTGCCCAACAGAATCAATATCCTGGTGACAGTACCATATGTGAACATGTATATGTATGTATGCTGTTTGTGGTTTCACTGCACTGTCCGTAATCGTCTCCACACGTTGTGCAGGCAGGTTCAAAGGTTGCTGTGCCATCACGTCTCCGTGCTACAACAAAGAGCTCCATTCTAAGTAAAAACCATGGATCCAGTTTATCAACATGTAACATATTTATTGCCTGGGTGTTATAAAATATAATCATGTTTTCAATTTGAATTGGAGAGTTGCAAATGAGATTCTTCTACCCTAGTGGAAAACAATCTCTCACACTGTCTTTTGGTTAAGAACTCCAACTGGGTCCATGTGGTCTCGAAGAGTGCCCAGCTAAAACTGACTGCTAGCTTTTCACAGCAAACCCCAACTTTGAAACATGAGTATGTGACCACATCTCCTGTCCAATTTATTTCTTCCTGGCCTGTGTTTTTCTCACTGGTCATAAGCCAGACAGACACTGATCACTTGATGTATCCTTGGAAATAAATGTCAGACAGATAATTAGTATGACGTAACTCCGTGAACATACCAGCGTGGGTCCCGCCTTTTACGAGAAACGTTATTCATTTCAATGAGAACTAAACTCTTGGGTGGCCCACACAAAACCAAATATATATTTGTCTTGTTGTACCCCCCCCCTTTTCGGCTGACCGAACATCTTACATTTGAAATGTCCGGCATGCATATGCATCACTAACAAAATGTAACCTACTGCATATTTACACCCATGTTACTTATCTTATTTCCTAGAATATATATAAAAAATACCATAATGGTACGTCCATTAGTTTATCGGAGTATCCTGTCGATAAAAATATATATGAACATATATACACATATCTAACTTTATCTATATTTAGTAGAAGAATACTCATTCCTTACATATAAATTACCCGATCAGAACAGTTTTGCACCACATATATATCCACTTGCGAAAATCAAAATAAATATCTTAGTACACAAAACCGTGTATTTTCGACTGCCTTGATTAAAATCTATTACATGATTATGATCCTAGAAAATGTCTAAAATGTAACAATTAAGCGTAAGGAGTCTTAATAAGAAAATAAAACCGAGGGAATTTTGTTTCATCAGGGTCTATTAATAAAGATTCAATTGAATGCAACTTTAAAAGAAACATATTCAAATAAAAGGTTGTGCACAGTAAAGTGGCTGCAAAAGAAACAAATTAACAAAAACCCGTGTGAATTTGTTGGCCAACATTTGAATGAAACTAAATAAAACATAACAAAACCTATATCGACCACTTCTTAACCTAGCAGTTGTCTTCTAAAATCTGTACTGATCGGTTCAGTAGTCAACACGTTTATTTTGTAGCGGCCCTGAATATGAATGTATTACTGACATGCGGGGTCGGAATCATTTATTTTTAGATATGTTACAGATCTAACTATGTTAGAGCTCTGAATTCAGCTGAACGTTTTATTCTTTGTTGAAATTCATTCTGACATAGGTTCTTGATTATTGAATGATCTAGTTGTATATTCGAAATTTGAAGCGATAACGTTCATTTACTACGTGGCCTTATTTTATAGTTGTGTATGCCTTGTTAGTTATTGTTAGTAAACCATTAGGCTTTGTGTTACCACTTGCAAAACACATGTAGAAACTGAACTATACAATAATTACAACAGTTTTTAAAATGCATGTATGTAAATGGAAAATTAAGGGGTATTTGTAACAGTTACTATAAAAAGCATACTACAAACATATTACACTATTTGATGTCAGATCTTAACATTATGACGTAAAAAATGATCATATAAATACTTACATATTTTTTTAGACACTCTCTATATACATACATACTTATATATATATATATATATATATATATATATATATATATATATATATATATATATATATATATATCATGCATAGACATTTGTTTCTTCGTTATCAACTCATCGATTTGTTTATACACAGCCAGTGTATCGACGGCGAGATTCCAAACCGCCCCACCAATTTGAACAATTAAACCCACCGCTGATAGTGTTACATACGGGTCTTTTCATATGTTGCTGAAAGTCTTTAACTATCGTTTCCTGAAATTCGAAAGCTTTGAAACGTGTCTACATGTTCTTTCCTTTTTACGAAAGCCTTTACACTGCCAATCTTTTTTTGTGTTTTTCTCTTTAATTTTGCGTCGGGAGATCGTCTACTTTACAAATGCGGGCGTGGTGTGTTTTAAATATGATTCTACCGAAATTCTGTTCATTAGAAGCGTCTGGAATTTTTGTTTTCTTTTAACGTACGCCATTTTCGCGTTGTTGATCACATACGCCGTGGTCGCGTATTTTAAACTCTTTTACACGTGTTTTAAAAATGTCTCTCATGAAGTCTGTTTCGTATGTTTGCGTGTGTATTCAGTCTCATGTGTGCTTTGGTAACTTTTAAGAATGAAATGTACCTGGTGGATTTTCTTCGTCGTTTTCCCTGATTCATTGCAGTTCACTGATTAGGCATGTGATGGTCGTTCAGTGGATAACGAGACGGACTGACGACCTGGAGTTTCTATGTTCCAATCATGTCAGTTCTATAATACCACTTTTATTTAGGGGTGTTGACAACCATAAGGTCGTCCCTCTTGCAAGGATGCCAACAACCGAATCGAACCCGTCAACATAGTTGTATCATTCTGATTTATACGAATTTACTTTTTATCGATTCGTCATCTCCTTGCTGTGCCGTGGCTTTTATCTACTGATCGGCTCGTGGGTCGCATCTGGTTCCTGTGAATAAACTATTTGATACAACAGAGAAACAAAAGAGACAAGTCTTGAGACGTGATCAGAGGTTTTATTTATCTATTTACAAATAACGCCTGGGAGTTATACCACCTTTTCCAGATAAAGTTTCTGACTTAGCTAATTCAGAAATTCTTACTGTGCGATGGCAGAGATGGGGTGGAATCATTTTTGTCTCATCGGGCTTTGCTTAAATTTTCAAAGTAGCAGAGCATGATTTAGCACAGTCCATAATGCTTCGAATTCATAGACTCCTTTTCAGAACATTTTTAGAGGTCTATGCGCTTCGAGGGTCTATATACGAACTCACCTCGACACTCGTGTCGAGAACAACAATTGACGTCACGTAGCCTTTGTTCTCACACCTAATTACGCGTCCGTATTCACTATCGCTTTGTTTTTAACTCCTGCTGGTCCACGATAATTGATATCGGCTGAATCCTGTCTATACTGTCATCTGATCGCTGATGACTCATTTAACAAGTTATAATGCCATTCTAACCTGCACTTAATTCATTCATTTTACCTAATTCGCAATTCATGCTAGTTGAAGTACACATTTGCAAACATATATGGCTCCTCGTTATTTAACAATAGTCTATTATAACGCTATGTATGTGTTTATATTTTTACAATGATCGTTTTGTATTTCACTCAAAAGAACTTAATTCCTTTTCTAGAAGAGTAATGCTCTAGGACATATGAAAAGCGTTAATTAGTTACATAGCGCTTCACCCATATTAAGGGGGATTATAACACATGGCGCTGTTTTTTACTAATACATATTTATATTTATTTAGTATTTGTATACAATATTTAGGTTGATATACCTTTATTTATAACGTGTACATATTTTAATGAATATCCATGGATTTGTCTTCATTCGATATGTTTATATATTATTGTTGTATACCTATTATATAACATCTTATATTTTCGCAAGCAACTTTGTTGGTATGATTATTAAATGTTCATATACATATGCGTTTCTCATGAATATAAATTGATTGTTGATACACTTTTTACAGTAAGTGCCCGTCAGTCTACCGCCATTGCCCTAAGTATGTCCATTTTCCTATGTGTGCCTGAAACCAAATGGAATTTCCATCAGCAGTGCTACAGCTAACCATGTCTTATCTGTAAATTGCTTATCATCTGATAACATTGTGATGTTGTGGTCGGATTTCAACAAATATTATTTAGCCTCCTTACTTGGAAATAAAATCGTGCCCTTTAAACCCATCGCCCCCACCTCCACACAACTCCATGAGAGAAGTTGTTGAGATTTATTCGCTATTTATAAGCTATATTTAAAAACTAAAATGTTTTGCCCGCTGTTTCTAGCGTGTTCACTTTTCAGTTACAATGTTCCCGATAAGCCAAAATAATTACCACTCTATACAGATTTAATGACGCTACCAATATATTAAACGATCATGTATTACCCCTTAATTAAGGGAGGTGTGACTAGTGTACTCCTAGAGCCGTACCAGGAAGATAAAATTCCTTCCTGGGATATCCCTACGACAGAGTAATACCTGGATACAAAACACAGGACATAATAGTATCATATTCGACCCCCCAAAAGACTAAGGAGTCGCTCACGGAGGACAAAAGAACATCACACGCATTTCTCAACCAGGAGTCATCGATGGTAGAAAACATCATAAAAGCCTGGAAATTATGTAAAAGACAGCCGCATCGACCCGGAACAATAACTACACGCAATAATCAAAAGAAAATGAGCAACAAAAAATGTAGGTGACCCATACCTCTGCCCCCTTTGATTTTGCTAAAATTGTTGCTAAATCGGATTTGTAAAATATATTGGTGGATTGAGCTTGTTTTAAACTGTTTGCTACTTTAAATGGAATGAGAAAATTGCTAGCGCCAACCTAATCGCATTAAACAGACTTGTATCAAGTCGATCTAAGATAACAATATTTACAGGACAGGTGTCCAATTTAAGGTCATAGCTACCAGCTTCGAAAATGAACGAGGAGATATACGAGTTAGCAGATCCAGTGTCGTGCTTTTCGGACGGATATAGTATCGTAGTCGATCGGTGAATATCTTGACGATCACCCGAATGTCAACATATATTTGATAAACTGTTAGTTCAATACGACAATTCCCCTTTTTAAATCTAACCTACCAGGTCCTAATTTAAAATACAGCGGGGTCGAGATGAAATGCTGGCAGACCTTGCACTCACTTGTAATCGATATGTTAGAGCAGTGGGTTAAACTGTACACTAGAATTATTTAGTTATGTACTGATTAACTCCTTTATTAAGAAGGATGTGTCCAGATCAAATGACGAAACTTGTTGTCAGCCAGACAAAGTTAAAGTTTCTATGAGCGGCTTCGAAATAGCCACAGGATATCCTAAATGATAGCTTAGCAAACGGCGTACACAAGCTGCAAAGACTAAAGTAGGCTCATCCAGCGAACCCAAAATAAAAACTTACCACCGGAGATTGTCGGAAAATAGCAATGAACTTTACAGCTGTAGCAACACGATTAAAAGTGTAAAACGTTAGATTTTTATGTACATACACAAAATGACTGCAGCGATGGCATTTTTGTCTTAATAGGCTTGAACAGGACTTCCCATGGTCACCTGAAGAAAGAAGTAAATGACTTCGCCTCAACGAAAAGGAACTACCGGATTACTCTCGAAACGCACTAACTACTACGGGTTTGATCAGAAGTCTAGGCCATAAACAGGTAACCATGTAAAGTCCTCGAAGAAATGAAATACCCCGGGGATATATAAAACTTAACGTAATATGAACAATTATATTGCTGCACAACTCCCCAGTTAGCATGCTACCAACTAATCGTAGATTCTCCTTACGAGACGTAAGTTGCAATATGCCTAAATTAGGGTGAATGAAACTTCATATAAATGTATATGTATATATATATATGTATATATATATATATATATATATATATATATATATATATATATATACATATATATATATATATATGTATATATATATATATATTTATATATATTTATATATATATTTATGTATATATATATATTCATATATATATATATATATATATAGTGTTAGTAAATTATAGGTGTTTGTTTCCGAATATTCACTGTTTAATTGAATGTCTACCTAAGATAAAAAGCATACATCAATTTCATAATACATGTATTTCAATAGTAATCAAATTAAAGTCACATATTTTTTATTATTCGCAGAAAGCCGAATAAACTATTTTAACTTACAGATAAATAATTTCACAGGTAGTAACGATCTTAATTATATGTAAAACCCAATTAACAAGATGAAATATGCTGCAAATACATTTAAAATATTCGAAACGGACAGTTATTCAAATTAATACTTTGGGGTCGTAATCGGCTTTCTGCTTAAAAGAAATACAAAGCTTGATCTATGGTAACATGTGTAATTACCATGTATGGACATCTATCAAAACCAGAAAAGTTAATACGAATCATGAACGATTAAACATAGACAGATAAAGATAATTAAATCGAAACAATTGAAACTATAATCAAAATAATTATTTTAGTGAAATACACATGCAATCGCGTGTTTCATGAACAGGACAAACATGATTCCCATATATAATACGTATAGAGAAAATGGTGATTCACAGATACAAAGCCGTGATTGGCCGAGTCGAGTAGGTTACAGTTTAGCCGAAATTTATTTCGAAATAGTTAGACAATTAATTAAATAAGTTAGGGAGGCAACCCCTTTCTAATAAGTTGTCATGAGAACGTAACAATCAATCAATATGGTATGTTTTTTTGTAGTATTACATTTAAAATATTACTATTCAAAATAGTATTACATTTAAAATATTACTATTCAAAATAGTATTACATTTAAAATATTACCATTCAAAATAGTATTACATTTAAAATATTACTATTCAAAATAGTATTACATTTAAAATATTACTATTCAAAATAGTATTACATTTAAAATATTACTATTCAAAATAGTATTACATTTAAAATATTACTATTCAAAATAGTATTACATTTAAAATATTACCATTCAAAATAGTATTACATTTAAAATATTACTATTCAAAATAGTATTACATTTAAAATATTACTATTCAAAATAGTATTACATTTAAAATATTACTATGCAAAATAGTTTGCGTCTTTATTTTAGTTCGTATGCCAGCCAATTTGATTAAATATAAAATAATTGAAGAATCTATCTGACATGAATCCCCCGAGACAAATATAAGACTGAGATACGTAATGTTCGAATGGAAAACTGTATAAACGTCTGTTTTCCTATAGTTTTAAGTTACAACATCGGAATGTAGTATTTTCCTCATTCTTCTACACATTGAAATAATTTTACAGGATGTAATACTTGCAAGACTTTATTACGTTTAATTGAAATAAGATTTTACGGTCGAGTCCTAGACGTGACATGTTGCTATTTTTATGTGTTTATCGCTTATGATATTTCAAATCTTCATACGCCATACGAACAAATTTAGGAGATGACTGCATACACCACCCACGTTGCAGTAATACACATTCCTGTAAATTATTTAAACCAATTGGAAATACATGAACGCGTTATAGACCTAGTAAAAAAAACAACAACTTATATTTATTTGTATTATCTACGTAAGTTCCGTATACGTGCAATAGTATCTATTGCAGCAAGGTGTACATTGATAAGAACTGTTCGTTCAAGTTTATGCTATCATACATGCTCGTGCATCTGTTCGAATACGCAAAACATACGTTTATTTTTTATATATACTTGTACTTTCTTGTATTCTGAATAACTAATTTGACAAATAAAGAATGAGTCTCCGGGAATTTAGATTACATGTAGGGTTTCATCAAATCACAAGCGTAATTAATCATGACACTTTGACAGTTCATTGGCAATTGGACGTGTATTGATTAAACACAAGCACATACATTTTAAAAAGGAGGAGAGGACTTGAATGCTTACTAGACACCACCCTCGAGCTTATTCGGTCTCTTTGAACAGGGATGTGTCAGAGACCCTGACGTGAAGATACTCCTTATTTGAAGTAAACCCTGACCAAATATTAAAATAATAATGGTGAGCAGTCACCTGAAGCAATCTAGCATCCCACCCCCCACCCCCCGAATTGCGGACGGAGGTATTTTAGCGTCCCAGAACAGGCAATGCCACTTGAAAATTAAACTTGACATACGGACGATAATGATTAATTACGTATACATACTTTCACGCATCAACACTAACCTACACCCATTCAAACAGCGCGTTTATTGAGGCATATATTATTTCAATGTGAGACATGGCCGACTAACATATTCTTGTGTAGCTTTCGATGTAAAAGAAAATAAAACTTTACATAAAAGACCTGCAACTTAATAGAAATTAAAAAAGAACATTATAAATAAAGTCTAAGAATGAAATCGTAATCGGGTGATCCTGTAATCAATCGTGGATACTGTTTTTGAAGTGCACGAATTTGTGAAACTGAAAAATACACTATTTAAAAGATTGTTCTTTTCATGGATAAATTATTTTTATTTTGTGTACTTTTTTGTAAACACAGCTCCATTACTTTCGTTTTATTATGTACACATTCCAGTATTCTACCAACATACATAAAAAGAGATCTTTCAAAGTGAAAATTCAACCATTGATTTCCCAATAACTTATCAATCACCGTATATATATATATATATATATATATATATATATATATATATATATATATATAGTGGCACATAAAAATAAGTACACCATTCGTACCGTCGGTTTCAAGCACAGAAAGATGATGACAATTGATGGCAAATACGAGTGTTGTACTAATTTTTCTGTACAAAAATAAATAAATATTACGCTCTTAACTTTTAAATTTAATTCTCATGTTGAATAATGGCCCTGTGAGGCCAGACGCATGTTGAAGTGGACGTATGTATGGGGGATCGTATGGTTTGGCTTGCGCGATTCAGTGCGGGTGAACCCGTACAACCGAGTGCAAAATCGGGCTGTTCTCACAGTTGGAGCTCACAAGCGTTGACAGGGGCACCACGTTGAAGAGACCGTCAAGGGCTAAGGTGCACCTGCGCATAAGGGTTCTGTAACGTCACTGGCTTTTGTATCGGAAACGGAGTTTTGTCAGTCTGGTTTTTGGAAGCAAGCTGAACAGATGGATTTCTCTATGTACTCCTCGAATGGCTAAGGACTTAAGCTAGGAATTAACTAGTGTAAAGTTGTAATTTGATCCAACGTTAGTGAAACATCTCCAAGAGCGACAACAAAATGACGCCTGAATAACACTAATCAAAATTTAAAATATTGTTTGCCTCTTGAATCGTGTTAGGAATGGTTTTGTAGCAAACAAAGCGGACGGCGATGTTTACGGCAGTACAGAAACGAAGAAAGACCCTAACCACTAGAGGACATCGAGACGAAACTCTTCCACGACGAAGAAGAAAACGTAAGAGAAATTAAAGGGTAGGCAACACTTAATTAAGCGAGCACTATGCTGGGGTCTTCCTTCTATGATACCAAGAATTTATATATATATATATATATATATATATATATATATATATATATATATATACATATATACAGACACGTAGATGGTTGCCTCCTAATGAGTGTGTTTTAGTCAACATGTCACGTATCTAACATGTTTCTTTTCAAACTAGTACTTCAGAAATAAACTTAAACTTAACATCCTGTAAAGTCTTGACTTACGTTAATCATTAACGTGTTATACTGGACATTTTGTATTTCCCTGTAGAATTTCAAACTATACACTATCTTTGTTATTCGATTATTGATATTAGAGAAAGGATTTACAAAGTGTAATTAATCATATCATTTGGTGATTTATTGGTTATGATAAAACTATTTTTCTATAATCATTTTAGATTTTAAGTTATGACTATGTAAATCTCTTTTGGTACAAATTAGTTTGCCCTTGTTACATGGATCTTACGTACATATATATATATATATATATATATATATATATATATACATGTGTGTGTATACATTTAGATTAACTACTTTATCATTTTCATAAATGTGTGTGTATTTTACTTTGAACGTCTGTGATACATAGCTTTAAACAGTGTGTTCGAAAGACAAACCGACCACGCAGATTTTCTGAAATCACTATAAGTTGTTGCCCTGTACAAACCATTTAACATAATTCCATAATCTCCCTATACATACTCTTAACGGAGTTCTGTACATGCATGTGTATATAGTTTTACCTGTATATATATATATATATATATATATATATATATATATATATATATATATATATATATATGCGTACATAATTGTGCGGTTTTGGATATATACATGTATGCCTTAATATATGCAATGCATGCGTGTGCTCTCTTGTCAAAATCAAGACATCAATCTGTTTCAAATCGTAAGTAGCAACTAGAACATAGATTGCTTTTATGATTTGATTGAGACCAACCTTGAAGCAAAAGTCAGGGTATGCACTTATGTGCATTTTGAGGTATCTGTCTTGCTATTGTTCGTTGAATTATTGAGGATGTATTGAAAATCCATATTTTCTGGTGAAAACAGTGAATACATAGGTAGGGACGGATACATCTGTCTTAAAAATAGACGTCGATTAAATGATAGTCACCTGGTCAGATTTAAGTGGCGTTCAATACAGCTACAGTGATGCGTGTTAAGTAGCATCACCAGTGACCGCATTTAATCTGTAAGTTTACAAGATGGGATGATTTATATTTAAGAAAGATTGCTTGTGTAGAGCCAACTTTTTTTGCGTAACAGATGCTTAGGAGAATTCATTTATGAAAAATCAGACTTTTAAATTCACAGATTATTCTACACTAGTAGTGTTAAACCACACTTAATCAACAGCGGCAATGTGACTATAAGCGTACATAATGTTATATAAATTCAAAAATATCAAGATTGGCAAAACATTTTCAAATGCATTTAAGAGAAGAGGAGTAAAACAGAGAACACCTACATTCTACATGACGCCACTAAAAGAAGAAGGGAAAAAATAAAAATACAATGTTAGTACATTTAGAGTACATAAACAATTGCACTGATACTGTTGATCAAGTATCTTAAGACTGGGTCAGTGTAACGATAGCCAAGACAACGAATCACTGTATGTAATCAGAGTTTTCCGTAAAAAAGGGTATAATTCTCATAGATGCTTGAGGAGTTGAGTAATTCCTAGTAAACGGCTTTGATACACTTTTTTGTATTCTCTACTTCTAATCTGTCTTTCTCTCTCTCTTTTTTCCTCTGTTTCTATGTAAACGACTCTCTCTCTCCCTCTCTCTTTCTCTCTCTCTCTCTCTTTCTCTCTCTCTCTCTCTCTCTCTCTCTATATATATATATATATATATATATATATATATATCCTAATCTTGCTAATTATATTGAACTGATACACAAGAAATGTTTCACTTGGGTATCAGTTCGATATGAATTAATCGTGTAGAAGTAGACAATATATATATACTCCTAATTAGTGTAACCTTTACTTATTTCATATCAGCAATTCGTTCCCGAGGCAACAATGTCACAGTTTAACTTCATATAATGCATACAATATTCAAATGTACTCAATCTGACCCACAGTTAGTCAATGATTTATTAATAATATAACAGTAAAAATAAATGTTGGAATTCTTAACAGACCATGAAATGTCATCGTTCTTGTGAAGGTCAAATAATTATTAGGCGTCAGTAATAACAACAATTACTGATCAATATGTGTACGTCCTGACGCCTATTATCTAGTAAAATAGGTAAATCGGTAAAGTCATGTATATACGTGCTGTCTATCTCCCCCAGAATGTCATAATGAGGTCTTTAAACTCGTTCTCTGTTTCGCTCCTGTACTCTACGACATAAATGTTATAATGCTATATTAAAGGTTAATATTATATGCGTTCATTTACCTTTTAAACATGTAGCAAATAAGCACACGACCATTGATACGAGGCACAATATCCGCTGTATGCATTATACAACATTGCGCTTGGTAAATATGTGAAGGTATATCGAATTAGGTGATATAAAAAAAAGTATGTATATACTAACAGTAAATTAGTTCGCTGCTTCATTTTTACAAAGCATCTATACATAGATAAAAAAGCATTACTCAATATTATATTCTCACAATTGCCATACTCTAATAAAATAGGTGTTCGGACTTTATTAAAGCATAATGGTGGGCACTTTAAATGTTACGACATCCAATGTTTATAATATCCGAGATTTACGCCTATTCCACATTGTGTGTTAAAGCTTATCGGTATTCATCATTATAATAATTATACAATTGTGATATATATATATATATATATATATATATATATATATATATTTTAATAACATAATTATAATATATATATATATATATATATATATATATTATAATAACATAATTATAATATATATATATATATATATATATATATTATGACTAATTTGCACAATGGTGCTACACCTAATAATTCTACTATCCATCTTTACCCTCATCAAGCCGAAAATGATCTCCAACAGTAGTTAATGATAACACTAACCATAATATACAATCAATTTACCAACCTAATCAATGTCATGAAAATACAGTAAACAGAAGTAGACCCGTGAATAGAAATACAAGTGGTTCAGGAACAATTGCAAACCCTAAGATACATCCTTATATTGGGACTACAACAACTTACTCCTTTAATAACGATGTCAGCAACAACAAAACATCACTGATTAGTATAGTTAAAATCTACGAGCCATAAGATTCCACACAGTATAAAATAGTCCATCCTGAAAAAATCAAGTACTTATAACCCAGGATCTAGATCTTGCAGTCTATGCAACTCAGGGGCGTTATGATTGCCACAGCACGGAAACGTTTACATTTAATCAATTCTAGAAATGAATAAGTTTTTAAATGTCGTCATAGGAGGAAATTAAAGTATGAACAATTCAGCCCACCACCAAAAGCACCGTAGCTGTTTGAGTGAGTGTCGTGGCCGGCTTCAGAGTGTCCAGTTTAGGAGATGTGTGTGTTAAATATTCCCTGCCTAAAAGGTGTAGAGATTGAATATGCTTAAATATGTCTTTAATTCTCTTTAAAAAAATTTAATGTGCAAAAGTCTGGATTTTTGAATTTTTAAATTTTTAAATTATTAAATTTTTAAATTATTAAGATGCAGGGGGCTAGATTTTCAAATTTGTAAATTATTAAATTCTAAATGTGTTTATAACTTCTTAATTATTCATTTCATAAATCTTCAAAATAATATGATAGTGATAGATGTGTGAATTTGGTTTATATACTTAAAGCAGACGATCAAATAGAAAGTTTTGAGGGGGAGTATCGAGGCTCTGACCTAATTGTACAAATCCGTCTGTGTGACCCAGACTTTTAATATTCAAATATATATAACTGATTTGTCCCAAACATATAACATCCGGTATACATATAACTGAATTTACACATCCCTCACTATGTGTGGGCGTTCTCTTCGTTAATTCAGATAGGTAACACCCGTTGGTACACGCGGTTTGAATCAGATGTCCAATTACTTTCGTGCAGTTGTCTTATCAAGGAGAAGTTTGCGTTTTCGGATTCGTTACGCTGTCTACTAGACTTACGCGGGATTGATTACTATCGAATTAATTTTTTTCTGTGGAATAATTATATCTGGCCCGGAAGAAAAAATGGCCGAATACATCAGGTCAGTTTACTTATATTCGAATTGGATTTAGCGGAGTTTGATATAACCAGGAAGTTATGGTTTGCATTACTCCTATCAGCTCATAAGAACCCTCAATTTGGACATCATAATATTCTACACTAAGTGAGATTTAGGAATCTTTCATATGATTAGTTTCATCTATCGTTTTTTTCTATAGTTTTATTAATTTGCATACAACTTGAATACACATTTCATTGT
>OY744517.1:10784785-10789785 GCA_963556195.1 Sepiola atlantica | reverse complement strand
ATCACTCGTCCTAAATAAAGTTTGTATGAAACCGGTTGGTTAGGGAAAATAAATAGTCTTCTCGAAGAAGTCACTGTCTAGCAAAACTAAATGAAAACGGGTCTGTCGACATTCTCCGAAGGGGGTCCTTAAGGCTATCGGCAATACACTCACACTCCGCAAAGTTAGGAGGTAATGCGGTGTTATATTTATCTCCTGCGGGTGAGCTGAAGCACTTCGTTTATCTAGAAGGCGTCTTAGATCGAAAATGGTGTCATATATTTGGTGCGAGCGAAACATATTGAAAAGTTAGGCTGCAATAATGAATGTTATTTTCGTAAAAACCATTAGAAAACGTTTAAAATGTCAGTAAAAAAAGAAAGATACACCAATTTAGTTATACTGCAACTTTACTTGTTTAATATTGATTTAAATAAGCAAGACTTAATTAAAAAAAGAAAAGTTGTGTTTATTGTCGCATTAAAGTAAATAAATATCATAAATATCATGTTGTGTCATGGATTTCAAAGACTAAAGTTCGTTTTATTATTTTCATTGTGAACAATATTAAAACAATGTACTACTAAAATAAAAACATGCAAATAAAACAAAACCGATTGTTGTTGTCATTTAAGTTACAATATCAACCTATTTTTGTAGAAAATGTATTTAGTTAGGATGCATATGTAAACTTTTTGTCAGAACAATAAATTATTCTAGAAAGAAATGAGTGTTAATGGAATTTACAGTCGATTACATTTTAATACTAGAAAATTGTGTACAAAATGGTGCCGACAAGTGGGCATAAACCTTTTATCTTTTATACGTTCAAAATTTAATTAGATGGTTGTATCGGGACATGCACAACGGATTATGATATACAGACGTGTTATTGTATAAAATATAACACTTTAGGGAAAACAAGAAAACATTTGCTCTTTATTGAATATTTTCTATTGTTAATAATGAGTGTACGTATATTAAGAACTATTACATCAGGTAGTAATCGTTTGGTATCTAGTGCCAAATCTAAATACGAACATTTTGTGAACTAGTTAGCTCTCGGACTATAAAATAAAGCAAAAGTCAAACGGATGGGTTGTGACAGGTTCAGTGTCCTACTTGAAGCAATCAGGTCACATTCGTTGGAATAAAAAATACATTTTTTAGTCAGTGCGACTTTTTGGAGCATGGTGCACGGATGCAATTTTTAAAAAAATAGGAAGTGAATTTCTAAAAGAGTTGCCAGCCACGGATATGCCCTTTCTTGCTATCTCCGTAACGTAGTAGAATTAATTTAGATCAATTTGGCCTGTCCCTCTAACATAATGAATGTTGGACTTTTATTTGTCTGACGGGAAAATATCTCCTAAATCAAGGCCACTTGTAATTCTCCCTCGAGCTCGCTTCTTTCCCTGTTGCATGAGACGTTTTCATTACAGTCATTAGACAGTGATGGCTACGAGGTGCGGCCCACTACGACGATGATAACTACGAAAGGCAGCGCATTGGATGATTATAATAGTGAGGAAATGCTACAGATTTCGATGATGATGGCGACAGCGATTGCGCCGGGCGTCAGTATACAAAAAAATGAACGTATACGTAGAGACTGAAGTAAGAGACGATTGATTAAAAAGAAAAGGATTGTAAGAAACGAACACGCTACAACATCTTTTCACTTGATATTTTGTTTAAACAATTTTTTGTAAAGTTTTTTTCTTAAAACAACTGTCAGATATTCACCTTCAAAATGGCATGAAGAAATCCATGAGTATCTATTTGTAAATACCAAACACTTATTAAAGAAAGATGAAATCATTTAAGAGATATATCCCCACCGTCAAATGTTTACATGTAGTGTGCAACCGTGCTCTCATATATATTTTATAATTCTACGACTCATCAGTGTTGCTGTGTCTATCAACACTGATGAGTCGGAGACGACAAAACAACTGTCTGTTAGTATATATATATATATATGTATATAACTATATATATATTTATATATATATATATTTATATATATATATATATATATATATATTTATATATATATATATTTAAATATATATAAACATTAATATATATATTTATATATATATATATAGATAAATATGTATATATACATATGTATATATATATATATATTTATATATATATATACATTTATATATATATATTTATATATATATATATACATTTATATATATATTTATATATATATGTAGTTATATGTATATATATGTATATATATATACAGATGTATATATATTCATATATATGTGTATATATATATATATATTATATTTATATATTTATATTTGTATATATATTATATATATATATATATATATATATATATATATATATATATATACGACGGACTTCAATAAGTATTGCCTCCCTACCCATTTTCCATAGCAGTAGATTTATTAAATTTTGACCAGTTATTAGTTTTTCTGTACATAGGAACCACCCAGAGTTATGCAGTTCTCCCATTGTTGTAGAACACCTCAGGTTGGTCTTCCAACCACGTCGTAACTTCAGAAATCAAGGCTGCGTCATCTGGAAAACTCCTTTCTTTCAAAAACAACTTCATGGCTGGGAAGAGATGAATGTTAGATGGTACAATGTCAGGAGAGTAAGGGGTGGAGGAGGATGTCATAGCCACACGCACATCTCCAAATTCATCCTCGAGCACTCGACGCGTTCTGGTTTCTGGAAAGTTGTGAGCAACTTGGAATCCAGATGGCAGACACCTTATGCATATGAAAATGGTCATGAATGATAGGCCCCGCAGTTCTTGTACACATCTTGACCTCTTAGGCTATTTGGCGAATAGGTATGCGTCGACTTTCTAAAATGGCAGCCTCAACACTACGGACAGAAGCCTCATCAATGGCAGAAAAAGAACTACCAAGTCTGGGAGCTATTAATACAGATTCCAGCCATGTTTGAATTCCCCATGCCAGCGTTTTACAAGGTCATATGATGGGGCATCATCAGTCTAAGTTTCTTTCATTTCATCAAAAGTCTCATTTGGTGTGCATCCTTTCAAATACAAACATCGGATCACTGCGCGACACTCAATTGGCTCCATTTCTCACCTGACTCAGTTCAATCACCTGTAAATTAGAAACCACAATTAGTCCATAGCTGTTCATTGCAACATAACACATACATATATACATCATTACTGTAATCTACATCAGAAAACGGGAAGTGGGTATGGGGCATTACTTATTGAACGCCCCTTCGTATATATATATATATCTATATATTTTTCTTCTCTGTCTTAGCGAACAATTAACAGTTGTTATGTTTCGTGATAAGACTAGATTAGTAAATCAACGAGGCGAAACCTACTTTAACTGTAGGTACTTTAAACGGTAAACTCGTGATAAGTTCGTGAACAACCTAGAAAATATAACATAAATACATTTACTGAATTGCGCAAAAATAGTGTCTGCTCCGCAATAGTTCGAATCTACTAACAGGGCTCGAATCCAAGCAAACTAATAAAAATAAGGGGTGTTACCCTAACCAAAAGATTCACAATTAACAAAGCAAGTTTACTTAAATAATGTACAAGCCATATAAATGTAAATAATAGTTGGAATAACAATTTAAGTAACATTGACGATACTGACAATAATGACAATAGCGATAATAATAATTGTAACACCCAAATTAATAACAAACATAATAGGTATATGTTATTTTTATTATGTTATCATGTATATAATATATAATTATGCCTTCATACGGTTGTTGTGAACCTTTTTAGTTTCCGAATTCAAGGTGGTCTGTCCATATGCAGCTGTGTACTCCAGTTATTTATTTAGTAGAGGGATCATTCTCACTTTGTTTACAATTGTTCTAGTTTTGTGCAATCTTTTTCGGAACTTTATCTAGTGCTCTTAAATTATATCAATTGTTGTCTCTACTGTATTTTTATTAATTGTGTCTGTGTAACATTACAATTGTATGCGTAATTATTCCATTGATTCCAAACTTCACTATACATTTTATAATTAATATATATGGTTTAACAATGCATTGATATTTTCTTGTACAATAATACATGTAGTTGCGCCTATTTCATTCTTCCCGTTCCTCACTGCGGCAGTCGCACGAGAAAAAAAAGCAAACTCTTATTTTCTAAATGCCTCTAATTACAAGCCGCTCCCCAATGCTTGAATGTTACACAATGTCGAAGCGTGCATGGTAATGTTAGGTTATCCAATGAAATAATTAGATTTGGAATGCTTCGCTTTTCTAGAATTGAGTTGAACATCTTCGAGCGCAATTTTTAACTTAAAATATAGTGCATACATGTAACGTCATAGTATAAAACAGAATTAGAATATACATTGAGTAGACGGAATGTATTTTTAAGGGCAGGTTTAGGCACGGTATACGTTCTTTCAAAGCACCTTATACACATTCAAAGAAGGGCTCTGCGACGTTAGCTAAGCATGTAAGAGAATTAAATAGTAAGAATATCCAATCGAGTCTGAAATGCTCTATATTAGGTATAGCAGGATAATACGAACCTAACAAGTTTTAGAGATATAACATCTGTATTTTTTAAACTATACACTATAGTTATGTTGAAAGACAATTTATTAAATAAAAACAGGAAGTGGTACAGAACTGTTTACAGAGACTCGCATATTTCTATATCGTTACAGACCCAAATAGACGCATGTGGCACCGACCCTTTCATCACCGTATATATTAAAATATCTAACGTATAGGAAACTTTACATTAGATAATGGAACAGTAATACTCCCTTATACTACATCTAAATAGAGAATATCACACACAATAAAAATAACCGAAGTGCCATCGATAACACCAATCCTATAGATAAGGGAATCGTAAGATAGCCAGATCATGTGTACGTCAGAAGACCAATTTTTAGATTTCAACTGTAATAATTAGTGAAGCAATGGTAAGTAAAAAGTATTTAGGGATGGAGATAAGAACCAATAAAACAATTAACATTCACAAT
>OY744517.1:10754785-10779785 GCA_963556195.1 Sepiola atlantica | reverse complement strand
GTGCATCTACCGGGGAATGCCGACGGGTCTGCCCAGACACTTTTTAAACCGCACTTTCCCGACCCGACCTTGGGTAACATCTTACTTGTGGGAGTAAGATAAAAATTGGCCTTGTGCCTAACCTCTTGAGAGAAGTAAAGCAATACTCATACACACATTGGTACGTTTAACTACTATACATGCTTCAGGATCAGTAAAGTGTATTCGGTAAAAGGTCAACTAATAGATGTGATTATCTAAAAATAGATAAAAAATTCCAGTTCATTTGGAGTATTTAAAGTGTTTTATGAGGTATATGGGCTATCCTCCTATTTGAAAATGTAAATATTCAATATTTCCGTTGGCATTGATCTATAGTCATTAGACACCAATCGAGCAAACATTTCCTGAATTTTAATTTTGTTTTTTTTTTCACATAAGCTTAAGGCTAAAAACTTAGACATGTTCTGGAAACGACAGAATGTAAGTTTTTTTTACATTTAAACTAGTATGATGATTCTAGACTTTTAGTGGTATATATCACTATACTCATCAAGTTGGGTATGTTTACATATTTATATATCCGTATGTACATAACTCATTCCTAAACTAATTCAGTGATCATGAGGGGATTTGTAAACACAGTTGGCACACGTGTTGTGGCTAAATGTAGGCTACATTGTATTTAATTCATTTTTAAGCAAACAAAGCAAAAAGCAGTGGAAACCTTTCGTGAAAATTCAGATACTTCCGAGTTTTGTGAGATTATATCAATAGGTATTAAATACAATTATTAATCACAATTCTATATTCTTATTTTCTTTTTGACAACGCGTACACAAATTTATTATATACATGAATCATCTTATTATGGCCGCCTCCTCAGACGAGTGATATTCTGCTTGCATACAATCGTTGAGTGATTCTCAGGAATTCATAGCATGCTTCATGAAAATGAAAACTATCGAAAATGAAACATTCTGTCTGAACCAACAATGTCAAAATCAGCCTCAACCTATGGCTGGGCCTGATAAACAGGCTATTTGCAAGTTACAACCTACGGAAAATATACGCCCTCAACGAATCAATAGGGAATTATTCAATAGTTTGAGAATTATTTGATATATATAGCCAAATGAATTATTCTTAGTTCATCTCGGAAGTTCATAATAACATTTATTCTAAATCCGAATGACCCAAATGAGTCATTGTGTAGGTGTAGACTGATAAAAAGGTCACTTTTGTATAACATTTACATTTATTAGTCCAAGCGGAAAGTTCTTTCCGTTTTCTGAAGAGGGGGTGGATAAAGATCAATTTAACATATTTTATTTGTTTCTTTGATCGAACTTCTATCTTTACGTTGTTAACGCTTCTTTTCAGTTTTTCTTGGTCAGTAATTTACACTGGTATAAATCGAAATCTAGCATCAATAAACATTCAATATGAAAGTATGTCAACAATTACGTAATGTAAAACTACTAGGGAAACTAGAATCACATTTTCACATTTATCAGATTCACTGATTATCATGCGGATTAGAGGGAAATAAAATGATCATATCACTATTGACCTTATTTGTTATACTAATGCTGAAAATACTATGAAGCGTTCATTATTTATCTACAATTATTACTACTGCTACTAATTCTAATACTACTACTTCTAATAATGATGATAATAAACCACTAATACTACTACTACTTCTACTACTACTACTAATACTACTACTACTACTACTACTTTAACTACAACTACTACTACTAATAATAATAATAATAACAATAATAATAATAACAATAATAATAATAATTATAAAAATAACAATAACCATAATAAACATAATAATAATAATAATAATAACAATAATAATAACAACGACAAAAATAATAACAACAACAACAACAATAATAATAATAATAATCATAATAATACAACAACAACTATTATCGGTTCCAAAACAATCGGGCCTAACTGTATTACATTTTGAACAGAGAACCGTTGCTATGCCGGATTTTAATAGTAAACATTTTAGGGGTCATTATGCAATTATTATTTTCTACTAACTTGTAGTGTTAACACCGGTCAGCATCAGTGATTTCTCGCTGTTAATAACCGGTAGTGACCCCTAGAATCTGAATGACAAAAAACTCTCCTTAGACTCCCAGTTATCTCAAATAACCGCTTCTATTGAGTTTTCACTTGCAACGATCATTCGTTTTCTCCAATATTTTGGTGCTTATAAGCTTGATCAATGCCCCAGTACTCGCCTCATCCTTCAAGTGGATTGTTAGTGCTCTCTCTCCTCTTTCTTTCCAGCCTCTTTAAGAAAAGTGAGCTTTTGAAATTGCTTGCAGTTACTATTTCCATATGCGTTATGCTGTGGTGTTCTTTCTATGTTTTTGTTTTATATTTATTGCAATTCATATGTAACTGGTACTGTTTACAGTTTATATGTGTTGGTTTCCGCATTCGAGTATTTTTACTTAAGAGTGCTACTGTTTCGCCAGTGTTGTATGTTGTATAATGTACGTCTTCCCTTTGGTTTTAATTCTTCTCAGTCGTTTTTATTCAGGTGTTTCGAGACTGTTCATAGTGCTCGTACGCTTATTGGTATTATATTGACTTTCTTTTTGTTTCGTGTAGTTTCTTAGTGTTTCTATGCTCTTTATCGTCACCCTGTGATCTACAAGGAAAGCAACATTTACGATTCGGCAACACATTCCTATTCTTGTTCACTATCATTTAATACGGTCTCGTTGTTATCATGAGTTTTCCTTTGTGTGCCTCCCTTTTAGGGAGCTATACAATATTACTTATGTAATGTTATCACGTTGGTAAAATCATGCAAAACGTTCAATAAATTACGTTAAGCAATTTGTCTAACTACGATTGTCTCAGGCAGACGTGTTTTTGGTGTTGCGTTGATGTGTATGTCTCCGAAAAAGTCAACTTAATATGAAGGAGGTTGAAAAACCTTTTATGCCGGCCCTTAATTAGTAGGGTTCCACTAAATGTTTGCAATGAAATAGAATATCGCGAAATGTGTGAACGGTAGACGACACGGTTATTCTGTATTGTTCATACAACTTTGTTGTAGTTTCACGCACGTACGTTCTTATAAAATAACTGGATTAATGCAGAATCTCTTATTTAATTGATGTGGATACCTCGCCTGACTGTAACGCACAGGTGAAACAGACGACACTCTATGAGGCAACAACATACAGCACATGGGGGTTTCTATATCATAGATATGAAGGATCATAATTATTTAAAACAAGAAAATATCAAGCTGTATTATCTTTAAAAAATGTATTGAAGTTGGTGCATGTTATATTAGTAAAGCAAACAATATATTATCTGTAAAATATATGGTTATGCTTATAAAGGTTAGAAATATAACTGGTGTTAAATAAAAGCATTTCACTTCGGGAAATTTGTCGGATTTAAGCTTTAAGTATCCAAGACAACACTATTACAATTCGAAAAGTTAATTAATCTCAACAGTATGTATAGGGTACTTATTTAACTATAACATGCAAAAATTAAAAACGGGAATACAGTTGCTAGAAGGTTGATTTATCTAGGAAATTGTATTTAAAATGAAGAAGCAATTACAATTAACTCGCAAAACGAAAGTTTTATTTAAAATTGTAATCTTCCGTTAAATAACATAAAAGATAGGCTTACGCAATATGGCATAGGTATTTCATAATGTTTCATTAGATCGTTCAAGTAATTGTGGCTGGTGTTTAGGATCTGAATAAATTAAATGAATTCGCATTACAATAATTATATTTAAGTGTTCATAGGAAATGCTTGTGTACTATTTAAAATATCTACAATGTATTTGTTAGTTTATGTCGATGAACGCACATTATATTCGGCATGCAGAAATCAAACTTCATATATTATATATAAATATATTGCACAGAATTGAAGAATTATACAAATTAAGTTCCTTTTAAAGAACTTATTGGTCATGGAAATACTACTGTTATTGGTAATACAACCACTACAAATGAGTTTGGTAAAAATAATAATACGCATAATACAGATAAATGGAAATCATTCAATTAATGTGGGGCACTCATACTTGAGCTAACATCTTTTTTCAGAGGAAGATCACAATTCGAATACTACTATCATTATAGTTACTTCTAATTCTGATACAACTACTACTACTACTACTACTACTACTACTACTTGTAATAAATAAGCTACTACTACGATTACATCTTAAATAATTATGCCATCAATAATAATGAACAAATATTGATTTTATATTTTATAGAGACGGGTATCTATGTGTTATTATTCATACTATTACCACCACTACTACAACTACTAATACTACTAATAATAGGATTGCTAATAATACAAATGATTATTATTATTATTGTTATTTTTTAAATTATTATTTTAATTATTATTATTATTATTATTATTATTATTATTATTATTATTATTATTATTATTATTATTATAGAAGTTAAGTATGCTTTTAAGCCATTGATAAAAGCCCCACCAAATGTTACATTAAAAAAATAGTGACACACTAAGTGCGCCTAATAAAGCAACAACAACCTAGAATAAAAAATGCAATTGTAGTGTGTGTGTGGCTTGTATATTTATTATAAACACACGGACAATTTTTCCAAAAATTAAAATAGAAGCACCATATTTATTGAAATCAATAACATTTTCGAACGTATTTGGGAAGCTGTGGGTTCTCATTCCTCGATATATTTAAATGAAGATATTGTGCTTTTTAACCTGATTTTCCAAATTTATAAGGCAGTATATTATTACTCATGGAAAAATGCGCTATGTGCTTCTTTAATTCAATAGATAATATGGATTTTCATGACGAATATAAATATTCTTATTACAAAGTGTCGAGCTGAATTTAATATTTTAATTATATTTTCATAGATCAGATTTTCAATTTCTCACCGATCGTACATTTACTATTGCTATTTTTGTTTGGCTATGTTAGTCATTTTATAAATGCTATAGAAATACCGTCTATATGAAAATAATATACATTTTATTTCGATTGTTTCATGTGACGATTAATATCGCCCGTCAAATTTGATTTTCCTCAGCGATATATGTGTCAAATGGGTCCAATTTGTTTACGGTGAGAACATCAATTTTTTAGCACAAACTTGACCTTTAATCGCGAAGTGTTTTTCCTTCTAGTATATACATCTTGACATTTGAAAGATGAACTCATTCTTGGGAAACCTTTAAAAGCCATCACTAAGACAACGTAACAAAATTATACATAGAAAATGTGTGCACGAATAAAAGATACATAGAAAGACGAGTATCAAGCATTATTACTGAAGCATTTCGGGTAATTACAAGTGAAAAATGTATTTCGCATGTTGTTTAATTGTTCGCTTGTAAATCAGAACTCACCTAATGCAGTTAAATTATCATATTTACTAGTTTGGCATGTTGACCATTTCAGGGGTAATTAAAATAAGTTTAAACAACTATTAATATGATAATTACAAATGGTTTGGAAATGTATCACATTGTATTGTTTTTATTAAATAATTATTAGTCCCAACATCAGTCCCCTATGTCGCCTGGTTGCCATCCGATGGATTGAGATGGGTGGTCGCAGTGGCGAAAGACACCAACCTAACCGGCTACAGCAGCCAGCTCGAACTGATTGCCTAAATTAAAATTGGTGTTCTGGCGTCTTTCGAGAATTACATTGAAGTCCACGTGCTCCTAAGTCAAGTCATGTGTGCAGGCTCAGGTCAGCTTCTAAACGTTAACTGGATTACGTAATACATCCTCCCCGAGATGTATTTCGTCTTTTTAGAATGGATCAATTACTGACCGTTTTTCGTTCCTTTCCATTAACTGTAATAATGGTTATACGTGCGTTGATATGTCCTTGAATGTGTATTGATCTTTGAATATGTAAAATAGGTATACTTGTGTTTTTAGTAAACAGTTATACATATGTGTATATATCTTCACCCCCATACACATATTTTAATATATATATATATGTATATATATAATATATATATATATATATATGGGTGTGTGTGTGGGTGTGTGTGTGTGTGTGTGTATGTGTGTGTGTATTACAGAAAATCAGAATAATACATACATAAATAAGTATTAGCATATTGTGTTTTATTTATCTTATTAATCGAGCACCGTGCTAGGGTTCTCTCCGCTACATTTATATGTATATATATATATATATATATATATATATATATATATATATATATATATATATATATATATATATATATATATATATATATGGAATTTAGGTGATATATGTCTAGAACTGAAATATGTCAACGATCTAACCACAATAACTGTAAAAATAAGAATGTACACTATACATATATGTATGTATATATATATATATATATATATATATATATATACATATATATATATATATATATATATATATATATATATATATATATATATATATATATATATATATATATATAAAGTGGTGAGCTAAAAGCGAACTTTTAGAAAAGGTAAAACCTATTGTAAAAAGTATACAGCTCAATATCCAGGATAGAGCAGATAGATATTTAGAAGGATGAAAAGGAATGCTCGTGGCTTTTAACGACCTACCTATCTACATTTCACTTTTTTCCGCTGGACTTTTAGACGTCGAACTTTTTTGCAATCGGACATTTGCTTGCATTCGGGCAGAGTTTTGCCTTGTGTTTTTTCCCTACAATTTTTATTTTACTTATTCAAATTTTAAATCTTGGCCTTTGCCAACTTATCTCTCCCAACGACTTCCTCTGATGATAAGATTTTGATCTTTGGAAAGCCTGGCTTAAGGAAAAATGTTACTTGAATAAATTGCCTTTTTGCGGAATATACCTTACTCTGAGCAACTGAATAGAAATACGATTTGACTTTTGCTTTTCTAATTCCTTTTCATCCTTCTACATATATATATATATATATATATATATATATATATATATATATATATATATATATATAATATGTGTGTGTGTTTGTGTATTGTATTAGTTTCTGTGGATGTAAATCCGTTGAAACGTGTTTATAAAAAAGTAGAGCTGTTCTTAAGTATACATTTTTATTTATACAAACATTATTGATAGCATACATGTGTCGGTTGTACTCTTCACAGAAAGTTAACCTCTTCAGACCAAAGGCGATAGAGACTTCTTTATGACAAATTTAACTTTTTTCCGCTGTTTAACCTTCATTGACTTCAACAATTTCATTTGTCTTTTTTATTTACCTTTTTTTATTATTTAAGATAACTACTTTTTTATAGTAATAATAAAAGAAGACGTTCTAATCAAGTTATTTTTTACATAAAATTATTTTAATAAAAATAATTTTTTACATTTTTCATCATTGCAAAACTTTAACCGTGAAAATAACAAATAACTTTGTTTAAATGAAAAATCGGTTATGTTTTCAGTTTCGTGTTCGATATCGCTAAGTCTTCTATTAATAGTAAATTAAAGAAATAATTACACGTGTTTTTATGGATATTTTTTTCTCACGCAACAATGTTTACGTGTGTTGTTTGAGTGTTATTTTCAAGCGTTTTGACTACGGAGTCGAACGTTCACATTTTGTCTTATCTCATGAGAATTTGTTTGGTGTTGCCTTTTTTTTCTGAAGGTTTGATTTCAAGAGTGTATGTTAGTTTGTCCCCCTTCACCTCTGAATTAAATAATCTTTTGAGCTGATCAATTTTTGGTCAAATGTAACTTTTTATAGGTTCACTTCATTAACTCGCTATTTATATACTAATAATCTTTGTGATTGTTATGGAAAACTGTTATTCATCATTTATTTACGTTTTCAAAAATGTTGTTTTAAATTGTAACGTTAATATTAACATCCCAAAAAGCATTTTGTTTTAAACAAATAGCTTTTATGACATTGTATTTGTTTATTTAGATTAAATAAATTATTTTTGCATTTTGTCTGTGTGGCCTTTTGGGTAAATTTTTTTATTAGAATCCACAGCTAAATCACTCTACGAAGAATCGACATTCTACTGATTTAGCGAGTTCGTATGAAGACACTGAAGACGTAGTTTAAAATAAACGGCAAATAACTCAATTGATTTTGGAATTTAGAGTGAATGATTTCACATATAAATTGAACCTACGATTTTCAGGTCATTCAGGCTTATTAGGGAATTTAACCCATTTTTTATTGTTATAAGAGTTAAATTCTGTACATTTTTTCAGAAGGGGTGTCATACTAAAATGCGATTTAAAAATCACATTCTATTATGAAAAACAGTTGTTATCGAAAAAATATAATTTTATCAATCCTGAGTCCGGATGGCAAGCCCCCGCAAACACTTATTTATCCTATCACAAACCATATGTCTCCGTTACAAAGACTGTTCTAAAAGCTCCTTTAAAATTGCAACAACTCCTAAGTTTGTGTAGTCAAACCCTCCTTCTGAAAACCCCTCCCTAACATATATGAGTGGCAAGCGCCCAAGTAAAAACTCTCCTATAACCCTACAACTGACCATAAGCCGAACTGGACATTCATAAACAAAAAAAAGCATTGTAAAAAACGCGTAACCACATGAAAGCATAGAAACCCCCAAAGTACAAATTACTCGCATATACTAAATCGTGTATTACAAAAAAATATATATTTGTTAACTGCCATAAAATGCTAGAAATAAATGTAAATAGGGATAAGCTTACGTTATTGTTTGTGAGAGCATTGCGGAGGATGTTTATCTACAATAATACTGACCTTTGTTGATGATTATTATCCCGACAAACGTTTACGAACTAACGTCGAAGTATAATACTTAAACCGATTTTCTCTCCCTAATTCCTCTAGAAGCCACATCATTTACCCCCAAAAGAGTAATGGCCAAATATACGATATTCATGATATTGGCTCACGGGATTTATATACTTTTTTTTTAATTTTGTATTTCTTATTTTTATTTTTGTATATCTCTTTTAATCTCAACTGTTACTTTTCACCCCCTTTTTTTCAAACCTTATTAAACCTTCCTTACACTAAATTTAAACACACATACATAACACTCTAAGCAAATAACGCGTCCAAACGAGAGTGACACGTGACTTCCCATTTCCGAAACAGATGCAAACAGAAGCTGAAGAGAGCCGGATGGCTAAGTCCCTCTGTGGTTTAAACCGACGGTACGAATGTTGTACTCATTTTTCTGTACCAATATATATATATATATATATATATATATATATATATATATATATATATATATATATATATATATATAATGATACAGTCTGAACTGTACATATTGAGATGCATGCAACCTTATCATGATTAAATAAAAGCATTCATTTCGCATGAATGTAATTTCATATGATTTAGATAAATAGCGCGATAGAAATGAGTGAGAAATCGGATATGACATCATATTAATATCACCGTCATCGGAACAGTTTTTTTTCTCTTTCAAATTGCAGGTAAACGTCCGTGGCTGACCAAATGGAACCGGATGATAAACAAAAAAAAACTTGAAAGGAAATATAACGATGGCTGACTTTGGAAATGTTATTTAGACTACGGCTTGATCATCCCTGATGGGATCATATGATAACACGCTCTCTTACCTTACCTACTCCCCCCATTTTCTGTCACTTATCCTCTCTTGCGACTAACTAATATCTTCATAAATGATGAATCAATGTATAATGAAGAAGTATGACCCTCCCGTAAACAAACAAACAAAAAAGAGATAGCCATAGCTTTCAGACAGAAGTCGTTATCGGAGTTGATAGAAAAATATGCTTTTAGCGGTTGCCAAATCAAATACAACCAGCATATGTGTGCATACAGTGTTAATGCACCACATACTTTTAAATAAAAAAGCAAAACAATCTATTGATGAATAATATGGATGTAATGATACCTGCAAATGCGATTTTTCGTATACGAAACTGAAAAGTTTTACTATATGATATTACAAGTTATATGAAATCAAAGTTGCCATTCATCTAAAGGATATGTATTACTATGTCCTGAATGAGCAAACGTTAGCGCTCAGATAGCGTTGCTTCATGGCCAAAATGGTGAATATAAATAATGATTAGTACAAACACAACATGCACAGAATACATGAGCGAAAAACGAAACAGATTTAAGAAACCTGGGTGCATAAAAGTTTTAAAAAAAAACAATCAAAATGGATTTAGATTTGAAAAATAGCCGTGGTGTAAGCGATAAACTGTAATCAGTTCTACGTGCAAGTCTTCTGCAGGTTTCATTGCGGGCAATACTTTAAATACAGCTACAGATTACTTAAGATTTTTAGAAGGTCATAGCTGACGAATCGAGTTCAAGCTGAATTAAGTAAAGGGTGCGGTTCGAAACTCCTACAGAGTCCGGAATTCGAGGGAAAGATTTCCGCGTACAACACGGTGCACCGGAAGAGTGTCGGAGCTTACATCAGCCGAAACGTTGTAATAATAACATTCAAATTGAGAACAGTAGTTCGAATAATCCACATAATACATGCCAAATTAGATTCAGTGACTTTCTCTGCGACCACAGATAAAATCGGTCATCTAAATCTATGTTTGCTCTGTTCCGCGTGAAATGAATGAAGACGTGAGAATTAAGGACGCAATAAAAATGTGTTTTCTTAATACTCAGACGGATTAATATTCACTTTACACGATGAAACAGTATTCAACACTATGTTTACAAATCAAACTAGCATTATTAATGTAGACATGTATTGGTAAATGTTGTGGGGTACAAATCACCCCTATTGAAGAACTAATGGAAGCAACCATCTATAATAAATACCATGGTTGCAAAGACTCAAACAGAGCACACTCCTATCATGTGAGTGTCCACGTGTGGTATCTGTTCCGATGGATACTACACCCTATAGACCGGTGTTGTCTTGGCCTTCGGGGCATGATTCCGCCGGTCTATGGGTCTGTCCTGTGCAGTTCTAGGAGGTCCACCCTCCCAGGCTTTGCCTCTCCTCTTTGGGGAGGAGTAAGTTGATAGCTTACTGCCTGAGGCGCCCCTACCGGGGAATGCCGACAGGGCTGTCCAGGCAATTTTTAATGGCTAAAGCGCTCACGTTCTCGGGCGCTGGCTTTTCAAATCCCACTTTCCGACCTTGTGTCACATACTCCTAATGTGGGTAGGTGTTAAATATCGAGTACACTCCTATCATGTGAGTGTCCACGTGTGGTATCTGTTCCGATGGATACTACACCCTATAGACCGGTGTTGTCTTGGCCTTCGGGGCATGATTCCGCCGGTCTATGGGTCTGTCCTGTGCAGTTCTAGGAGGTCCACCCTCCCAGGCTTTGCCTCTCCTCTTTGGGGAGGAGTAAGTTAATAGCTTACTGCCTGAGGCGCCCCTACCGGGGAATGCCGACGGGGCTGTCCAGGCAATTTTTAATGGCTAAAGCGCTCACGTTCTCGGGCGCTGGCTTTTCAAATCCCACTTTCCGACCTTGTGTCACATACTCCTAACGTGGGTAGGTGTTAAATATCGAGGACATTCCTATCTTGTGAGTGTCCACGTGTGGTATCTGTTCCGATGGATACTACACCCTATAGACCGGTGTTGTCTTGGCCTTCGGGGCATGATTCCGCCGGTCTATGGGTCTGTCCTGTGCAGTTCTAGGAGGTCCACCCTCCCAGGCTTTGCCTCTTCTCTTTGGGGAGGAGTAAGTTAATAGCTTACTGCCTGAGGCGCCCCTACCGGGGAATGCCGACGGGGCTGTCCAGGCAATTTTTAATGGCTAAAGCGCTCACGTTCTCGGGCGCTGGCTTTTCAAATCCCACTTTCCGACCTTGTGTCACATACTCCTATAGTGGGTAGGTGTTAAATATCGAGGACATTCCTATCTTGTGAGTGTCCACGTGTGGTATCTGTTCCGATGGATACTACACCCTATAGACCGGTGTTGTCTTGGCCTTCGGGGCATGATTCCGCCGGTCTATGGGTCTGTCCTGTGCAGCTCTAGGAGGTCCACCCTCCCAGGCTTTGCCTCTCCTCTTTGGGGAGGAGTAAGTTGATAGCTTACTGCCTGAGGCGCCCCTACCGGGGAATGCCGACGGGGCTGTCCAGGCAATTTTTAATGGCTAAAGCGCTCACGTTCTCGGGCGCTGGCTTTTCAAATCCCACTTTCCGACCTTGTGTCACATACTCCTAATGTGGGTAGGTGTTAAATATCGAGGACATTCCTATTCATGTTTTACCGCATGGTAGGAATCCGGTCATCTCCTACCACATTTAATGGCGTTACTGTATTGCTATGAATAAATACATTGTATATTTTAACCTGTCACAATTTGTGGTTGTTATCTTTGTGACCCCTAGCACGGGTCTACAACAGTAAATATTAACTGGTTTGTGCCAGACTAAAATAATCTGAATATAGGATGGTTTAGGCGAAGCAGTGATATTTCGTGATAACCAATTCATATTGGATGTGTAATGGCGACATACATCACACGATATTTCCAGATCGTGAGGAGTCTAGCTACTTCTTGTGTAAACATTGAATGTGGAAACACGACACATAGAAAGAGCATGACACAGTGTAATACCACCCAGTAAAGAACAGCCAGACTTTAATACAATGAAACAAAATAAAACAAAAAAAATGGAGTTGTTAAAGAAGGCAGCAAATAAAAGTAGTACCTTGGTTTTGAGCTGAAAAAGAAATCAAGGCACCACATTACGAAACTTACTTTGTTAATAAATATATATAATTAATAAAATAAACTTAACTTACACAAGTTTCGCGGTATTACCCGATCATCAAAAGTGAAATGCGGATTGCATTTATTACGACAATTTAACTCGGTTCGGATTTACGCGAACCTGAATTTAAAATATATTTTTCATCTCACGGATTATTTCTTTCTCGTCATCACTCGTTCATGTGTACAACACCGAAACGTCTTGATATTGACCCTTTCTAATAGCTGTTTCCAACAGTTTTTATTTTGAAATATTATGAGAAACGCCCGTTTTTCACGTTCTTTAACATGTTCTTACGGATGTGTTTTCTTTCTCGTAACCACTCGTTAATTTGTGCAACAATGAAACCTCTTCATATCGATCACTTCTAATCACCGTTTCTAACAGTTTTTAATTTGAAAGTTCGACTGCTCGAAGCAACATGAAAAATGCCCGTGTTTCACGTTTTTCAACTTGTTCTTACGAATGTGTTTCTTTTTCGTCATCATTCCTACATTTGTGCACCACCGAAACGTCTTCATATTCATCACTCTTAATAACCATTTCCAATGATTTTCCTGTTGAAAATTCTATTGCTAAATATCAGAACGGCCCATATTAAACGTTCTTCTTTTAGTCCCTACCTTACTGATTGCATATAGATTATTCAAAACCGTTAAATGGATCATATTATCAAGTAGTCTCATACAAAAGGCTATAAAGTAATATCACATTTTATTATTAACATGTATTCATTTTCTTATATATATATATATATATATATATATATATATATATATATATATATATATATATATATATGTATACATACATGTGTGTGTAAACATGTTTTCTTAAGAAGACCTTAATGTTTACTGTTTAAATAAGTAATATTTTTATTGCATTTTAATATTTCTTTCAAACTTTTTATACTGTATTTCAAACGCCATTCGCTGCATAATTCTAATCGCACATAAAAATTTACAAATGGAAGGGATTTTTTTTAATCAGCAGGGACGCACACATACTTAGTATAATATGCAGGCGCGATGCTACCCCATCCTGTTTTGTGGGCCTGTAGATTTTGTTAAATCATCTATCTAGGAGACAGAAATTATGATAAATAACCTGCGCTCGGGATTATCAATTAGTCAGCTTGCCCCGGCGTCTCACTTAAACCAGACTTTGTAAAAGGAAGCGTGCTGGACATGTCGTACACGCGCACATCATGGTCATCTACATGTAAAGATATTCCTAGATAAGATGCACGACAAAATCAATCAAAACAAGTATCAAACATAGGATATAGAGATGTACAAATGGAAACCAGTGGCCGTTTATGCCACATGTATAGCAATACTTGTAAAAATACGTCGAGGGTGCTGACTTGTCTGCGTAGCTACAACTAAACATTTTAATCTTTTAGCGATGGCTTTTTATAGTAAAGTAGCTGGCAGTGACTATATATATATATATATATATATATATATATATATATATATATATATATATATATATATATATATATATATATAAGTAAACGATGAGAATAAATATAGTAAAAATACAATAGCAATTACGTCATCAATTGCTAAAAACAAGATGTTTTAAAATAAAAGATTTAATTTGATAAATAAATAAACTTTGAAAGAAATTATTTCATGGTGATGAATTGATCTCATGAACGGAATGTTTTGGTCAGCCTTCAAAAAAATCACAAATAAATGCTCTGTACCCTGTAACTGAGTATCATCGATCTCATTTTTATTGGCCTAATCACGGTCTTCACTGAATAGACTATCTTCTAAGTGGATAATCTAAATCTCTCTCAATATATATATATATATATATATATATATATATATATATATATATATATATATATATATATATAGAGAGAGAGAGAGAGAGAGAGAGGGTGTAAGGGGGATAGGGAAAGAGAGAGAGAGAAAATAATGAAAGAGTATGATACAGTGTGAAAGTGAGATAAAGAGACATAGACAACAAGCATATGAATGTATGAGCTCAACCGCGCATAGTGAAAAATCTCCAACACCAGATCAAATGTCTATTACATATACATATTACGATCAAATCATTCTCAGATCTAATATGTCACTTGATACATCTCTATCTATGAATGTATGCATATGTATATATGATAGAACTTTCGGAAAATAAACCGATTACTTTAAAATATGAAGTAAATTACATTAAAAATAAACAGTAAACTAAATAAAAACATTTAATCTGATTTTATAACTAGTAACAATAACTTGTTTTTCATTGTATCGTATTAGCATTTCTAACTAGCCTTCGATTACGTATCTCTGCTTCTAAAAAAGATAGTGTTTATATACATATACTGCGAAAAACGTTGAATTGAATAAATGAAACAAATACGATTATACACAGAATGGGAAAACTACGATAATGGAAGTGAAAACTTACCAACGTGTTTTACAGTAAATCGCATTAACAAGTGATATTTTCGTTAGAGTTTATTTCCCGTGTAAGTTTGTCTTACGCCACAGTAGCTAACTTGGTAGACTTCATTCTTGAAGCAAGTATTCGTTTCTAAAACGGTAATAATTTATTTTAGTGCCGCAAAAACTCATGTAAATAAATAATTGATTCGATGAATTTATAATGTAAATGTGAGGTTTCTGTTTTTTTCTGTCTGTTTCAATCCCGTTGTTATATTTGTGGTGCCAATGTGTTCCGTCCCTCCGTCGGTTTCGGTCTGAGCATGTAATTGAAACCAAAGCCCTATAGCAAGATCAACACAAGGTTACTTCTAAAGAAAACTACGTTGGCATTACGTTTGTATTGATGTTTTAAAAATAGTATCGTAGGACGTAGTTCTCGCTTAACATCCATAAACAATAACCAACAAAAATAACTTATTTATGTAGCTCTTTGTATAAACCCCACAGAAAGATGATTCACAACTTTTATAGAGTAAGATTTGAGTATGACACACATTATAATAAGCGTTTCATTCAGAGAATTTCCGATCATATATATTATAACTTTTTCAGAATCAAAATAATTCAGTTTAATATACATTTAACTTTCTAAAATAACATCCACACACCCACACACACACACACACACACACACACACATATATATATATTTATATATATTTATATATAAATATATATATATATATATCTAGACAAGTTCTGGTTGTTAATGTTTTACAGTGGGGGAGCATAGATTTGAGCTCTGTCGAGAACCTGTTATGAGAATAACAGTAAAGCAAAGGAAGACTAGCAATTACACTTCTGTGACTGTAGGAAAAAGTAAACTAAACTAAATTTCAAAGTCAGCGTTAAACTCTGTCAAGGCAGGAAATGGTGATCTGAGCGGCTTCTTTATGTGTGAGAGCAGTACTCAATATTAGGGCATATTTGACTCTTGTACAGGTAGAGAATGGCGTCGGGCGTTAGATACTTTCTGGAGCGGTAGAATTATCTCACCATTTTCCAGCGGTCTTAGCAAAAGATTAAAAATAAGTCTTCGCTTTCTAGCCTAAAAGGGTCAGTCCTAGTAGCGTATTAAAGCAGTGTGTTTCCTTAAAGAAAGCGCCGTTTATTTAAACTGGGGCAAAGTTAGGATCGAAGCTTGGTAGTTAAAGGAAGAGATATTCGTCTTTGACCCATTAAAAGTAACCAACCACATTGTATCACTTGCTCCAGGTCGGAAGGGAGAGAGAGAGACAGAAATAACCTGATAATTAATGCGCTTCGAGGGGGTTTCTTCGACTGTAGTGTCTTGGAATGTTGCTTGTCAGAAAATGTATGAAGAAAAGGAAGAGGGTGTGGTAGAGAATAGAACTCTGAGGATCGCTGGCGTTGATACTGTTGTTACATAGTCTTTGATTGCTGGTACTTTCTCTTCCTCGTCGCGTGAAGAGGTGTCGTCTCGATGTCGTCTTGTGCTTGATTTCTTTTTTTCGTTTCTGTACTGCCGTGAACATCGCCGTCCGCTGTGTCTGCAACAAAAACCTTCATACCACGATTCAGGAGGTAACAATCCTTTTTTAAATGTTGATAGTTTTCTTACAGCGTCAGTCTACTGTCGCTCTTGGAGATGTTTCACCAACGTTAAGGGTTAAATCAAATTGCTACTATACTTTAGTTAATTCCTTGCTTAAGTCCAAAGCCATTCGAGGGAGAGGAAGAAGGGACCTCATGCATGTATTCACTTAGGGACATAAATTCCTATTTTTCATTTCGGACTACATAGAGAAATACGTCTGTTCGGCTTGCTTCCAAAAACCAGACTGACAAAACTTCGTTTCCCACACAAAAGCCCGTGACGTCACATAACCCCTATACGCAGGTGCACCTTGACCCTTGATATGAGGGCTCGTCAACGTGGTGGGCCTGTCAACGCCTGTGAGATTTGAGAGTAAGAATAGCCCTATATTGAACTTGGTTGTACGGGTTCACCCGCAGAAGATCGTTCAAGCCAAACCAAACGACCACCCACAAATACGTCCATTTCAACATGCGTCCAGCCTCACATGGTCATCATGAAACAATGTGTGCTCCAGACTTCTTTCCATCAACGACTAATTCTATTAATCTATCAAAGACAACGGATTTGAGAGTTGAGAGTACATTACGAGATATTCCATAGCAAACAAGCTTGTGAAGTAAACCTTCATGCCAAACTCTCTCGAAAGCGTTTGACATATCAAGAGCAATTGCTCTTGCAATGAAGCAACCGGCAGTAACATAGTTGTTTTATTTATTTCAAAAATAATAAGCTGACAATGAAATTTATTTTTTACGAAAAAAATCATCATTTAGAAAAAAGAATATTATTATTAACAGTGAATTATACAGAATAGTGTAAAAAGACCTGTCAAATTTCGACGATGTCCCGCAAGTCAATATATTTTTCTTGACGCTGTAACAGCGAAAACCATGACTCTCTCTTGGCAGGTTTTATTTTATAAAGTGCGGCCTTCAAGAACGAGTAGACTGTGTATTGGCATGTATACTTAGCATGTTACTTTCTCTGTTCCCTGCCTAATAGGATTAAAAAAAAGAATACGGCAGAAACTCTGAGTCAATGCATTGAATGTATGCTGAGTTAAAAGATAGGAAGAATCCAACATGAATAAAAGAGATTTGCTCAGAGATACGAAGCGGATGAAAAAGAACAGAATAAATAGAACCCAGAAAAACGCATCACGTGTGTCTACGTGACGCCATTGACATTGCAACATTTATTTTGTTTATCTTGTTTTCCTTTTTATATGTGCAAACATTTTTTGTGACCTTTTATTATACTGATTTTTTTTTAATTTCATTACTATTTCTTGTGTTTGGTTTTATTATTTCCTCCCGTTGGCCATTATTTGGTAAAAAAATACTGATTTTATTCATATCTTTTGATTTTTTTCGTCTATATTTTACGTTATTTCATTTATTATTTTAGAGTTTGAGTTTGATGTGACACAATTATCGTTTTTGCTGTCGTTTTATTAACTTCTCGTGTGGAAACACGTATGGTTATTTGATGTGAAGAAAATAAATACATCCTTCAATCAAATGTATTTTTCAAAACATTCACTATTAAAATAAAAAAAGCAAAAAAAAGTAGATTTAATGTTTTTCTTAAAAATCACTAAACATCTGGTTTAATATCGCCGTAAACTAATTCGCATCATTTTCTTTCATTACGTAAATAGTATTTACAGAGATTTCCGATATAATAAAGTAAAGTCGATATTTCCATCAAAATTAAAACATGATAGGATAATATCCCAAATCATATGCTAATATGTTCTGCAATCAAATTAGGTTAAGCTATCGTGCCTGTTTTTGCAAAGTATGTCTTCATTTCTTGTTCTTTCAATATTTATTATATTTTACCCGGATGATCGAACTCTCTCAAATACACTTCAATAACAGAAGGTGACATCCATTTCATTCGCTATCATTTTTCTACTCTCACCGCCACAATTCACACCGGATCCTTTATTAATAGAATGAACTTTTTGTAAAGTAACCTGAATTATTTTATTTTGTCCTTCTCATGCCGACATAGCCTTTCACACGTAAGTATATTTTTGACGTTAGCAAAATAAAGTATTTTTCAGTAATGACAGTGAATAAAAACAGTAATTCTTACTGCGTTCGTGTTTTCATTTTAGTTTATGTTTATTTACGAAAAGTGCTCCCCACACAAAATAAAATTTCCTCTCCCCGCAAAAGAAAATGTTCTTCTTAGGCCAAATGAAAAGCCAATTACTGTGTGATTATTCTGTATTGGATACTTTATTTGAACAATATTTTCGATATATAATATATAACATGTCGTTTCAAACACGCACATAAATATTGTTTGCTGTTTGTTCATTACTATTTATGGAAATAAAAACTATCCAACTTTTAACAAAAATACAGTGTTCAAAATCTAGGTTCATTATAAGTTTTGGAAAATCACGTTCCGCAAACGTAATAAAAATCGACTTAGTCAAAAATAGTTTAGTTTTTAGCGTAATAAAAAACAATTTCTGATGGAATAGTCTGTATCAGCTACGTTATTAGACTGATATTTTTAAAACCTAAATTACAATACACTGGATTAGGCTAAGGGTTAAGGTTCAGGTAAGGTTTCTCATTCTTTTAAGGTTGCTACGCTACTACGTTTTAAATACAATCAATATTTAATAGTTTTACAGGAAAATGCCTAGAAACTGAACCTATATATATATATATATATATATATATATATATATATATATATATATAAATATATTTATATATATACATGCACATATATATATGTATATATATGTAAATATATATGTATATATATATGTATATGTATATATATTTGTGTATATATGTGTATACATATGTATATATGCATATATATGTATGTATATATATGTATATACATATATTTATATATATATACGTATATATATATGTGTATATCTCTATATGTATATATATGCATATATATATGTATATATATATATATGTGTGTATATATATGTATGTATATATGCAAATATATGCATATTCATATGCATATGTATATATATGTATTTGAATATATGTATATGCATGTATGTATATGTATATGCATATGTATATATATATATTTGTATATGTATATAATTATATGTATATATATATATATATATATATATATATATATATATATATATATATATTGTGCTCAATACGTGATAACGTCAACTAACTTAGTATATGTTTATTATTATCATCTTACTAAGCCTTACGAGGTTGTTATAATCAAGAGGGCATTCATAAGGGATCCTAAGTACTGAGTATCGCAGCAAGATGTTTGTTCACATTACATTTACATTCCTAAATGTTGCTGCAATCGGATTTAAAAAAAGCTGGAAGGGAATTTGATAGGATAGCAGTCCGATGAGAGAAGCTGAAATAGTATGAGTTCTTTCGGCATCTAAGGACTTCTACAGTTAAGGAGTATGGTGTTACAACTTTTAGAATTGCTCAGAGTCATTTACTTGAAAAGGGTACAGGTGAATTTGTTTCGTTTAACACATACCATGTAAGCACTTGTAAAACATACACCCACATGCAAAAGGGAAAGGGGTTTAGCTGAACAGACACTGCGGAACCTATTGGGTTAAACATGTGTTTTTCAGAGAGAGATTAAAATAGAGAGATAGAGTAGTTGTTGGTGCATTGTCCAGATGTGGCAACAATCATCCCTGCAAATGCGAATGCGAATGGTTGCTTTATTGAGATATAAAAACTTAGCAGGTGTCAGAAGTGGTCTATCCGGGAAGAGGGTGCCTACCTTTTTTTAGCTAACTTTACACAATTTTCTATGCATTTTTTTTGTTCCTGTTGTCTGTGAATTTTAGGCCAAACACTTTGAACGTTTGACTCTCGAGAAGTGTGTTATGAGCCATAGTAATCAGTGGTCAGAAAGGTTTTTTATCCGTGGGGATGACCTGCCAGGGAAACGAACTACACCTGCCCTTACCCTTTTTAAAAATGTTTAAGAGATTAAAAATACTGAAGGAGTTCAAACAGGACTGAAACTATTTTCGTATTTCATGATAATTTAATGACCGAAAAGAATTGCCATGGAAAGCACCAACAATCTATTGATTTTAAGGTATTGTTAGATAGCACACACAATATTGATTGTTATGATTTTTAAAATGGTTGTATGTTTTATACATGGTGTACACACAAACATGCATCTACACATACATAGATCGAAGCGTCTGTTCGGGTATCGAACCTCGAGGTGGTTACACGCTGTACGCCTCGACACACTGATGTGAATTAGATTGCCGAAACAACGGTTTGTTGATTACTATATTTTATTTCTATACATGATGGATTCAGCTACCTGCTATAGAAAACAACGGATTTCATTTTGTCTAAAGCAATAATTATCTACAAAAATTACATTTATATGTTAGCGTCATGAAAAAATATATGTACACAATGAACGTGCATAAATGCTGATATAAGTCATGCAAATGTAGTGGGCGTTTGGTTTTATCTCAATAGATTAGATAATTACCTGATGTTAACATTTCCATGTTTCCTGCCGTTTTTGTTTCGAATCTCGGCGTGGATATTCTGGCGATCAAGTATACACATACACTATTTTCGCAGCGGACAACAATGTTACAAGACTGATATTTCATTCATACCATTGTATACAATTAGAAAATCGATGCAGATTCACTCGTTCCAGAAATATTATCATCGGAAATTTCGATAAATTCGCGACCATCAAAATCTTTGAATGTACACAAAAGTCTTAATATGTAAAATAAGATAGACAAACTTATGTATATATATATATATATATATATATATATATATATATATATATATATATATATATATATATATATATATATATATATATATGGGAAGAGAAGGTTGAAGGTAATCCGACGTGATGGGAAAATGAAAAAGGAAAACCAAAAAATGGATGTTTTTTATGTGTACATCAACGTTTCGTCTTTATTTATAAGACTTCATCAGGATGATAAAATAGAGAAAAAATGTCATGCAAGTACAAATACATGTAGGGTAGACATATTGGGAGGAAAAATAAAATGAAATAATGGCCACTACTGGGTGGACGTCCGTACTTGTTGGAGGAGAAAAATGAATGTTGAAGAAAATGATTGGGGAAGAAAGTGGAAAGATGGGGGTGAGCAAGGACTACTGTGGCTGGTAGTAAGAGAAGGAGGTGAGAGGATGAGCAGGTGTAAAGTGGATGGCAGAGAGGGAGTGGAGGAGAGGGAGCAGGGAGGTGTTTGACCAGATGGCTGCGGTCAAGATTGAAGGGGAAAAGTAAGTTGAAATGTTTGTGTGTGGGGGGTGTATGCAGAGAAAAGGAGGATGGGTAGAGAATGAGGGGGGCTGTTATTTTGGTGGATGGGCGAAAGTTATATATGTATATATACACTAACATTAAAAAGACAATAATAACGTGACGACTGCTCCAGCAGAAACGAAGTTATCTTGACGGGTATAATATTAACGAGGAGGATAAGTTAAGACGTTCACTAATCAAAATACTGTTTAAATAAACGTGTGCCAATTTACTGATTGTGATACATAGAATAGCTTGAATCGTCACTATTACAGGCTTCATGATAAGCCATTTAAAATAATACGAGCACGGAATATATCGATGCGTTTAATAAAAGACAAGTGATAGCAGATTAAAAATAACGAAAAACATTTCCTTTCCGATATATATGATTGTGTATTTTTTCGACATCTATAAAAAGTATACCCCAAAAATAATATGTGTCCACTTTACTGGCATTGCCCAATTAGAGAGTTAGAATGATATTATAATATTAATAACTGATTTTATGAAGTCAGAGTTGTGTTCTACGTAATACGATTTAAATTATTTGAGCGGGCGATCCACACAAAAATTACACATACAGATCCACACATAGACACACAGACGCAGACACACACAAATAAACACCCACACCCATACACATACACACATATATATATATGTATTTAATTATATTGTAATATATTACCTACGCACAACGTCGTTTCGAGCCATCGGCTGTCAGCAGCGTAGGGAAATAGCAATCTCAAATGGGCACAGGGCATGAACCCGGTGCACAGATGCAACTTGTATATGTCAGCGTTCACTCAGCCCCTCAGCGTTCACTCAGCCCCAGGAGGTGGTCACGTGGGTATACTTACACTGAAAGCGGTGAGTATAAAGATAAAAGCTCCAATAAAACTCGACGACAGAGTCGGAGTATTGCACTGGGCCTTCAGGTGAATGTCTATTTTTAATCTCTCCAACAGTGTTCTACTTCATTTTTACTTTAAGCGGTTTCTAATAATATTACGGAGTATTGCACTGGAGCATCATATCAGAACACGCAACATATTTTACATTAAATGCTAAGAAAAAACTCCTACAAATATTTTCGATAAACTATAAACAACAATCTCAGACACCGAACATTTCTCATGAATAGACATCTTCTTTAACCGAGTAATTCCCTATCATACAATAATTCGCAATAATATTCATGAATAAATTTATGTATCGGATTAATTGTTCGATATACTGTCGAAAAAGATGATGCAATAATATTTATTTGGACTGAACGTGTTTGTTTATTTTTGTTTATTGAATTGGTGTTTACGTATATTCTGGTTGTTAATGTGGGACAAGCCGTATATTAAAAAAACGGTGTTTCGTTGATATGCCCTGTCTATAACGAGTAATGTTAAAAAAAAAATTGGGTACAAACGAAAATAAGAATAATTTAAAATGATGGATGCTATCTGTTATTTCCATTTGAGGGTATAAGTTTAGTCTGTGGGTGGGGGTTGTTAACTTCTATTTTATTGATTGTGTATTAATAATATTAATATTTAGTGTATTTTAGAAAATTTATTAATTTCTTTATCTTATTATTTTATTGTACTCGTACGTTCACATACATGTCCGCGTACTATTACCAAAAACGACAACAAAGAAGCACCCTAATTTTAACAAACCCAAACGGTAAACTTCATAGCCGCCCCATTCGTATTTTTTCAGACTAGGTAAAACAATAATATTACAAATACACAAAAGAAAGGATGAATAAATAAAACTTGCTAGTGAATAACATGAACGCCTTTCAAACACGAACTAACATGGAACTCTCTCAAATCTTAGTTAATCACTATCCCACACCAGGTTTTTTCGGGGACCCCCTCGAAGATACACGTTTTCTGTCATTGTTGACGCCATTCCCTATGGGGCCGTGACTACAATCGTTTCATCATGCCGATGATTCCACTGGGCACAGAGATTTATTATATATGTATAAATCTGCCCTTTTTGATGAAACCGCGATACATTGCTGAAATATGTAAATTACAGTATTTAAATAAATTATATATATATATATATATATATATATAATATATATATATATATATATATATATATATATATATAATATATATATATATATATATATATATATATATATATATATTGGGTGTGTGATTATCGATGTCTATTTAGAAAAAATAAGATTTGTTTGATCTCTTGCAGTATATAACATTAGCTCGTTGTGTTCTTGTCGTCAGACCTACATAGCATTGTTCATCGATATTCGATTCAGCCGAATCAGTGAATGAAATAATTTTACATTTCGAGTTATTCACATGATATGAAAGGAATTCTAATCTATTTAATCGACTGCTTATTCTGTAAAACCTACATTTTTCAACAACATAAACTGGCGGTAAAATAGTTTAAGATTTCATTTATGTTGGTATGCAGTTATTTTCTGCAAAGTATTCTTAAACTCTTTTAATTATCCTTTCTTCTGTCTTTTGTATAATATAATTCCCTATAATCATTAAATAATTTAATCTCAAGAATATATATTTCACTTGACTTGTCTGTGAAAGATAAAGAAAGGGTATATACATTTAAATAAAAAAGAGCTTAACGTAATCACAATTGATTATTATTAAACGATAAATCGATCATCTTTCTTTAATTTAATAGTCTAATAAGACATATATATATATATATATATGTTTATGTATGTCCCAGACATAAACAGAGGCGGAGAGAGTTACGATTAAGATGCCTTTACAGTTCCTCTTTGATTGGGTTTCAAACCTACGGTACTGATACTGTTATGCCCTTCTGTAAATCATTAATACATAAATATACGCTCTTATTTTTTAATTTTATTTAATAATCAGGCACTCTCAT
>OY744517.1:10687285-10749785 GCA_963556195.1 Sepiola atlantica | reverse complement strand
ACCAGGTGGGGAATAGTGTGGCGAAAGCGAGAGGGAGATAAATTATGTGCGAGTATTTTGATATCGTACAGCGAGAGAGGGTGAAAGCAATTAATATACACTAAATAGGGATTAATGATTGAGAAAATGAAAACTTACAGCTAGTTAATAATGATTTCTGTAAACATAACTTGGTTCAGACATCAGGGAATATTATTGCATATATTTAATGTGATTAATATATATATATATATATATATATATAAAGGCTTTGGAAAACCAAATAAAATAACCACATTTTTTGTATAATAATATCAGGTTGGAAAGAAAGTAATGTCGTTTTTGTCCAACACATTTATTTCATCTGAAACATTTACATTAGGGCATTTTAATTATTTACAACAATTCCCCGTATTTTCTATGACTTCTGTCCAACGATCAACTAGCTTCTTCATAACTTCTTCAAAACACTTCTCTGATTTTTGAAAGAAAACAAATTTAGGCCATTTTTGAGTTGGTCGTCATTTTCAAAATTTTTTATCGTTTTACTGATGCTGCAACGACCGGAAAAGATGGCACTCAGATGGAACAATGTCAAGTGAATAAGGCGGGTGCGGCAAAACATCCCATTCAAACTCATTACCTTTTCCTGAGAGAGTCTTGCTGTGTGAGGTCTCGCGTTATCATGCTGAAGCACTACACACCTCCTATTGAGTAATGCTGGTCGTTTTTTTTATAGAGCAATTCTTAGATTATCCAGCTGCGAACAATACTTTACTGCTGGAAGTGTTTGATTAGTCTCTAGTAACTCATAATTAATCAGTCCTCTCATGCTCCACCATTAAGGGAGCATACATTCTTTGGGTGAGTTGTTGTTTTGGAAAAGGCTGTGGAATTTGGTTTCGGTTTAACGATTGTCTTTTGCGTTGACTATTCTTGTAAATAACCCATTTTTCATCTTAAGTAACACTTCTTTGCAAAAATGCTTATCGATGATTCCTGGACAGCAAAGATGTGAAAACTGTCAATCTTTGATTTCGTTTAGCGTCGGTCAAATCGTGGGCAACCCAGAGTCCAAATTTTAAAACTTTTCTTAACTCGTGAGGGCATCTAACAGGTTAAAGTCTCCAGAAGAACATTTTGCAAACCACCGTTGACATTTTAGATCATTCAGAACATTTATCCTATAGACAGTACCAATATTCCGTGTAGCTTCAGAGGCTGAGTTTCTTTTTTTGAATGCATAGAGCATGCAATGTCTCAGATGCTTCTCACTAATATCATTTTTTGAAGGCTGAGATCGTTAAGCTTAAGATTTCCCAACTAATTATTATATCTGAAAAGCAAAGCAATATATTAAGACACCAATTCAAAAAAAAATGTAGAACTGTGTACAACTTAGGAGGTTGCCAAGTGATGAAGTAAACAATACAACATTACCTTATTTCCAACCTGCGCAAACTTGATAACCTCTAATTTAAAATACTGCAAAATTGACACGCATTTCTAACATAAAATATATGCTTGTTTTTTTTCTCAATAGAATATTATAACAGTTATTATCAAGAATATGTGCATAATGCAATTGAAAGTAGTTTATTCCAAGTAATGAAAGCACTCATTTTTTTTTATTCATGCGACGAATTAGGTGCCATGAACAGTTCATTGTTTTGTTCGTTGATTTACATTGTCAAGTTACAAAAGATTAAGTGTCGTAGCAATTCAAGAGAGATGAGCTATAGTTGTTCTGACAGAAAGCTGAAAAGGAAAGTTCCTACTTAAGGATTCCTGTAAGATAACTATTTTACATCAAATATAAAAAGGATAGCTTCATGAAAAAGAGCCTCTACATTATACGTGTAATCATGCATTTAATGTTTCAGTGACGCTATTTTGTATTCATCAAAAAATGTGTTTTCTTTATAAAAGAACAAACAAACCTTTATAAGCAATTGCCATTCAAATACATTAAAGATAAGTATTCCCTTTCGGTTTCACATTTCCTTAACAACGTAAAAATAGATGAGCTTCTTAAGACCAAAGGTCCGGTTAGTTTTACTTCCTATTTCCTATTCTATTGTTCTGTGTTTTTTTATAGAGTGGCCTATACCTATTTATTTGTTGTGTCAATATAATGGGTGACACCATTTTCACATGTGGTTCCCTGCATTTCTATTTTAGGTTTTAGTTTCTAAGTTTTTAGGTTTGAGTTTTGTTTATTTTTATTTACTTATTTGTTTGGTTATTTATTCATTCATTTATTCATTCATTTATTCATTCATTTATTGTGAGCCTAATGCAAATTTTAGTATGTGCAGGCAGCATTTAGCTTTCTCACTTCTACAGTTTTATAGATTTTCAGGGTATTTAAAGTTTAGGATTTCAAATTATTCATTCAGACACAATCTACGGGGGTCGTCTAAATGTCTACATATACTGGCCTGTCGTATTAGTTTCCATTCAATTATTGATGATCGTCTACTTTGTTGAACTCTCAATAATTGTTAACTAGTGCTCTTTTAATTCGACGTTTGTTGTTTTATTATGTGATTATCTTGTTTTAAACTCTAAATAGGTCATACCCACGTAGTACTTCTTATATTATTCGGTATTTCCTTGAAAATATCGTGGCTTGCTAAACAATACTTTTGGTTAGGCATTTACATCTTTTTTCTTCATTGCTTACTTTTTCACTTTTATTCGAGTTATTACTATTAGGGTTTTGTTTATTTCTATTTGTAGTATTCATATGTTTGTTCTTCTTAGTCGTATGTTTGCTATCTTTGCCACTTTTTTCTGGAATTTTTCTTTTTTCTTCTTCTCTGCTGCTCTCTTTTAATATTTTATTATTGTGCGCTTTAATTATTATTTCTAGGTTTTCAGCTCAGCTGTAGGGCAGTTGAAGGTTATTTTTACTGAATATGTCATGTAGGGAATTTCTTACAGGGAAGTGTTTTTTATACGAACATAGAATGTAATAACTAATTTAGTTTTTAGCATCTGATTACACGGCGGTGTCGCACACTTGAAGTAAATACTGAAAATTAATACATGAAAATATATCTGCTTATAAAATATTATAGGAATACATGAAATAGTAATATATATAAATATATATATATATATATATATATATATATATATATATATATATACATATCCATATCTCTCTCTATATATATATACATATCCATATTTATATATATATATACATATCCATATTTATATATATATATATATATATATATCCGGATTTATATATATATATATATCCATATTTATATATATATATATATATATATATATATATATATATATATATATATATATATATATATATATCCATATTTATATATATATATATCCATATTTATATATATATATATATCCATATTTATATATATATATATATATCCATATATATATATATATATCCATATTTATATATATATATATATATATATCCATATTTATATATATATATATATATATATCCATATTTATATATATATATATATATCCATATATATATATATATATATATATATATATATATATATATATATATATATATATATATACATACTATACCGAAATGGGATGTAAAACAGGTAGTAAACTAAGTCTAATATTTATAAACGTGCAAATATTATCAAAAGGATCAGGTTCACGGTTTGAAAGAGATGAGCTTGCGTAAATACAACACGCGCAATTTAGTGTTGACAAGAATCAATATAAGAACTGAAGAAATAAGAAATTACTAATAAAAAAGGTTTAATATATAACACTTTCATAGACGATATATATATATATATATATATATATATATATTCGAATTAAAATAATTAGTGTTACTTCCTAGATTCCAGCTATCGGTGAAAAACTATGTACTCATTGGAACATAGCTGGACAATTATAATTGATTTATGTAAATGTTATGTTATTCAAAACCAGAAAGAAAGGTATACCAAAGCTGTGATATATATTTTATGTCACGCTACAAGAAAATATTTATTGCAAGATATCAATCTTTGATGATCTAATATTAGCATAAGCAATTAGTTAACGTTAAATTGGAAGTATTTAATGAATACCGATGTTCTGCGAAAATATATTTGAGATGCTTCTTTGTTTCATCTGCATTCAGCAACAACAACAAAAACTTTAACACATCACGTCAGCAGTAATCAATCTGAATATGCACCACCCGTAATGAAAATGGTTTGTTCATATAGCGTGAATGAGACGCAGAATCATGCACGGCTGTCTGCGTTTATGATTAATGGTCGCATTTTTTGGCTGTTTTATATGGATCGGCTAAAATATATACATTTGCAACTTGATCTTATATATGTTTATATTATCGCATACTGTGTGAGGGCTTACAATCATTGGTCCCCCATACACTTGCCTGATTCTCCTTTGTTTCGAAAATGAATACCTCAAGAAATTGGATCCGCCCGATAACAAAATATATAGTGAAGCATGGCTATCCTGTCCAAAATAGAACGTGCCTATAACCTAAGGACCACTGAAAAATATATTCCAAGTAAAATCGTAATTCTGATCTTAGTTTCATATTTGTTCTAGCAAAGTGTATTGGATATCGAAGGTATCGTATTAGAATGTACCGTATTTATAAGATTGATGTATACATATTTCAAGTGAATTAGAAAACTTATGTTTGCCAGTTCTACTCCCACACTCATATATATGGAATTTTAAAGGGTCACCTCTTAAAAAACTGACGAATACCACCATTCCTAAGATTGTAATTTTTTCATTATTCTTAATGCAATGCTGGTTTGTTAATAAGTGACAATGTATTATCTATAGTGTACTTAGGGCTCCTCATATTAATAAAATAAAAAGATCACCGTACACGTTCGGAATTTTCATGAGAGCATGGTGAATGTGTGTGTAAAGTGTAGGCTTTCTGACATTATCCAACTCAAGTGTGGCAACGCAGGCTTCTATACGTGCAGCTACACTGTTTTCTCTCTGTCTTGAGCATCGTGATTATGTGGGTATTTTATCCGAGACAGGTCGACAAATAAATTGGCTATCATCTAAGCATTTCTAAGATCCGTCGATTCGCTTGCCCACTAATGCATATGTGTCTTATATTCATGATTTCGTTTATAGTGATGACTGTAATTTTATTAGTTACAGTTAGATGAATTCATACTTCCTCCATAACTTTTTCTGCAACGCCTGTGGGCTACCATCAATCTCAGGGGAAAAGCTGTCATCTTACTATCGGCAATCGAGTAAAGCGCATAGTGCCAATAATATTTCTACAGTAACTAAATGGTGTCGTTGCATGTACCTTTATTTATATATCAATTCAATAAATGTGTAAAAGTGCCCTCATATTGACTTTCGAAGGAATATCGAAATTTTGGTAGACTTTTTCAATACTATATATACAATCCGACATTAAGTAAAGAACATATTATACGTCTGTGCGTTATTGGCATGTGTAAAGTCTCGATCAGTTTACGTACTGATGGTTGGGGGTGTTGTTAAGTTCCGATGATAATTACGTCTTACGTACACAGAACTGCTACAAGTAAGTTCGCAAGCATTGAATCGATTATTCTGAATGTCAAAATCAGAGAGTATCGAAATATTATTTGATTTAATTATAGACGAATTCTGAAAATGGTAATGTATGATAAATTAATGAGAGGAAACCAGCAGAGTGCAAGTTGTGTAAGTCTTATAATAACAACCTGGAATATTTATTTAAAACAATAGGCATACCCATAGACACGTGAGAAATACTTCCATTTGATATGCGCGTGCACAACTTTTCATTTCTAATGGTGGGAAGTATTTTGAAAGAAATACGAAATATACCGAACAACAGAAATGTAGATATATGAGTGGTGTCAACCTTCTCTCAGGGCGTGGTTCTACGCATGCCTCTCACATGTGAGACATTTTGTTGCATCTTTTTCTAAAATGTTTGTTTAATAAGGCCCAAATGCAGTAATTGAGATGTCACCTCTAAAAAGATATGTGCAATGCTTACACGTTCATAATTTACCAGACGAGGTGCCAATCAGTCAGGCGACCTATTTAGATTCAGTATCCAAGGGCAATAATGCAACGGGAGGTCTAACATTTAAGCAGGTTACAAGACATGCAAGTCCTATGCAGATGTCAAATTTCCATTTAAAACCTCGTCAGCGATTTATCGATGGTTGTATTCGGTCAGATGTGTACTTGTACGATGTATTATAAACAAGATAAATATCAATTATACTTATTATGTTAATAGGCATGTTTTTTTCACCAATGAATCATTTTATAGATTAATTAATGAAGGCTCCAATTAAAAATGGAATGTGCTCTAAACATAATAAACGCGGGATATTTCTTAATTTCAAAGATGTACTTTTTTAATGATGGCGAAACGATATTGGTCAGGCACTCTATTGTAATCATATTATTGATTCGTATATTTATAAAAGTATTACATATACGTGTCCAGCAGGTCAATGCATTTGTAAGTTTATATAATAAATTAATTAAGTCGATATATGAGCTCGACGGTTGAGTTTCAATCCCGGCTTGAGGCACTGGCTGGTTAAGCCGCACTGAAGAGCTGTTATATAGCGACACACTCTGTATGTGGATTACTATATGAAGCTTCCTTTCTTGGGTAGAGCTTATTTGTAAGGATATCGTCAACTACTACTAGCTTTAAGGCATATCCTATTGGGTAAAACTAATTCGAGCTCCAGGCACTTGACAATGTTTACATTGATATATCACTAACATTCAGTCAGTGCCGTATGATAGCGCAGGGGTAGAGGGTGTATCTACCCCTGTAAGCTCGACTGTTGAGTTTTAATCCCGGCTTGAAAGAGTAGCTGGTCAAGCCGCACTGAAGAGCTGTGATACAGCGAAGCAGTTAATATGTGGATTACTATATATTTTTTTTTCTTTCAAATGTTGAGTTGGTAAATAAAATCAAAAATTGTATATCGCTTTTTCATGAAAGGTATGAACTGTAATATAGTTCCTGGAGTACCGATTCTTTTGATTGAAATGTGGAAAGTTATGATTGTGCGAGGTTTATATCTAACGGAAGGTGCTTTCAGAATAGTTGGTTAGTGTAAGAACAAACTGAACCCAGCAATCTGTAATTAAGCTGGTATGTCTACCTAGTGTATAAACGTCACTTCAGTGTGAACTACGAGTATACTTTGGAGTTTAAAAAGCAATGACCGATTAATACACAAAATGAAACGTAACCTGAATACAAATGAGAGGCTCTTAAAAAATGTTCAGATACCATGATATTATGAAGTAAATGTATATACCTGGTGAAACCAGGGAGTCTTTTTAACTTCAGTTTTTGTTTATTTTTTAAGTATGCTGTTAATGTATGTATATATATATATATATATATATATATATATATATATATATATATATATTAAGAGATATTTTAAAATACATCACATGATTACGACGTATTAGTAATGCAAGTATTAATTGTATCAAATTATCAAATTATAATTACTTTTTTGTGTTAATATCTTTGATCTATATGTATATGATTATATGATTTTAATAGCACCAACAATTCCGTTTTGTTCATACATGAGAAGTAAACCCATACAATCACTTTATTTTTATAGTGTAAATATTACCACATTTAAAATTAGTACAAATAACCGATGAATATTTTAAAATTCTAACAAAATTGTAAAATCACTGAGATGTTTACAAATAAAAAAAATGAATTCTGAATGATTCAATGTTGTAATTAATTTTTTGAACGTGTATTACTTTAAAGAAAATTTGTTTTAAAATAGTCGAGTAATATTATATAAAATATAACAATTTAATGTGTTATTATCCAAATTGTTGTGTATGATAAATAGACACGTACAAGCACAATGCGTTGTCCTACAGTTTATTTATGAACTTATAAAACCAGATGGTGTTTAGGTATACTGCGCCAGCGAACCTAAAATATATAATCGTTTCTTTCGAAAATCTTTTATAATATACAATATATAGCAATGTCGGCTCTTTTATTTGTTTTCTTTCGTTTGCGAATGTTTTCAACTACTCTTCTGGCGCGTCTGAATAATTACACAAAGCGGCCGGAACCACCTAAAACCAAATTCAGGCAAATAACACATTTTTCTTTGCAATAAGTTTGCAATTCTTGTTTCATTTGTATTCCCTCGTGAAATATCGATTCATTCGTTGTTTGTCTATGCAATCTTCTGTAGAATTCAATGGTAAAACTTAGAAAAATCCTTAGACAAAATTGTGTATGTAAGTTTCTTAACGTGTATATCCTGGGGAGGAATAATCGGAGATGTATAAAAAAATTATGACAATCGGAAGTTTAAAAATGATTTTTTTTAGATATGCTTATTTAACATACAGGTATACTAATCTAATCGAATAATTCGGATATGTTTTTTTGTTTCAAAATGATTAATATATATATATATATATATATATATATATATATATATATATATATATATATATATATATATATATATATATATATATATATTATATATATATATATATCCGCATACTAATGTATCGCTGTTCAACGACTTTTCTGTAGGTAGACGTGTTTTCAGGCTGAGTTTGCACACTAAGTCGCCTGATCACCTCAAAGTGTGTTCAGCACTCAACCATCCTATTATATTATACGTTACTTGCCTTTGACAGTATGATACATCTTATCGCCTATGTCCTGTTATTTACATTTAACGAACGGGTCATTTGGCGAACACTATTATAAATCCAGTGGTCATGCTTTGCGTGAACTTACACTTTTGTTTTCCCCTTTCATATACATATATATATATATATATATATATATATATATCACATCTAATTTTATGAAGAAAATGTATTATAATGTGTTGATTTTGTATAACATTTTACAGATGAAGATTATATATATATACATACATATATATATATATGTATGTGTGTATGTATATATATATATATATACATATATATATATATATATATATATATATATATATATATATATATATATATATATATATATGTGTGTGTGTAAAAAAGACATACGTATAAAATACATATGCGTGTCTGGCTGCACTTTTATTTATATATGTTGGCTTATTTTCAAAAATAGATATATCGTAATTACTTAATCAATTATTACTAATATGTAACTTGAATATTAGTTATTATATATTTCATGTGCCCCTCTCTAGAAAATCATATCAGTAATTCATTGTCCTGATTGATTTCTTTTAGTCTCCCATTAGAATTCCTGAAAGGCAAAACTTTCTACAAAGCCATGACGAACATGAACAAGATTCCCGCTAAATGTAAAAGTGTGTCTTAAGTAAAAATTCTAGATCGGTAAAGGTTATAAAAGAATGAGCAGCTAATATGTGATTGCTCTTTCACTTGCTATGTTGTCTGCAATTTTGATATTACGTTGACATGATAGTATCATAGTTTAGACGATGAAATGTCTGTGTCATAGGTTCGACGATCCAATGGTTAGAAGATAGTTTAAACGATGAAATGGTGATTTGATCGTTAATAATATGAAATGATTGTATCACAGTGTATGAGATTAAATGGTCGTATAATAGTTGAGACGATAAAATGTTCGTATCATACTTATACCAATTTAATAATTGTATCATAGTTTAGACGATTATGTGTGCGTATCATAGTTTGAACAATGAAATATTCGTGTCGAAGTTTAGACAATGATATGTTCGTATGATCGAATGGCTGTATAATAGTTCATATGAGTCAATGTTCGTATCATAGTTATACGATGTAATAGTTGTATCATAATTTAGACGATGGAGTGTTCGTATAATAGTTTATAACATTACGTGTTCGTATCATTGTTTAAACACTGAAATGTTCGTATCAGTTTAGATGATTAAATGGTCTTATCATAGGTTAAACGATGAAATGTTCCTATCATAGTTAGACGATTAAATGTTTGTATCATAGTTTACATAATTGAAGGTTCGTATCATAGCTACAACGATGAAATGGTCGTATCATTGTTTAGACGATTAAGTATTCGTAACACAGTTACAACGATGTAATGTTCATGTCGTAGTTTAGACGAAACTAACATATCAAAGAGAGACTTGTTACTTGGTGAGTTGAATAGGGTTTTCGCCAGTCTGGTACAGTTACGTTTTCAATTAGAATATCGACGATTTATCAAACAACACGTTTCATTTGAAATGACATGAACTTGCATCTGTTATCATTGTTTATATTTGTCTCGTTTCAGATTAAAATAAGGTTTCCTGTTTCGGATTTTTTAGATGAGGATTTTTAATTTGGATTATTTGGATAATACAGACAGTTGTTTATATCGTGAATGTTATTCTCCAAATATTTTAGTCGGTTAAACATGTGACCATCTTCATATGCGTCTTTAATAACTCAGGAATCGTTATTGATGATGGAACGAGAGTAATCAACCCTTATAGATAACATAAAGTTTTCAATTCGAAATCCCATGCATATTCTTGAATTTAACATGCAAGTTCCCGAGTTTGAAGAGAGGCATCTGAAGAAGTGCCAGGGTTCAGGCGGGCAAAACGTTGTGAGAATAACATCCAAGATAAAACCAGTTGTCGTAATAATCTAAATAAGGAGATACAGTGTTTCCTTAATTAAACCGGCAGATTGAATAGACGCATCTAAGGATACATGTTCCTCTTATTATGTGGTTATCTGAAATTATACAGACGGTGCCCACTGTGTCCTTTGAGAGAGATGAACACAAGTTTGATCTGAAAAAGAGCTAAAATTATGGATTCTAGATAACGCAAACGGCAATAATTTAGTACAGATACAGATCGAAATTTATAAAGAAATAAAGGAAAGATGGATTCGATTTACGTGGATACCGTTAACAGATTTTGCCATTCACAATACACCTGCCGAAGGAAAAAAAACAACAAATTGATTTTGTTTTGTACGTGCACACTCGTTCTTTAATATTCAGGTTCAGGCGCATGGAATCACCTAAGAAAATAGACTCATGCAAGCATATATATATATATATATATAAATTATTTATAAGCTACATACATCGAGGTTGCATGCTTACGCAATCATCAGTGCAAAGAGCTAATTTCCGACGGTCGACGGGCGCGAACTCCGAACATAAATTGCCACTGATTCGCAGTACAGAGAGTTTCCTGTTGGCCAACAGAAGTTAGCTTAGAATTTAGAAGGAATGCAACTATATTAGTAACAAGTTGGCGAGAATTCACATCAAGTGGTGTAGAGTGATCGACAAGAACAATAAATCGTGTTGGATATGGCAATTATATATATATATATATATATATGTATATATATATGTATATATATATATATATATATATATATATATGTATATATATATGTATATATATACATATAAATATATGTACAGAATGAGTGATTGATAGATAGATAGATTATTTAATCCAGCATCATTAGGGGCACTTGCTTCAGCTAGGATTACTACCTTCTCCTTCTTAGCTTATATCACTATGTCAGGTTTACCAGCTCCGTTTTCAAGGTCCGTTGTTGTAGAAATTGCATAGTCAAAGTTAATGGTGCATAACTTTTGTTCAACAGTTCGTTTTTGTATCTGTACCAATGACTTGCTGATACACTGGATATTCAACTTCATACAGACTTCATTGTGTCGCATTGTACAGACGCCGTCTCCTTGTGGAACCTTACCACTGGATTCGAGGTGACTCACACTCACTACTTCTGTATGGCAGAACATAGACTTGTTGTTGCTGAGACTACTAATCTTCATAAAAGCATTAGTGATCTTGGCCATCCATTATATATGTGTTATCATAATTAACCGCAAACAAGGCAGGCCAGAACTGTAGACGTAATGGGCTACTGAGAAAAAGGCTGAAAGTGTTTTAAGGAGATCAACCTAAATTAGGAACTGTCTAGCGAGGTGTCTGTTTACAATTTCTGTATGTCAGTACCGTCAGGAAAACAGGGAGCAGGGAGAGAGCTCCAGAGGCCGACAGCACGAGGAAAGAAGCTTTTGGAGTAGACAGCTCTTTGGAATCTGGGGGCCTCGACAGTAAAAATGATGGGATTTGGCAGACTGTTATGTTGGTCTAATGAATTTGCATTGTGAGCGCACCATGGCAGCAATGTTCATCAGAACATAATCCATTGAAGTACTTGTAAAACAGGCACTAGGAAGCAAGATTGCGTCGATGGGACAGGGTCTGGAGCTTGGTGGATAGTGAGGGACCTATTAAGTTGGCGACTCTTTTTTTGGACCATTGCCCAAGAAAGAGAGAGAGAGAGAGTAGAAAGAGAGAGAGAGAGAACGAGAGAGAGAGACTAGCGGGCAATGCCCCAGCCCAGATGTGGCAACACTACTCCATGCATGGGCGGATGGTGGCTTTGTAGAGATATAGGATAATGGCAGGTGTGTAAGTTTACTAGCACGGTAGAGGGGGGGGGCTACTTCCTTGCAGCGGCACTGGCAATGTGATCAATGTATTTATTCTAATTCATGTTATCTGTGAAAGTTAGGCCGAAGAGTTTGAATGATGAACTCTCAGGTAGTGTGTTATTTTCCATGACAATTGGTAGTTGAAGAGGTTTCTTGTAGCTAAGTTTATGATCATAGATGAGCGAATTATGTTTAAACTAGTCTACATAGACTGACATTTCTATGGTAATTAACCCAGAAACTATTTGGCAAGTTGTTAGTTAGCCAATTCTTCCAGTGTACTGCCATCGAAGGTGTTGGTCTATTTCTGTGGCAGAATTATTTTTAAGACAGTGTTATCTAACATGTTTAGCATGTTTTGGTAATATAGTTTCTTTTACTAGTTATTGTTTCTTGCTATTCATGTAAAATCATAAGATATGTGTTCTTGGAGCTGAGCTAATATTGGCCAGTACTCACACTTGTCAATCAATGTTGATCATCTATTTAAGTCGCACTATACCCCATGCTCTTCTGTGCAGATATATATTTGATGAACACTATTTTATGTACATAACCGCGTGCAGTGTTAATATTTTTCTTATTTTAGTGTCTAGCCTCTTATTGTCGTTTTGCTGGGCAGTCAGTAATGTCATACTTTATGTTATAATGGCAAGTTGGTAAATGATATTACTTTGTTTTTGTTTGTAAGCGTAGTTTTGCAATTTTTCTCTGCACGGCGTACATATGTTCTGCCAATATTTCCTCTCATATTGGTATATGGAATTGAATCGATGTCTACATTTGTTTTCTCATTATGGAAATTTAATTTAATTTTTGTCTTAACACTCCTGTGTATTTACGTCTATTATAAAACACATAATGAGTGTTTAACTTATATTTAGTTTTCTATCTTCGAAGATTTCACCCGCTTGTTTTGAATGCACATTTAGTTTGCGATATATGATAATACTTTCCGGTAGATTATACTTTCATATATGGACATATTTTTCGATCAAGTTGACCTTTTGTAATAACAATCGTCTTATTCGATATATTTTTCCCAATCAATCAGATCGATTGAATATGGATGGCCACTTCGGTTTAAAGTGTGTGTAATGCATACATACGCCTCCATTTAAATGTTCACTTGAACCTGGTGACATAATCATCTTTTATTATGAGTTAGATTAATTCTACAACGTAAACAACGTAGTATAACATTCGATTGATGATAATCGTACTAGCATAGTTATAGAAATAATCCATGTAGCTCGGGATACTTGTTGAAAAAAATAGTATAATATATCATGCTATACTTAAACGCTCATATGTTTCAAGCTAAACTTATATACTTTAGGTGAGGGCTTCAACAAACGAATATATTGGAACACATAGACCGAGATTTATCGTCGTGTTTCGTACCAGCATCTCTTTATTTGCTTATACACTTTTGTATAACTGAATTTACTATATATATATATATATATATATATATATATATATATATATATATATATATATATATATATATATATATATACTTTGCAATTACTAGTCCGAGGGCGGGTATACATAATTAATATAGCATTAGTTTCAAATTTAAATAATTTTCGTATTTTCTTTAGGGATATGGATGGTTTTGGCGAAACCTTAAATAGCTGAGATGAAAAATAATAATACCCCTACGTACCATATTATGTTGCCTCGGCTACATATTCAATAATTAATAATAATAAGTTAAACAGTTTAGGATTTTACCACATAATAAACACCATTGACGGTCATTCGCGTGTACCAACCCCGTTAACATGTATTCGTTATTTTAACTAAATACGATGTAGACTACTTGATCTATTAATAATGTTGTTTATCTAAAGTATTTTAAAAGTTTAGGATGACATGTGCAAATTACTGTGTATGTACCTCATGAATTGTAAAGTTTACAAAAGCATAACATGCTCATGTTACTCACCGGGTTACCGAGCATGCATTTCCTGTAATTCATAATAATTGGTTCATAAAAATTAAATAAATCTGCATTACATTTTTTATATACGAACTAAGGTGGGCATATATATAAGGTTTTGAGTTAAACATTCATACAAACAATTATGTGCCAATTTTACTTACTGTATTTGTAGAACATATAATCCTAAATTCATAATGATCTGTTCATTACTTAAGAAGATTGGAAGTGTTTTTTTGGAAGGGTTCTTTAAATATTAAGCTTTCAAGAAAATGATATGTCCATGTCTAGGTTGCCTAGCATATTATGTCTAAATTGATAAAAAATAATTACTCCCTAAATATGTGTACTACAACATGCACTTTTCAGATTCCTAGAAACGGACGAATAAGTGTTTACCAATATAAGTTGGGACTGTATGGATGCATATGTGTACATACTTGTTTTGATGGTATATAATATAAAATGATTCTCTGAATGTTTGGAACCCTTAGATAAAGAAACTCTACAAATCTTCAAACTCTATATTCATTATCGCCTTTGTGGATTGCATGAGTTCTATTCACAATACACGATCAATTTCAAACAAATGTTTGTGGTGAGGCTGTCTGCTACTTTTCCATGTATCGGTGTCTAATGGTCTACAATATAAATACGCCATTGACTAAAGCAGTTTCAAATGTCAACACAGCTATATAGACCACGTATATGCACGTTATCAATCGTGATATATTATTTGGCAGCACAATAAGGGCGACATTTAGAAAACGCACTATGTTACTTCGCTATGATTGACAATATTTGAGATAAGTCTAATCTGTTAACGTGATACACACACACACACACACACACATATATATATATATATATATATATATATATATATATATATATATATCAGCGATTGCTATATGTAACGTTATAAATATTTAAACAAATCTTAAAAAGGATCAGTGATGTTAAGATTGGATTAAATGGCATGTATGCTAATAGCCTAACGTAAATGTAGAATGAAGAGGTAAACATATATTTTCTTATACCATATGTAGTGTTAACTCTAAATTTTATTCGTTGCTATTTTTCAATGGCTTTACGCTACTTGTCTGAGGTAAAAGTATTAACCAAGACAATATCATAATCCTGGTCACAGGGGCCACACACATACTAACACCCAATCTGCTACACATAATTGTCTAAATGTAGAATCACGTTCTAATGTAGTCATTAGTAGTTTTGAAGCCATCAAATAAACAGATTAGTGAAATGCTTGGTGATTAATTATCTCTCATGACATGTCTATGACAAATGATGTATTTGGGTGATATACCTGGTTAGGCATAACATTTACCTATAGAGATACACATACGATCTAAATATATATATATATATATACATATGTATATACATATATATTTATAACCTATAAATATATATATATATGTATGTATATATATATACTATGGCGTTTATTACAAATAAATGCAGCATTGTTTAGAAATGGTAATGTTTTTTTGGAGAGTATGCCACGGTATCGCTTACACAACCCTAAAATAATGAAGTGTACAATAAAAATGATGTGCTCCCTTTATTAATCTTGTTGTGTTAAATACATATTTCATAAGATATACTTATAAGTTCAATCGATTAAGAATTTTAACGATATTCTATCGTTGAAATTCTTTTTATTTTTTATTTTTAATCTTATTACTTTTTTTTTAATTTAATTTTTATTTATTTATTTATTTATTTTTTTATTTTTTTTTTACTTTGTTTTAAAAGATATAAAGGTGTTGAAATTCTTCCATTTGGGTTTGAAACGTGATTGGAAACACATCCGAGGAGACCTAATTAAGGTCGAAATAACTTATAATGTGTACAATCCGAATGTATATTTAGTCTTTTTAAACCTCATAACGTATACATGCTCTGTTTTAACGGACAGAGCTCTCTGATCCGGATTCTGATCGAAAATAATCGAACCTGAATACTATATATATATATATATATATATATATATATATATATATATATATATATAAATAGTATAAATTAATTGATGCACACAAAATTAGTGGGTATGTATGTACATTAATGTTTTAGCTGACATTCTTATCGAAATAGAGCTTTCTCATGCAACTTAAACAATGAAAATGCGTAAGGAAAGAAGACAGATTAACAATTATTTTGGGTTTTTGGATTTCATTTGACAACGATTCTCTGGCGACAGGTGATGTTTGCTTACTATTTTAAATGTGTTTTAAATATGTATTCATTATTTAAGAACATGCGTTCGGTTATCTTTGCTTTGAAATGACAATGAATCAGAGTTTAATATAACGTGTCTATGTCAATTTATTTATTTAAGGCCATATTACAAATTTTGAAATAACGAGTTCAAGGGTATAATGTTTACCTTCACTTTTGGTCTGGAATTTGATTTCCATCATACTACAACCACATCTAAATAATATAATTGCTCTGATATTATGATAAATGTATACATTTAAGACATAGTAGAACAAATCCACGCTCAAGGCCGGTTAAATAAAATCCCCGTTCAGCAGAATTAAGCACTTGTATCTGGCCTTTATGCAGATTAAAATCAAAATATTATAACACTACACCTTATGCCTGGAATCCATATTCTAAATCTGATAACCATTCATTACATGATTTTGATTCGTGAACATGTCTAAATATTTATTCTTAAAGTAAATAAGTATTAAGAATAATTGAACTTTAAACAAGTTTTCTAAATTTGTCTCTCATAACTATAGATACAATTTATTCCAAATCTGACACATGTACATTTTAAATGGAGGAACAGAAATCGGGGCATTCGCAAACATGCTCGCCTCATGATACTGGCAATTAAAAAATAAACCTTTCTGAGAAAAAGTATTATAAATAAATACATATATTGATATATATATATATATATATATATATATATATATATATATGCGTACATATACTTTAAGATACATGAGGTTATAAATATGAATGTTATATTAATGCTGTATGCCCCCTTTTCTAGCGCAATCTACTGTTCACTATGACGAGCCAGCAAGGAAACAAGTAAAATCCAAACAAGATAAACGCGGCTATATATAAATGTATGAATATATTTAAATACTTACTCTTTATATTTGTATATAAACAGTAAGAAAGAAATACTATCAATAACCCATCGTGTAGTTTAAATGTTATACAATAAAGAGTAAACACGAATATCTCATTTCCGTTCGTCTAAGATGGAGTAACATTATTTAATTTAGAGTGTGTATAATAAAAAATGTGATTCAAAGAAAACGTTATTTTCGTCGAGTTATAAAGAAAGTGGGGTAACCTAATTCATAACATACATAATATTACAATTAAAGCAAACATTTTCGTTTCGAACATTTTAATTATTTAAATTATTTGATGAACTTTTCCAATGATTTCTGCCGACCTAAGTTGTTAGATTGATTAGGTTTAAGAATGTTTCTATTCGGATTATTTTTCTCTTTCATAGCTGAACGATTGCCAATAACAAAACAAAAGTAAATTGATCACTGCGCGAATAGTATAAAGTCTTAATCGATATAGTCCTGCTCCAGCCTGACTTGATTTCGATTTAAGCCGTCTCTATAAATACAGAGGATATATTACGAGGATCACAGTTGTTAAGTCTAATCGTTCAAGCGGAAATCAATCAGAGAACGCAAGTAACAAAATAACAAAGTATGTTTTGTCTGCGTAAGTCAGCTTAGATCGGCTGATTACCAATGAATAAAGGGCGTTCAAAATGAATTAAAACTAGATAATCAAGTCGATAATCAATTGCTTACAATTAAACATACTTTAAGGACAAGTATCGTTGAAATAATGGAAGTAATGACTTGTAAATTCATTAGAGGACAGCTCCTATTACACTACTGAAATTTAAATATATATGGATATTTATCGGCGTTATTTATTCGGTAACAATATCAAAATCATCTAAATACTAATGATACCACTGTTTTCAATGACTACGTGCATACATACGTGGTTAGATTTTGCTGTGAATTAGGATAAAATAATATTACCAATAAAAATTAAAACGGACATATAACAGCGTCAAAGCTTATTAGATTCTGGGCGTGTATGACAACAGTTTTCCAGAGACTACTCAAGTGTATAATAGCCGATTATTATAGTTGGTAACTAGTTTGCATGTGTAGAGACTAATTTATTAAAAACGTATTTACTATAGACATGAAGTCAAATTTAGAAAAACTGAAAGAAAACATCAGTGTTGATTATTTGCCAGTTGTATTGAATTGATTTGGAACAATACGTTTTCCAAATGTGCAGGTCGTTGTTGTAACCTCATTACGGCTACAAACGATTTACAAACATATTTGTGTTTACAAAAATAACATTATTTAACTGATCAATAGTGGTATTTATAACTTGCTTTTAAGAAGAAAAGCACGATCAAGGTTGTACAATGCAACTAAATACAGTAATAATTAACACATTTTACTATATAAATAACGATTACTGGTACAACTGAACGTCATTAATATCAGTGTAACAGACATTGTTTATCCCCCATCCCTCATAAAACGTATTTTTACATAAAAGTATAACAATTGATCAGCAAAAGTTACCGGCACAACTCTGTGCTATTTATACAATACGGAGAAAATCTCAATCATAACAAATCCAAATTTTAGCGTAAATGCGAGACAAATAAAATGTGGAATTTTCGTTTTAGTTTCAGCGTTTTCTAGTTTCTTCGTAAAACCTTACACTAATACGTGAAGTTGCATACCAGTGTTCTATTAAGCTTTTATTGGAAGTAACGACACACTCCAGTTTGAGCTCAAATACATCCTTACGGGAAAAAAGAGATGTCAATGAATATCTGTAGCAAAAAAACTCAGAATATTGAATAACAGCTCTATATTTTTAGAGTTTTAGAAAATAACCCAAAATCTAAGCAATCTTTTTCATATTGTTATTGGAAATGTTTAAATTTATGTTGGAACGAATCAAAGAGAACATAAGTATACACTGGCCAGGCGCAAAGCCAATTCGGTTACTAATAGCGACCTATACATCAATCAAGATCTCTTTCTTTCTTTACATCAGGAAAGCCACCAAAATCATGGTTAAAATGAAAACAAAAAAAGCAACTTAAGTCTTCCTTTCCCTCTTTTAAAACCAGAACACGCGGAATTCGTTCTATTATTTTTAGTTCGCGTCGTTTACGTTTTCACTATCTATATTTCCCTTTATATCTATCTATCTATCTATCTATATATATATATATATATATATACCTATATATATCTCTCTATATATATATATTTATATATATATATATATGTATATATATATATAATATATATATACATATATATACATATATATATATATATATATATATATATGTCACAAGAAAGAAAAGAGAGTTAAATAGCAATTTAAATAGTGTTCATTGCACCATTAGGAATTCTCATTATGAAGGTATCATTACACTTCCAAGTCAGCCATCGAGCTTTAGATCATTCAAATAAAAAATACCCCTACATTCCATGTTGTAAAAGAGTGTGCCCTCTATTGCATCCGACAACTGATGTATTACTCGTAGGCATTGAGACCTACATAGCCTTTAAGGATTCGAACAGTAAGCAGCCCAGATTCTTTAGACGCAATTTCACACATTAGCCTCTCAGAAACCAGTGCAAAATGTATATAGAAAAAGCGATAAAGCCATATGCAGAATCTCGTTAGTCTACTGAGCAGAACGTTGGGCCCCACAAGTCATGAACAGATGCGTTAGCTCTTTTAGCAGACTCATCAATTGTCCTTATGTGATTTCGCTCAGCACCATGCAAAGCGATACATTTTGCAAATAAACTTTGCATTGAATTACACGATAAGACTGAATATACTTTCTGCCACCTCCATATATATATATATATATATATATATATATATATATATATATATATATATATATGGGGTTATGTGTGTGTGTCCGGGATGTTGCCCAATTAATTATGAACACTTAAACCAACAAAGTAACTGGGGTTTACAACATTCCAATTCTAATGCTCAAGAATCAGTAACTAGTACAAGGTTCCATTTTTACAAAGCTGTTTCAATTTTGCTTAAAACAGAAATTATACACTTTCAAGAACTATTTCAATCTGACCAGTATTAAAAATAATTGAGATCGGTAGTTTGCAGTCTCCTGTGCGTCATAAGTATGTTGTTTGAATCTCTTATGAATCGAGAAGTTGTCAATCACCTCATTAAACCACACCTTTCACAGTGACAAGCTATATTGTGTTTGTGAGAAAAAAAAGCTGATTATCTGCCACTAATATAATCCAAAATCAGTGGATTTATTGACAAGAGATTCGTGTCTAGAGCGACCGTTGTAGGCGTATAAAAGGCCTCTGATAGTGTTTGGCATCGTAATCTAATTCACAGGATTACTAGCAATGGTTTATGGGGATATATCTTCTCAACAATCAAATCCCTTTTCTCTGATGCGGTGATAATGCAGTCGTTAGATGGCAGAAGTCCGTATCTCATAGTATCAAGGCTTGTATGCTTCAATGATCTATTCTGGGTCCAACTCTCTCCCTGAACTTTATAAACAATGTCCAAAATCACATTTTAAAGTCATTCGTCGACATTTTTGAAGACGACATAACCATCTATGACAACACTGCGAAGAGCAGTAAGGCAAATACTTTTCTGATTCTCTCTTTTCCGTGGTGCAATGGGGAAAACAATAAGTCGTAACATTGAATGGGTTCAAAAGCAAATACCTCTCTTTTCACCACCAAGGCTTTGATACCCACTTAGCCCTAATTTAAATATAATAGTTCTCGTCGCGAGGAAGCCCTCTTATTTAGCAAGCTTCTGAGACTTACTTTCACTCCTGACCTGAGATAGAACACTTAAATCAATTCCATTGCAGAGATCGCTGAAACAATGGTTGGTGTATTCTACCGCTCTAAAACTGATCTCACTCCTTACGAAACCCTTTACCTGTATAAGAGCCAAATACGTTGTAAGATTAACACATTTTGCCGCATCTTGAGAAGTGCTGCTCGGAGCATTATTTCCTTTATTTGCTTTATCATATTGTAGATTCTCAAGAAATCGCTAGTACCTAGTTTCTGTGACTGAATGCACGTTTATGATTTTCTAAACTCTATCAATGTCTGTCTATTCGCAGTTGCTTATGGCGGCCGAATTGTCGGAATGTGTTCCCCCTCTTAGCACTAGCAGCTGTACATTCCGAGGTGAAACATTGAAGAGAGTTGGGTTTGCCGAAAAATCTTCGCATGAGGACACACGCTTCAATACCTGCTTTTACCCATTTTGTTAACTTATTTGCACACTGATCATCAGGGAGTGAAAAGCTTTCAATGCATGGGGCGTCGCTTATATGATCTCTGAGGTATTCAAAATCAGCCTGCTCGTAGTTTTTCATCGCGTTGAACAACGGCTCATCAGCGTTCGTACGAATTTTAAAGGTGATATACATCATTACCACAATGTTATCATAGTTTCGGAGCGGTCTATTAGCATTCCCTATACAAACCTCTAGTAGTGAGGTCAGGAACAGGTCGAAAAGTGATACTTGGTGGTCCGCACGATCAGGGATCCGGGTTTGGAATGTGCCAGTATGTGAGCGGGTGTAAGCTAATTGGAAATTACACGTAGAGTTACCAGCTGCATAAGTAAAGCTGGATAATTTCAGCCAGCCACGGTAGGGTGTATTACAATTCCCCAAATACGTGTATTTGGGCATTCGAGTGTAGTCAAAGTGTTCTATCTATGCTTTCAAGGAGAGCGTGAGCATGGGACAGTCCTGTAGCGACGGTGAACGGTATAAAATATAAAAGTAACTAACGCTGTGATATATGGTCAATGTTATGCACCAGTAGACCTTGCCATCTGATTCTCACCTATGTTCGTTATTCAAGGGGAGAGTGTTAAAAAAACTCCTAGTCCGTGCATATTTCTAGCAGAATCTTTACGGTATGTTACCAGGCATGTCAAAGTTGTGAGAGAAGATAAGTGGTTAGACTCACTTAGTGATCGGACATCCGATGAGTTTGTCAGGAGATACGTTTCTAGGTCGTTTATGTTAGTTCTATGTCTCCGGATATTTGTGAATGCGAACCTCAAGGGCGGAGGCGAAGATGTGTTTTTGTTGTTGCGTCTGGTTTAGGGTTGTTTTTTTTTAAACTTTGTAAGTTCATGTTAATTTAGAGATAGAGTGGGTGGCCAATCTGAGGGTCTTTTGTGTGAATAAGCTCATCAACCAGTCAATTAGTCGTGAGTTGGTCCATGGAAATTGTGGCCTCGGGAAACAACACCGGGGGCTACTGTAGCGTCCCTTTTCATGCGCGTCATGGTACATACAGCTACCTAGGATATCATGCAACTGTTGATTGAGCAGCCGTTCTTAGCACTACCTAACAGTGTTGGCACATGTACTGGCAGTCGAAAACAGCGGTCAAACAAGCTGTTTAACCTGTAACCTCAACCTGTCGGAACAAGAGCGGCCCCTACTAGTCATGTAGGACTTAGTGACGAAAAAGCCTTCCCCAAGTTGCAACCAGATGGAGAAAAAAAGAGACGGCGTTCATTGTCCAATCCAGGAAACAAGCCCAGTCACTGGTATATCTGCGCCTGGCCAATAGATATAGAAAGAGTGCGAAGGTTCAGCGATAGGCAGAGCCCATCTATTTCTTAAGTAAGTATAGCTTTGCAAACCGGTTACTTCATTCTAGATTCTAGCTCTTGGAAAGTTGTCGATCAGGACTAAAGAGGACGCCTTCCTAAACGGTTTGTTGCGAAGGCGTAAGTGGTTTGTAGCGCGGTTTTGTTATCAGAGTTTTCTTTCACTTAGATAGATGACCTGACATGGTCTACCGGCCCAACACACCGGGAGGAGGTAGCCTGCGCTCGTATATTAGTCGGGAAATTCCGAGCCCCTGCAGGTAAATGAAACAATATTCCATATATATATATATATATATATATATATATATATATATATATATATATATATATATATATATATATATGTAGATAAAGTCTAGACGCCGCCTTCCAGAGATAGTAAGAGACGGAAGATGGGTGCTCATCTCACTCTCTCATAAGCAATTAATAAAAAAACAGTCATATTTAAAGCATCCAAATAAAAGCTTACCTGCACTTTAGTGACTCTATTACATTATTAGCGTTATTTCAAGGTCTGTATCTTTGCAAATGACCCGATGGAGACGAAGATACCATTTATCTACGAATAAAATGAGGAGTGAGCCATATCCTTCTATGGGTTGCCAGATTGGTTTTCTCCTCGTATTTTTTGTTTTGTTATCATTTAACACCAAAACAGGCATTCCTGATGACAACAAAGTTACACTGAGAGACTCATTGGAAAAGGAAATTATTTACTACTTATAAATAAAAGTCACATGAAATAAAACAAACACATACAATAAAAGCACAGAAAATAAATACAATTAAATTCGATAATATGTTAAAATTAATAAGAATACAAGTCATATTAAAAGCATGCAAAGAAAATCTTACCTGAGCTTTGGTGAATCGATTCGATATTTTGCGCCATGTGTTCGCAGCGTGATTTGTAAGCCAGCTATTTTGCTACTTTGGGTGCTATTCATTCAGTTACTTTCTATTCTTTTGAAACAGGTGCACACCAGGTCACGCGGTAGCGAAGAAAAATTCGAGTTACAGTGGGCATTTATATGCTAGTCTATACATCTAAATGTATATCTTTCTCTCTCTCTCTTTTACTCTCTCTCTAAATATATATACGCAAATATATATATATATATATATATATATATATATATATCTATATATATATATATGTATCTATACATACATATATATATATATATCTATATATATATATATATATATATATATATATATATATACACGTGCTGGTCAAAAAAATAGAACATATGTATAAAACTGTAAAAATCATTCCGTTTGAGATAATTTTCGGCTTTTAAATTGTGTAGGCGAAATATTCTATATGTAAATATTAATTACAACTATTGTTAATCATTTGTAATATTTGCATATGTCAGACTTTAGTGTCACAGAGTAGTTTATTGTCACATTGGGAAATTCAGCGTTTCAATTTAATAGAACATTATTCGTTGAGTAATCTTAAACTCAAAAAAATTATGTGTTTAAAAAGATTTTGCAAGTAATTAAATCATAATCTCTCATTATGGGTCGCTCTAAAGACATATCTTTGTTTGAGAAGCAGCGAATGTTCGATTTGCGTGAAGTAACATATTACGTTAGTATTGTAGACGAAGGTTCCAACAACTGGGATACCAAAATCGTATAGCTGCCACCAAACCGCTCCTTAACAAAAATCAGATGTTGAAGAGGCTACGATGGGCAACTGCTCATCAAACCTGGACTACAGACGAATGGCGGCGTGTGATCTTTTCAGATGAGTCTCGATTTTGTATTTCCTTCGGCGACCAAGGGCCACGTGTTTGGCGAAGATCCACGGAACGGTATAACCAAGAATGCGTCAAGAAGTCTGTGAAGTTCCCGCAGTCTTGCATGGTTTTAGGCTGTATGTGCTAAGGGTGTTGGTAATTTCTGCTTCATCAAAGGAAATGTAAACGCAACAGTGTACCAAGATATCATGGAAGCTAATTTACTGTAAGTGCTGGATAATCAGTTTGACAGTGACGCCACATACATCATTTTTCAACATGACTTGGCACCGACACACTCTGCCAAGTCCACAACTTCCTGGCTCCGAGAACAATCGATCCCTGTTCTTGAATGGCCGGCGAACTCGCCAGATTTTAACGTTATTGAAGCCTTGTGGGATCAGATGAAATGGAAGCTTCGCAAAGAAAAACCTACTACCTTTGCACATCTCACAGATTGTCCTCAATAAGAATGAGAGATTATGATTAAATTACTTGCAAAATCTTTTTAAACACATAAATTTTTTGAGTTTGAGATTACTCAACGAATAATGTTCTATTAAATTGAAACGTTGAATTTCCTAATGTGACAATAAACTACTCTGTGACAATCAAGTCTGATATATGCAAATATGACAAATGGTTAAAAATAGTTGTAATTGTTATTTACATATAGAATATTTCGCCTACACAATTTAAAAGCCGAAAATTATCTCAAACGGAATGATTTTTACAGTTTTATACATATGTTCTATTTTTTTGACCAGCACGAGTATATATGTGTGTGTACATATATGCTAGTACAATACACGTTATGCGACGAGTATTAACAGTGCATATAACATTACGGTCTTTGTTATTTTGTGCGTGGCACCCCCGAAAATGGTAAAGTTTACAAAAAGATACAAAGCCATGTACTCATCCTGTTGCCTAGAATACATATTCCGTAATTCATAATGAGTTCAATTGTTTAATTGCTCACAAAACGAAAAGATAAGTTAGCAAGATGTGCCAAACACATCAAGGGGAGATTGAACAGACCAGCAGAACTTACACAAGCATTCACTAAAGAGCCCTCCACTTTTCTCCATATACACATCAATGAATTTACCGAGGTAAAGTACGTTTAGCCATTACACCTCTAAAAAGTAATAAGTCACCAGGGGTGGACAACATTTCTGCAAAATTGTTTAAGTCAGAATGTGATAGCATCATTAAATGGATTTGCCACTTGTAATTTGGGGTGGAACACAGGTGAAGTGCATGACGATTGTAAAAAAAAACGGAGCGGTTTTATGCATTACTAAGAAAGACAACCTTGACGAATGTGACAACTGGGGGTAGCGACGCCTCTGTTTATACCAAGGAAGATTTATTGTCAAATGATTTTTATCAGTATGCGTTATGTGGTTGACCATAGTCTACGTAAACAACAAGCCGTATCTCGTACAAAACCCTATTGTGACAAAACTAAGTTATACGCTACGCCGTATAATTGAGAAACATGCAGATTTGAAATCCCCTTGCAATCAGTTTAATTTATTTACCAAGGCATTGGACAGAATTCGCCGACAATCACTGTGGAAGATATTAGATAAGTATGGCCTACCAAAAAAATGATAATTGCAATAAAGCAAATTCGTGAAAACTCCAAATGTTGCACTCAGAAGAGAGGTTCAGTGACTACTGTGTGGTTATCACTGCAGTCCGCTCAATAAGTTAGCTTTCTCCATTAATCTTTGTCATAGCTATTGACTGGGTATTCAAATGGGTAATCAAGGATCACTGTATAACGTGTGGCCAAATATCGTAAACTTTCTGATCTACATTTGCAGACGACATTGTTGCACTAGCAATAAATACAGCTGACCTAATAGGCATTGCCAATTAGGTCAAAGCTAAAGAAGTACCCACTATATCTGTGCTATGAACACTTAAAATATGCTCTGTTTATTTCAATATTCTATAATATATACAAATATATATATATATATATATATATATATATATATATATATATATATATATATAGATAGATAGATAGATAGATAGATAGATAAAATATACATATGCATTTATAAATATATAAATGATAAGATCGTATAACTTATATCTATATCTATATATATATATATATATATATATATATATATATACTAGCGTTGCCCGGGGAAATATAACAGCCTGATTTTAATTTTTAAGTTAACTAAATAGATTCAGAAAATAAATTATTTCACTGGAAGTAATTTAGGTAATTAAAATAGGATTTAACACGGAGCTGTGCCCTAGCATTTTTGTGTTTGTTCCAACAGATGTCTCCTTTATAGTGTTAAATCTATTGAGATGTACACGTATGCTTGTAAATAACGTTACAGTTTTAATGTACTTCCACAAATATGACAATTTAATGCAACCATTAAGCTCATCAGCGGGACTTCCACGTGGAACAATAGGAAGCGTTTGTCGGGAGTCACCTGATAATAAAAGTGTTATGCCACCCATAACAACATCACGTCTCTTGAGATCAAGCAATGTTTTATCTAGAGCCTCGAATGTTTGTTTATGTGCCATTGTACATTGATCCCATACGATCAAGGAACAATTCCGTAAAACTTTGGCCGAATCTGATCCTATTTCTATTTGACAAATTGGATCAGCATCTTTTGTTAGATAATGGCAACTTAAATGTGGAGTTTGCTGTCCTACCACCAGGAAGAAGAGTGGCTGCAATGCCAGATAATGTGAGTGCCACAGCTATTTTGCCTTCTGACCTAACTTAAGCAAGAATTAATTTGGTAACAAATGTCTTTCCTGCACGTCCGGGTGCATCAGGGAATATAAGGCCACCTTGCTGATCTTCTACAGTATTAACTAAAGTACGAAAAATATGAATTTGCTCATTATTTATTTGTGCGATAGCATCTCGAACAATTGATGCTTGCTCATGAGGTTGATAACCAATATCACGCGCCCATGCAGTAATGACCGGATGTGTATTAGATCGATTAGGTGAGGTAAGACCCAAGTTTGTCAGTGTTTTACCATTCATCTTATAAGTCATATGTTTGATATGAACTAAAGCCATATTGAAGATGTCGTCTAAAAATGTTATATCAACTTCAGGCTGTTGATTGTGTTTCCTAAGAAGGAAATCTTCACTAAAAGCTTCTTTGAGTGCATCCCAAAGACGTTTTGCATGAGACACTGCGCATGATGTCAACATGATGGCAAACAAATGTCTCAAATTGTCTGCAGATTCAGATATAGATGCTTCCTGTAGTGTAGCATCCCAGTGGTGATCATCCTCAGGTAGTCCATGTGTACTACATGCATCCCTGAATGTAGTCATAACTTGACCATTGATCATTTTTAGATCATTAAAGCTCTGTGAACCTCTAACATTGTGTAGAAGCAGTCTCAAACAGAAGCAGTCAAAATGATTTGGATGCACGGTGTATACCCTGCCCGAAAGTTCTGTTCTTTTAACGCGCGGATAGCCTGGAACTGGCTTACCCTGTAATCTTCGCTTGAAGACTTTAGTTTTAGTGTCCCAGGTATAATAAAGTGAAACTTCTGAGTACAAAAGTGTACGTGCAAAAAAATCTGTTTGACACAATTTGAAGAAAGTTGTTAGAGTGGTTGAAGGTGGATTTGCAACTCTATCTGCTGCAGTACTTTCAGTAATGTATATACACTGTCCATTTTCTAGATGAACTGATAGGTGAATAACTGGGGGATTATGTATATGTATGTGAAAGTTAAGTATTCTCCAAATGGCTTCATTGGTGGATATGTAACGTCCCGTATCGTATCTCTTAACTTCATCATAAGCATTACTTTCAATTGTGAAGATAGCTTGATCATTACCATTATTTTCATATTTACAAATGTATTTTATTGATTTCATGCTGTTGCAATATTCAACATTGATATGTGCATCAAAATTCTTACAAAGCAGTTTATTATGTGGTACAACTCATCGGTTATCTACAGGAACTGTTATGTTGCTAGGTAGGGTAACTGTCGTCTCAAAACCTCCAGCTAAAGGAGATAGTCGTCGATATTGTGGGTAGCCATTAGTATCCGATTGAGTTTCACTCAAGAAGTGTCTGGGATATCTCTTACTGTAGTATCCATATTTGAGACAGCGTGAACATCTGTGTATGTTTGCACATGGTCCATGAATCATATGGTGCCTAATGATACCATGTAAAACCGGATCTGCCACTGGATATGGAATTTCCACACTGATAATTGAATCTATGTCAGAGGATCTCAATTGTTATCCTCTTTTCTGCCACTCAACAGTGTACATGTATGCTATGACATAAGGGCAGCAGTTTTTGTCGCCGCCACTGACTGCCACCAAGCACAATCAAGGGTTTGGTTTACCCGACTCAAATTTAACAATAGCAACCAATTAAAATTAAAGAGGATTGTCTGCAGGTAATGTTCTAAGAAATTTATTTTTTTTCACTTATTGTGGACCGTACATTTGCTCGCCAGAAGGTGAATCGTAACATAAAACGGGTAGCACTTTTCCCGGTCGCTATCGGCATTTGGCTCACGTGACTCAATCGCAGTCATGAAAAAAAATCAGAGAATAGTCTTATTTATAAAAAATAAGCATATAATCGTAATTTATTGACCCCCGCCCCATCCGAATACAATTTGTAATGCTCTGCATTAATTATATTTGTGTGTTTCAGTGGTGCTCATTTTCCATTTTTCTTTTCAGCCAAAGAAAATGGAATTTATATGCAAAGGTAATAGGGGAGATTTTAATGGGGCTCTGTAGGCCTATTTAATTTTCCGAGGGCTCATTCTCACAGACAGAGCCGGTGTTTATAAAAAAATAAAACTAAAATTTCTGGTGAAATCAAAGTAAATTGCTTTCAGTATATATCGAACAGGCTTCGTTTAACTATATTAATTTTCATATTAATATTATATTCCCCATCGGTGGGTTAGTGGTTACGACGTTACAGTTTTTGCCGTTCAGTCCCATTCTACTGAAACGAATTTGTTTTAATGTTAAACAATTCTCAACACGGTAGCAGGGGGGATTGAAAATTCTATCAGAATAGTCAATATTGATCGTTTAAAACGAAAATTTATAATTTAAAATGTAAAATTCAGTCTGGCATTTCAGGCTGACTCGGTCGAATGAAGTTATTTTAAATTTATTTAGACAACGAAAATGTTTTTATTAATTGTTAGAGTTGATTTTTTTAAATTAATATAATATGAAATATCAGAATTATTCTATTTTTTTTTTACAATTAAGGTGAATAACTGGGCACTGGTTGTGTTCGTATCGTAGCATGTTTTCGATTGTGAAGGTGGTCGTATTAATGTAATCCGTTATTCGATTACTGTGAAGTTTTACGAAAGAAGAATAAGAGAATGATATTCGTCTAATCTGTAACCGCGGTGGTTTGTTATATTTCTTTAAAAAATGTATCTAATCGGTGTGTTTGTTTAGTTACTTGTCTCAAAGTATTTAACGGTGAGGGAATTCTTCCCAAAGAAGTTAATCGATTTCGACAATGTGTTTTTTTTATTTAGTAACTTATAAAAACAATGAAAATGTTTTTTTTGTTATTGTATGAATTAAAACTTTCGCAAAGTAGGCAACAGTGATTTTTAAAACGAAAATTTATAAGTTTCATTAATAGTCATTGATTTATTTATCGTATGATTGAAAAGTTTCGCAAAAAGTCAATAGTGATTTTTTGTATTGTATGAATTAAAATTCTATCAAAAGAGTCAATAGTGATCGTTTAAAACGAACATTTATAATTTGAAATTAAACATTCAGTCTGGCACTTCCGGTTGACCCGGTGAAATGAATGGAACTCTTCCAAGTGACGTTTGAAATACAGAAGTATCCTTATTTATTACAATAAAATTCAAGGATATTTTCTTTTGAATTTGTTTTTGCTCATAGGCGATAATTGAAATCCGATTTGTAAAAAGTATTTGCTTTGTTTATAAACGAATTTTAAAAATAAGTGATAGGTATAATAATTGGTATATATTGATTCTTGAGTTGTATATTTCGTAACATAAGGAAAACTAAAATGTTTTCCTCTTATATTTTTGAGTCGAACTTTTTTAATTTGTGTATTATGTAATCGGTGTTCGGTACGTGAAATAATGAAATAATGAAAAAAAGTGAAAAATACGTGTAAACTGAAGCCTTTCCCATCAAAAACATAAAAGTTATTTGGAATATTGTTTAGTATGTAATATAATATAATATGTTTGATGTGTATTCTTTGTGCAATATAAATGAAACTGTAGTTATATCTGTAACTGGCTGTAGTTCGTAATGTGCCACCACCAGTATTTCTCAACTTGTTACTAACGTAAACTGATCTTAATGAGGCTTGTGAAGAGTAAACTAATGGAAAAGTAAGTATTACATATTAAATCGAATAATGAAGGGGAGTGTTCGGTGCAAATTATGTAGAAGAAAGAAATTATGTACTTCATGTCAGAACTGTACTAATGTATTTATTATTACAATGAAGGTGAATAAATCGTCGTGTTTGCGATTGTCAATGTGTTCAGTTTATTGAAATCTGTTATTCGCTAACGTGAAAATCCTACGTAGGAAAAATAAGGGAATGTCAATCGCTTAATCTGTAACCGTTTTTATTTTTCTGAACATATTACGTTAGTATTGTAGCGTCAATGGTAAGAACTGAAGTAGATGAATGTATAACGGAAATAGCAGAACAGGAACGGTGTATTACCTGAAGAAAAGTTTGATCGGTAAGAGGAATCGGTATAATTGTTTTAGGGTATTGAGTCTGGCAGGCGTTTCGTGATCTGTAGTTGGTGGTTGAGGCGTACAGTAGAAGCCTTAATCTTAATTGGCAGAAGTGACGTAGTCAGATGTAATAAAGGGAGTGTCTGTTATATTTTCTGTGCAACGTATACTACTGTGTGGTTCGTGAAGGCATATTTAATGTAAATAATAAGGTGTAAATTGTGTGAAAGTATCAGTAGTGTAGTTGTTCCTGGTGTAGACTGGTATCGTGGGAGGAGTAAAATGTTATACAGAAATATACTTGCTACTACCTGTAGGGTTTCTGGTTTGGGGAGAGTGACTGATTGAGGAACGAATGTCATAATTTGCCCGAGGTGGATGTAAGAGTCTAGAGTTTCCTAAGAACACGCTCGAGCGAATAAGCGTGATGTGGTAGTGATTGCAGTAACCTATTCAGATCGAGTTTATTTTCCTATTCGACGCGAAGGTACAGGGGAAAAACGTCTCTACTTTATATATAAGATATATATATATATATATATATATATATATATATATATATTTGATAACTTTTATTTTCACAGACATGTAAAAAAACTGCGACACTGGCATGTCGATGTTATCGATCAACAGTTATTATGAACTGAGATCTCATCAGGCAGAGTTAAAATCCGATCTTAACCTCAGATCATATTTGGAGGGAATGAAGTGGTGAGAAAAAAAAGAAAAGAAATTTAACATTTCAAAATTTAGGGAGTCACGTGGTTTAGGACCAGCCATAAATGGTATTTTAATAACTCTACATATCAAAAAAGAACCTCACTTCCTATATATTACTGGGAACTATCCAACAATAACCAATCACCAACAGTTACCTAGAACACACTCAGAAAATCTAGCAACTGCGGTTCCCTTAAATCCAGTTGTTACCTTTGTCTAACAGAAAAGCTTGAAATAATTACATTCAGTGATGAGGCAAACTTCTAAACAAAACAGAAGAAACCTCAATAAACTGTAGGCATAATAGATTACGCCTTCTTATGCCCCCTCAATCTAATACTATCTCAGAAAAAACACACTTTAGTTATCCATTAACGGTAATGGTGTCAACATAACTATCATCTTAAACCATTCTTATTAATTATTATTATTATTATCATTTTAATTATTATTATTATTATCATTATATTCATTATTATTATGATTATTATTATTATTACTAGTATTATTTTTATAATTATTATTATTATTATTATTATTATTTCTTTTACAGTGTTTAAATCACTACCTATAACCATCCTTATATCTATTATTTGAATGTATCTATTATTTGAATAACCACCTCTACTATTATTATAATCAGTTTTATAAATCAATGTTATTATTAATTTGATTATTATTACTCATAATACTACTATTATTTTTATTATCATTATCATCATTATTACAATTATTAAAATTATCGTGGCCACCATTATTACCATTATTATTGCTATCACTATTATGTTTACTATTATTATTTATTAGTATTATCACAACAGATAATTTCCTTATTATTTAATATTTTATTTTAATTTTAATCTTTATTATCATATTTACAACTACTATGATTAATATTAATTGTCATCTTCTGTATTTTTACCCTCTAATATTCCCTTATATTTTTCATCCATCTATTGCTGACTATTTTAGATTATTATCATAGATTATTATTATCAATATTAATATTTTAAACTAAATTATCTGACATTTAATTATTTGTCATTCATGTACTATTATCGAGACTATTATTATTATTAATGTTAATGTTCTGTTTGCTATTATTATCATACTTATTATTATTTGTAGCAGCGGCATTGACAATAATACTATTTTATTATTATTATTATTATTATTATTATTATTATTATTAATATTGATAGTGTCATGCTAACAGTTACTTGAGTTTTACTTCCATTGTCATTATGATTTTTAGTAACAATGGTGTTACCACCATCAATGATAATGCCATTATCTATAATTCTATTATTATTATTATTATTATTATTATTATTATTATTATTATTATTATTATTATTATTATTATTATTATTATTATTATTATGATTGTTATAATTATTATTATTGTTATCAGTATTGCTATTATTATTATATCATTATTATTATCATTATAATTAATACAACTATTTGTATTGTTTCATTATATTTATAATTTTTTATTTTTCTACTATCATTATGACTATTGTTGAGATTATTGGCGTTCCTATGGCAATTGTCGCTGTTGGTATAACTACTATTATTACCATTTTTATATGATTAACATTATGTCAACCACTGAGTTATATTACCATATTTACAACCATTATATTGCTACCTACTTCTATATTTTTATTATTAATCTTATCATTATTATTTATTGTTTTTATAATTATTATTGTTATTACTTTCTATTATTTCTAGTATTTCTAATATTTCTCAATTATTCTATATTTTTTCTCGACTATTAGTTTTTTTTATTAATTCTTAATTATTATTGACCGCTATTATTGTTGTTGGTGTCGTAATTATTATTATTATTATTGTTATTATTATTATTATTATTATTATTATTATTATTATTATTATTATTATTATTATTATTATTATTATTATTATTATTATTGTTATTATTATTAATATTATTATTATTATTATTATTATTATTATTATTATTATTATTATTATTATTATTATCATTACCATTATTATAACTATAAATAAGTAAAAATGGCGGCATTTTAGTAATTTTAAATTAAATTAAATTAAAGTATTACTGTTATTATCATTCTTTATCATTTTATTTCATTTCAATTATTATTGCTGTTTATTATTATCATTAGTATTTGTATTATTATAATTATTATTATTATTATTATCATTATTATTATAATGATTATTACTAATAATTTTGTTAAACTTAAGTAATTTACTAATATATTTGTTTGATTTATTAATTCATTAATGATGAGTTAAACACCAGACAAAATAAACACAGTATACATTTAGAATTAGCGACAGATATTATTAACTCTCCCTTACCCTCCCATTACTCGCCCATACTGCCAATTTCGGCTGTGCTGGGGGCACGCACGCATACACATTTATACACAAACTTATATACACCATTATATATATATATATATATATATATATATATATATATATATATATATGTATATATATATTCTTAATACCTGCGGGCCCCCTGAAATATCTTACTAGTACGCCGGTGCAGGGTACTACTCTCGTTGTGCTCATCCGTTGACTTTCTCATCTTATCTATCAAGTAGAATGAACACTGATAGAAAAACTGTGCTATTGACTACTTATGTATTGTCAACAAACCGTTGGTTGAGGAAGCACTTTTTAGTCCTGACCGGCAACCTCCCTTCCGCTTCCCTGATCGTGTAGACCAGCAAGCATTAATTGTCGATCTGCTTTTGACCTCACTGCTTCAGGCGTATGCGAGCAATGCCCATAGCCCGCTCGGGAACGCTTATCCCGGATGTGTTTATGATTGATGTCACTCTGAAATCTCGTTTCAAATCTAATAAGTTGTCGTTCAAAACGACAAAATACTACGAGCGGGCTGATCGGGAATGTATCATAAATCACATCAGAGACGCCTCGTAGACTGAACATTTTATCTCCCTGTGTATTAGTGTGCAAATAAGGTAACAAACATTGAAACACATGCCCCTATACGAGAATTCTACACTCTCTACAATGGTAAATCGTCGAACTGTTAAGCTCATATTGTCCAGAAGCAGCAAGTATTCCGACGATTGAACTGCCATGAATCAACTTCAAATAGACAGAAACTTATAGTGGCAAACACTCATTGTGATACTGTAATAGATCTAGCAAAGAAACGGTATACAGAGATGACCAGTAGACGCATTCAATCGCAGAAACTAGCCATTGGTGTTTCCTGGAAAGTATTCAATAGTAATAAAGAAATACGCTGTGGAAGTGGTTCCTGTCCTCTCCAAACTCTCCAACAAAGGCCTTGCCGAATGTTGCTTCCCAAATAGCTGGGTAATTGTATCTGTTGTACCAGTCATCGAGAATTTTGGAGATAGAACTTACTCTAAGATATATCGCCCTTCAGGATACTCACGCCATTTGCTAAATATTTGAATCATTAATAAATATAATAATAGTCCATAAACTCGTTAATGATGAACTTATTTATGACCATGAATACGTATTAAGTCAAGCACGGTTTACTGCGGATATCCTAACATTCATCTCTGAGTGTATATACTATACACGAGACAAGGCAGATTCAGCTAAGACGGTACGTTATAAATATCTCAAACTTATTGACAAGGTATATTATCCAAACAACATGACATGAATGCACGTGCACCCTTGGGATCGATCTTTGGACTTTTATTGTTTAGGATATTCATAAACTAGTTCCCTAATTACATTGTGTCTTAGATAGGTATATTTGATGACGACCCCACGCTCTAGTCTTGTCATGTGTGTACAGCGAACGCGCACATATCCGACGTAATGGCAAACTCCTAAGAAAGTGAGCTCCAGTCTATCGTGGAATATGGTTATAATAAATTAATTCTGCTGATACAAAGTTACTCTCCTTCAACAGCTACAAGAACCTTCTTGAACCAACGATTGACATGGCAAATGAAACCGTACATGAGAGTCCAATGTTAAACTCATCGGATTAACATTCACAGGTAACATGCATTGAAACAAATACATAGAAGCCATTGCCAAGACTTCTGCAAAAAGGTGGTCCCCTCTACCTTGCTAGAAACTTATCACGCCTTACACTATCCTACATTGTTTAAAAAGCTACATGCATGATGTATTTCTGTCAGATCTCAGCTGGTGCACAATCTACCAGTCCATTCCTCTTGGACATGGTCAAAAAATAGTATCTAACATAATACATTTCTCAGAATAAACAAAGCTGAATCCCCTGCCATATCGCCGCAAATTTGCATCTTTGTGCTTGTTTTACAAGTACTTCGATGGAATGTGCTCCAATGAACTTGCTGTTATAATGCCCATTCAGCGTAAATACACTCGACAAACTAAACAATCAGCTGAATCTTATCAATTCACTGTGAAGGTCCCCAGAGTTTGAAGAGACTTTTACTCCAGTAGCGTATGCCCTCGAGCTGTCCTCCTTTGGAACTCCCTCCCTGCTCTCTGTATCCCAGACTGTACCAACATGCAGAAATTTACAACTAATGTTAACAAGTGCATAGCCTCCCATTTAGGATGACCCTTCATTCTCAGTAGAGCCTTACGTATATAGTAGCAACTTGCGTTGTTGTCAATAAAAATATATATTCTGATCTCATATTAATGAGTATTTGTTCGCTATAAATTAATATGCCCATAGGTTATGAATCGAGGGCTATCATAGGCTATGAAAATATACGAGCTAAACCCTGAAGCTTCTGATAGTTAATAAATAAGATTAGCCTTTATAGGAAAATAATAACAAATCCCGATTTACTAAAAAATAAACGGCCTATTAAATGTGTCTATACTCTGCCCCGAGTTTATTATAATATCTAAGCCAATGTATTTTATAGTTTATCATCATGTGACATTTAGCATAGAACAGAAGTCGATATACAGCGAGGAATATATTCGCATAGGCAGTGACAACTGTGCATATAAATGTTTCAATTCTTATTATCAAATCATCGCAATACTTACGTTTGCGACAAAGCAATAAGTTGTAATCAGTACAGATTTACGTCTGGGATGTAAAGTAAGAAGTCTGCCAATTGTCAGACAAGCAGAAATGTCACCTTCGTTCTTCGTCTCCGCTTTTGAACTCTGTTAAAAAGGAAAAGAAAGAATTAAAACAAGTGCTGATCAAGAAGAATGTTTTTGTATACTTGGAAGTGAAACGGGCTAATGTAATCTATAATGACAGGAGCTTCCATTTAAGTTATGTTAGTTTTCCTTAGCCGAGATTGAAATGCCAAAAGAAAAGTAGGTGTGAAGATGCTTGTAAGGGGTTCTGGGGGTAAGTTCAGTTTCGTTAGTATAAAGCGAAATATAGAGGTTTTGTTTGTTCAAAGTAGCAGATACACACTTACCTTATATATTGTGTTGCATATATAGATCGCATTTCAGTGCGTTTAAAGAATGTATAGACCAATCTATCCAGGCTTTTTATCTACCCACGAGTTTTATTCAACTATATATCCAGGATTATTTATTTTTACAGTGTACTACATATATATTTATTAATCTACGATGAACTTTTACTAAGCTTTTACCTTATCTATCTATCTATCTATCTATCTATCTATCTATCTATCTATACATATATATATATATATATATATATACATTTGTATATATATATATATATATATATATATATATATTACAGCTTGGGGGAATTTAATATTGTGATATAAACATTATTGTACATGTATTCCATAAACTAAACATCTACGAAATATGTGGTGAACACGTGTTTCTGAAACCTCCATTTAATTGACACTATGTCAGCACATAGTACCAGGAAATAAACTCTTCATCATTCTGCAATAAGTCTAATTAGACAGTGGAGTTTTATATAACCATGAATACATTAAAGCAGAGGGTCAGACAATATTCTAGAATTTACATTATCTTAATTTTATTTTTTTTATATTTTTAATATGTCTATGTATAAACATTTTATTTATAGAGAAAGTCGAACAACAGGGCGAGTAAACATTCTGTTTAATCTTATAGGCGATTGATGATAAGTTTATCAGCTGTGACTATGCCATGACTACAACTTTTTAAAAATATGTTTTAGAAACATGCGCTCATATAACGATGCGCTTATAAAGAATTTATAAACATATTTACAACAATGAGTATGTCATACATTTTGTATTCCTTTCCAACTCTTTATATATGAGCTCTAAGAGACTTGTGTCTTATCAATTGAGCTAAAAGTGCACCTGTAGTATTTACAAGTATATGGCAGGCTTGAATTGGTTTACTTTACATATGTGTACTATTGAGTTTAGGCCTTTTTTATTTCATTATAATACCACTAAAGTTTGAACAGTTGACTTTACTTACCTATATATATATATATATATATATATATATATATATATATATATATATATATATATATATGAAGCAATCCAACAAAAGATATAAACGTCAACTAATATCTTATAATTAGTTAAAACATCCGGATAAAACTGAAGCTCAATATACTGGATAGAGCGTTAATATTATGATATAAAAGGAAGTAATAGAATAAGGTGTCAATCAAATGTTATTAGAATTTAAAGTTCAAGCAAAGATACTTTGCTTAGACTTTTAATTCTAATAAAATTTGTGTGACACCTTATTTTATTACTTAATTTTATATTATAATATATATATATATATATATATATACATATATATATATATATGAATGTATGTATATATATATATATATATATATATATATATATATATATATATATATATATATCAATAATAGGTAGTGTAATTAACTGCAGGTAGCGTTAACAATCAATCGATCAATCGATCAATATATATATATATATATATATATATACATATATATATATATTAATATTACAAATATTTATTTATTAATGATAATTATTAAGCCCTTTGTGAGAACATTTATTAACTATTAAAAAACAACCCCCGTTCCTATGGCCCTTACTATTTTGGAAATCGATATTCTCTAAGAAATCTCAGTACTTGTGTTTACATCTAAGATACAAGGCGTATGTTTCTCGCATTTCAAAGCGGGATCGTCATGTTCGCCGAATAGTAAAAAAGACGGAGTTCATTATACTTTGATCTATCGGTACGGTTACGTAATTCTATGATGTTCAGAAAAAAAGAACGAAATGAATATATATGTTTATTGATATTAACATATTTATTCATTGATAATAATTATAAAGCTGCGATAAGTTGAGGCATTGTGAGAGACAATATATTGAACATAAAAAAGACACCAGTTGAACGGTTACCTCTATTTAGGAGATCAAAAGCTCTTTTGAATCTTAGTACGTCAGTGTATATTACCTATACAAGGCGTATTTATCTTTCGACGCCTGATTGTTTTTTTGGGGGTCGAATTGTTAAAGAAACCAGTTTTGCTTATTCTTTAATCCAGGGTTCAAGCCGGCCAACCGGCGGTAGGGTTACGTCATTCCATACTGACGAATTTACAAAACTAGAAAAGGATTTACTAAATATAAACTTATATTTTTTTAATATATTACCTACGTACGGTGTCGTTTGGCGCGTACGGCTCTCATCAGCGCAGGGATATCACAATATCAGACAGCCACAGAGCGCGCACCCGGTTCACAAAAACACCTTGACTATGTAACCATTTACTTAGTCCTTGGGAGCAGGGGAGATTATTACGCACGTTATTACGAAGAAATTAAGTAATATTTACACTAAGAGAGGCGGGTATAAATATCAAGACATACATACCTAACGACAAAGTCGAAGTATTGCACTGGAGACTCAAGTGGATGTCTATTTTGTATCTCTACGGTGTTGCTCTACTTTCAATTTTACTTGAAAGGGGCTTCTGATCATATTAAATGGTATATTTAATAGTACAATTAGATTAGACATCGTATATATATATATATATATATATATATATATAAATAACGAACATATTTTTTTATAAAATATTTAGAAAACCTTTGCACAACACAGATTATTTGTTTTTAAAAATAAATTATTTATTCATCTTAAAACATTTTTTTTTATAAACTTGAGTACTTTCGGTAAATATACCATATTCAGAAAAATATTTCTTATTTTTCTTTTTTTCTTTTTACCTTTTGGTGTGGACATTCTCGTGGCCAAGTTGAAAATCCGTCTAGGTGTTTTGACGAAGAGAGAAAAGTGTTAATATGGCTGTGTGTCACGTGGTCGGCGTGGAAGGATACCTTGAAAAGTCACACAATTTGAAACGCTGGGTGGGTGGCAATAATAACGAAGATATTTTTTTTATAAAATATTTAGAAAACCTTGCACAACGCAGATTATTGGTTTTTAAAAATAAATTATTAATTCATCTTAAAAACAGTTTTTTTTTGTAAACTTGAGTACTTTCGGTAAATATACCATCTTCATAAGAATATTTCTTCTTTTCCTTTTTTTCTTGTTTCCTCTTGGTTGAGACATTTCGTTATTATTTTTAAGATGAATGAATAATTTATTTTTAAAAACAAATAATCTGCGTTGTGCAAGATTTTCTAAATGTTTTATTAAAAAAATATCTTCGTTATTATTGTCACCAACCCAGCGCTTCAAATTGTGTGACTATTCAAAGTATATATATATATATATATATATATATATATATATATATATATATATATATATATATATATATATATATAAGAACAAGTGGTAAGGTAAAATAAAATACATTTTAAAGCAAGTTTAAAGATGCGATTTTTTTAATTAAAAATCAAAGAAAAATCGATACCATTTTTTTCTTTTTCTTGTTATAAACTTTCAATTTTACTTAATAGTACAGATAAATTTCGCCAAGATAGAATTGGCCTCTTCAGTGTAGTTGTAGATCCGATCTTATTCGACAGCCGGTGTAGTTGGTGCAGCCGGTTAATGAGGTGCTTTTTTTCTCACTTTCGGTACGGGATTACGCTTGCACGTGGTATATATATATATATATATATATATATATATATATATATATATATATATATATATATATATTTATATATATATATATATATATATATGTATATATATATTTGAAAAGTTCATACCTTTAATTAAAAAAAATATCGCATCTTTACACATTTGCTTTACAAGGTATTTTATTTTACCTTACTCCTTGTTCTTAAATTTCAATTCGATGCTTTAAAGAAGGTATAAACTTTTAATATATATATATATATATATATATATATATATATATATATATATATATATATATATATATACATACGTATGATGTATTATTTAAATTATTCGATATAATATGTACATCTTGTATGTTATTTTAACTAGGTCTCGGCCGATGTAATGTCCGACACTCCAGCTTTATATTGTCGAACTCGAGAATAGTTCCGTCGAACTAAGGAATATGTATGGAATTTTGAACGAAACTTTTCCTTTAATGTAGCTTATTTTTATTTTGCCAGCCGGAACCGTATAGTGGTCTTCAGTAATTCGTAAGTGTAGTATTAGTATCGCCCGTATTGAGGATTAAACCTTCAACGCCCAGAAGACTGTCACTTCGAACTGGTTATCACTTAGAACAGTATCCGTTACGCCTCGGACCCTTGCAGACTTATTCGATAATCCAAATAATACAGAGTACCTATCATCATCTTAAAAATTAAGAAAACATATGATTATTTAATCTATACGTACACGATACTCTCCAAAACTTATTAAATGATTATTATTTATTCTGGAAAAAGATCTGCTATGTGTGAGGGGTCGTAATCTGGTATATGTTCAGGTTAATTTATATTTACACAAACAAGATGGAAAGGAGTGGAAGAAATACTAGAATAAATTCGAATCCGAGGGATATTAGTAAAATAGAAAAAAATGTTATTAAATATAAATGAATGTATTTTACGTAATTTGATTTTGAAGTATAGTATAGTTATTTGGGGTCCATAATATGAGCAGAATCTTACATTTATAAATCTATGTTTCTTATTTCAATGACCGCTGATCCATAGTAATATGACATCAAGTATGCAAACGTCTTTTAATTTCACTTCCTTCTTAAAGCCCATTAAACTGAAGCCTGCAAATTTTCATTTTCTTAGAATCAGAATCAAACCATAGATTATAGAAACATGCAGTTATTTAAACTAATTTTATGACAAAAAACTTCAATAAAACATCCGTTCACAAAAGAGTACTTATAAAAACGAAAGAAAACACACTTTATATTGCTCAGGTGATCAGTTTAGCTTATGAAAACTATATACATATATATATATATATATATATATATATATATATATATATATATATATATACATATATACATATATATATATATAAATATACATACATATATATATGTATATATATATTTATATATATATATATATACATATATACATATATATAGTTATATATATGTGTAGTTCGACAACAAGTCATTTCCTATGCCAGTGTCATTAAAGACCACAGAGTTTCTCTCTTCACAATCTTTCGTGTCAATTTCTCGACGTGGCGAATTGACAAAAAAGATCGTAGACAGAGAAAACTTCGTCGTATATATATATATATATATTTCTCTCTATATATATATATGTCTATATATATATTCCTATATATATATATATTTCTATATATATATATTTATAGATAGATATTTCTATATATATATATTTATATATAGATATTTCTATGTACATATATATATATATATATATATATATATATATATATATATATATATATATATAGATATTTCTATGTACATATATATATATATATATATATATATATATTGATATATGTGTATACATCTGCTTCAATGATTAATGGAAAACTGAAATCTCTTAATTCCTAACACATTGACGAGTTCACGACAATAATGGAAACAAACGCCGAATGTGCTTCGCGCGTTAATGAACATTGCGTACTTGAACAAGACAATTGACATTCCACGTGCAATGCATCCGATGAGATAGTCAATCTCCCTCTTGCCGGCTTCTCTATCAGCATTTAAACGGCGGAAAATCTGGCTCAACTCAAGAAGTATACTGATGAGATTGCCGCAATCTATCGCAAAGCGATTCAAGATATCCTCCAAATATTTGAGTTTACTAATCAAGAGAAAGCGTTTCTGTTCATCATGCATCATCGTAATTCTGTTAATATTCTGGGCCTCTACATTAATCCACCATACACCACTTTGAACTACGCATTTTCTTTAGTGTTGCTTACTAATTCAGCATCATTTGAACGAAAGAGCACATAATTTACATGAAGTGAAAATGATGAATCCGCTTTTCATTTGATTAAATATGAACACATAAATATCTGCTTACATCTCATTACAAAATGAATCAAAAGTGTTATTTTATAGTTGTACTGCTTGCTTCAAGTCATAAATATGCTTATGCACATTTAACACAAATTTCGATAAGGAAATTCAGTTCATACATCAGGTTGGTTCATGCACATATCTTTATCAAGTTCATCATTCAAAAACACAGTAGTAACATCTTTTTGGTTAATTTAAACATTCACAATGGCCGCTAGTTAGACAAAAACTCAAATTGTATTGTATTGCGTGATACAAAATCATCCTCGTTTGTTTGTGAGAAATATTTGGTAACAAGACGTATTTTAAAACAGTTAATATTTATCAAGATTCCGCTTTATATTTAAAATAAATTTGCAGCCCAAAATATTTATATTATCAGAAGATTACACAATGTATCGCGCCTTCATGTGATCCAGTGACTGATATTCGACATTTATCTCAGGTTTTTCTCTACCTGCTTCTTACATTGTGATTAGCTAATTAGATCTGAAATTAATCAAACAACTCGCATGCAGAATGTTATATCTCCAACTGGTATTATTTGACGCTTCATGCCAGACTTCGGAAAATACTGCATCAATATTTCAGTATACGTTTATTGTACAGGTATATTGCCATTGTCAACCTACGAAGAAAATGCATTCAGCAACATTAGGTTTAGTATATGTTAACATTTTAGAACTGTTAAATAAATATTCTTTGTTTGAATACTCTTCATAGGCAACACAGCTACAACTTACCCAACTAGTCTGACGATAATCAGATTCAATGAATTGATCCTCCATAAATATATAGTACAACGACTCACAAGTATGTACTTTGAAATATTATTAGAGAATATACAACCTTTTGTATCAAACGTGTATCGAGCAAACACTACTTTACTGGCTTTTTCATTAAGATTTCGACGCGACTCCTTGGAGATGTAGCAAACGGCTAAATACGCGCAAATATGACACATTCGCTTACCGTCTATACCAATGTTCATATAGAATGCTAGTCACTGAAATCGAGTTTTATACTTATTGTGGAAATTGTTTGGTGTAGAATAGCTTAATCTGACGATGAATGGAGTAAATTAGAACGTTTAAGCATACTACGGGCAGATTGACAAAGTATGCGATTCATTCACTCTTAAACACTGTTTTACTTAGGTGACCGAGGAATTAGACGATGTATATACACGCTATATGAAATAAAAATAAAAAAACACATTCATGTGAGTCGTTGTTACATCGCGAACTCTTTATTCATTTTGCCGTCAAATTTTCCACAATGTTAATCTTTATTGTATTAAGGGCATACGCAACTTTTGTATCGCATGAACAGTGTATCTGTCATCGGAAAATGTTATAGTAGCGATTGGCACTAGTTGAATGTGCATTTATATCACAAACATAACTGTGCACGAGTTTAATCTAATCAGACATAATGTATATACTGTTTTCAAGGGTGTCTAACTTTTTTCGTAAGTCTTTCACAAAGGGATAATTTTGGAAAATAAATTCTTCCAGATATGTTATATCCGGTCAACACTTTATCTAAACATTTCATTCTAATATGTCAACATCGCAAATGTGATGTGTTCTCTGAATAAATATGAGTATGTACAACATATCGAGGAAAAACATATTGATCAAAAAAAGAGTTAGAAAATAAGTCTCTGCTTTTGGAAAATTGAAACTCACCATTTATAGAGCACAATCGGTTGATCCCGGGAACTTTCAAGCACAAAAATAACCAATCGGTAGTCACCTGTTTGGTACAAATAGTTGTTCTGACACGCATTCCGATGAGGTGCTTTTTTCTGTTTTGCACAGTGGTAGGTCGAACTACAAACAAAATATGTTTGAGGCGTTTGTTATCAATGAGTCTCGAGCTAGCCTGTGTAGACAACAGATTTTGAAACATCAGTTTTAATGATTCAAATCCACCATAACGTTCAGAGATTTACGTGGTTTTCTCTCAATCGTTTTCTCCAACTTAAACAATTTTCCCTCATATGTTATTCGATTTTCTTAGTTTTAAATTTATTATTCTGACGTTTCCTCTTAGAGGGTAAGACCATAATGACTTAAGGAAAATATTTGCAATGTTTTCCTACCCGCCCGTTCTATTGACTAAAAAATGTTTCCTCTTAAATGTGTCCTACAATGTTGATGTACGCGTATATATATATAAATATATATATATATATATATGTATATATATAAATATATATATATATGTATATATATAAATATATATATATATATATGTATATATATATATATATATATATATATATATATATATATATATATATATATATGTATATATAAGCTAGTAATTAATAATGTTGCATTAGTGACTGTATTTGATGGTTCAATATCAGTAATAATGTTTATGTAGCACGATCTTTGGAGGACTATTGTCGCAAACAATGTGTACATCATAGTTCAACCCATTAACCTTATATCTAAAAGCTTTTATTTGTCTGTGTATCAGTGTGCATATGCTCGTTGTTTTATATGTCAATACTATAATTATTTACTGTTTAAAATGTGACATCCATTACACTCCATGATACGATGAACATAAAACAATCTAATGTGAACTTTACCGTTGCTGGTCATTTATTCGGTGTTAGTCAGTGGGAAATGGTCATTAAACATGCAGTCAATATATTGCTTTTCTATGAAAGTTTGAATATTTTATAGAATATGCTTCACATTAATATCCGTGTACAGTAAAGAACAGCTCACTAGTATCAGTGTTTACGACTACTTTTCGAAAAATGTTCACTTATTGAATATTTAGTGGTGTATATTTTTACTTAGTTGTTCTCCCCAACTTTATTTCAGAAAACTATACATCTAAATTTATTTTTAAAAATGTTATAATTGAATTTGTTTGGTATCAAACACACTCAAATGTAAAAAAGCCAAATATTGTATAAAGAGATGCTGTTAGAATTGCCTTACAAAATCCCAAGAACTTTTTTAGAAGCGTCCACGTATTTCTACCAGAGACTCTTTTTGTCACACTGGATGTCATACTTCAATTTGAAAAATCTCTCAATTGTTAAATGCACAGGTTGAATGAACGCATTTTATGAATGCTGTTCTGCTTTTTTCTTGGTTAAATGATCGTCCGTTCCCTCATTTTACGGGTGATTCTCTCAATTAATCTTTTGATCAAGGGCGAGTTGTAAATGTCAAGCATTATCTGAACTGCCCTTATCAAAATCAGCAAATCATGTGAAAGTGTGTGTTCAAGTTCAAATGAAAGTGTCAAAGAGAACAATACGAATAATACACTAAGAGGGAACAGTCATTGAATTGCACGTAGTAGTATTACAAGCAAAACTACAAAACTGACTTTAAAGAATCGTCTCAAAAGAAGATAGCTGAACAAATAAATGTAAAGACATTCTAAGGTCAGATAAACATGAATGTGTTTGTAGCGTTATTCTAGTAATGCATACCATTTCAAAGGAATGTGATACAATACTACGATATAAAACCCTATCAGAGCAAGTTTTGGCATTATCAACTTTCATAGTAACATTAACACTACCCATGAGTAAAATAGCAACATTGGTGAATACATTGTATGCAATAATTCGTTTATATTTTGGCATAAATTACTCTAAAAAATGTTAAATATACACCTACAAATTAATCCATTAATTTATTTGAAGTAACTATTATTAAATATGTGCCGATCTTCATTTATACGTTTCGCACATTATATTTTACATGCTCGCAATTCCAACTATTGCCCAATTTGAAAATAGTTCAATTCCGATGTTTATATATATAATTATGCGAAATGAGCATGTGTGTATTTTGTATTTCTATTAATTCTTAAAATTACGATAAAAAGTACCTTTTACTCGCATATTCAAAACATATAAATGCATTTTTTATTAACCAAAAATCTCCTTGGCCGCTTGTCCTTAAAGTTCGATTATAGTTCGTCTATGCCCTTATCCTTACACAAAACATGTATCTTAAATAAGCACTTATGGTTTTCAAAATAATTCTAAAACAATAATAATATTACAAACGACTGAAATTAATATGGGGCAGTTTATTTGCTACTTAAAAGAATACTTTTCGAGACAAATGTATTAAAGGGAAAATATACATTTGATCATATTTTTGAAAAAAAATCTTACGAGTCTCATTAAGTGCTTTCACTAGATATTTTCTTAGGTCAAATAAATAAATAAACACATACACACATATATATATATATATATATATATATATATATATATACCTTTTTTACTATTTCATGTATCCACATAACATTTTATTAAACGAGGGGGCCTCTGTGTAGCTTAATTGTCATACATATATTTTCATAGCTAACTATATATATATATATATATATATATATATATATTTATATATATATATATATTTGTATATATATATATATATATTTATATATGTATATATATATATATATATATATATATATATACATATATAAACATATATATATATATATACAAATATATATATATATATATATATATATATATATATATATTTATCCATAAGAATTGACGATTATATTATCATTACTTATAGCACAACTTTCAAATGAAAACCATATTTTATTAACATAGATCGGTTGCAAATACACTTTTATAAAATTCAAACTTGTTTTCTGGAAATAGCTTAACATTAATTAAGAGGACAACATATTAATAAAGTATATTTACGAAGAATATTTATTTTTTCTAGCAAAACTTGCAGTTTTCCCAAAACAACTTTCACTTTCACTGGTCATTCTACTTTAGTTTCCATTTTCCGTACTTCCGAGAGTAGAGAGTATTGTGTTTAGCTAGGGTGTTCTCGTATTTCAAAATCAATTATAGCTTTTATTATTTCATGAGACGACACTTCAATAAAATGTGTTCATATGTTTCTGTCATTGAAATTGTCTATTTACTTGCCTCGCTCGACAAATAAATCATGTCTCAAGTTATGATAAGCTTTGCTGTTGGCGCATAAACATATATATATATATACATATATATTATGTTATATTTATTAGTAATGTTTGATGCAAAGAGGCGTTAATATGGCAGGTCTATTTTAAAAGTGATATCCGATCTTGTCTATAAAATACCTTCTTTTCTAGTAACATTATGAACGTAGATGTAGGAACCGTTTTATATTTCTCGATTTTACAGCCGTGAAAATTTATGATAAATATGCTAATATGAAGATTTTCTAACTGGGTTATATATATACACACAGTTTCAGTTTATATGTATACCTATTTCTGAAACATTGTTACAATAACAGCATTCGTCTGTTTAATTATATTTTTCTATTTTTTTCAGTGTTTCTATTAGTAATTTAATAAAATCCATAAAATTAATACATTTTGAATTCTTCGTCGAATCATCCTAAGGTGTCAAAGCAAATGAACGAAAAAGCTGGAGAAAGAAGATGCTTTTTTAAAGACAGCAGAGAAACGCGCACGTAACAGAATTGTTCTAGGAAAGACATTAACAAATTAAATTCAGAGACGCTGGAGTGACACCACAGAATACACTCACATTACGTTAAGCATTTTAAAATGTTCATACTTGTTTCATACGTGATGTTATTACGTGTATGCTCTTGTGGCTTTATATAGATAGCTTCCATTATATATATATATATATATATATATATATATATATATATATATATATATATATATATATATATATATATATATACTTTATATATTTTTTTTTACTTAAACACAACTCTTTAGGTTGTAGCTGAATGCCGTCTTAGTTTACCAGAGTGAGATTAAACATTTCAAATTATTAATAGTTACTCATTCGAAAACAGGCTGTTTATTCCACTATTCATCGGGATAAACAGGTTTACTTATTTTAGATCAGAAACATTATTTGTTTCACATAAAACTAGACAGTGTTGTACTACTTAAACACATCCTTAATGAGACAAATAACGTCGCAACGTTTATTTCTAAGGAGTAAAATCATATGTGTCAATCCGTATTATCCGACATCATATATGTAAAATATATTGAGATGAGACACACAGGCGTGAAGTCATCAGTATTTCAGCAGAAGTCTAAACGTACTGATGTATCTTTTTACCTAGTTCTACAGTAAAAACAATGAAATTTGCTAAAAGATTATTCAAGTAAATAGGGCGGTGTCCACTAGAGTTCTTATAGCATATAAACTTTAGAGAATATATAAACTTTAGAAATTTAGAGAATTACTATTCTATTAACGATTGGAAATATAACACTTGTGTTTCTTCTAAAAAGTGAAGAAAACATAAAGTTTAAATAATAAACATTCGTTCTGCTACAACTAAATCCGAGATCACATCGTAAATAACACAAGAAGTTAAAAAAAATTGAATAATATAATATCAAATCGGAATAAGCTGACACTTAACAAGCGTAGCTTATCATTAACATCTTTGTACATTTTGGATTATTAAACAATGCACATCTACAATATCTGTTAAAATTGATGGCCGGGCGAATGGCGCGAATGCATTATGCCTTTCGATTAATCCATGAGACAAATCTACAATATTTACAGAAATATTAATCAGACTTGTGTTTAAATTCATTTTCATAGGTTTCTAATAGCACAATATTACAATACAGACTCTGATCCGTTGAATATATACCTATATTACACTAAGCAACATTATACAGGGTGGGCCAAAATAAGGGTCCTATTTTTAAATTTGAATAACTTGAATTTGAATAACTTCCACAAAATAAAAGTTAAACTCACCAAACTTTATGTGTGTGTAGACTGACCCTTCCGAGATTTTTTGAAATAAACAAAACAAATTTTAGCCGAAAAACACTTCTTAAAACTTACAAAAACTAAAGTATTGTTTTTTACACTGTTTTGAGTTTTTTAAGCAAAAATAATGTTTTCTAAATGAGGGTACGTTCCTTAGGGCTAATACGGCTCATGCTTGCTTCGGAAGGGGTCCTTTACTTATTCTAAAAAAAAAATAAATAAATAAATAAAAAAGTTATGAATTTTTAAAAATAGGACCCTTATTTTTTCCCACCCTGTATATAAGAACGAGATCAGTTCAACAAAATATCGCAATATCAGTTGTAATAAAATAAATAAAACAAACACACACACACATATATATATATAACACTATTTATGAATATATATTAAGTGTTTATTACCTACAGACGCCAGCGTTTAAAGCTCATTGCTTGCATCAGTGTAAGAAGTCACAATTTCAGACAGTCGATAAGCGCGAACCAAGTTCACATAGTAAACGTAGACTCTGCAAGCTATCGCTCTATCCTCAACGTCATCGGGGATAATCAAGTATTTAAAGTGGAAGTGACTTCTGTTGTGCCTTGAGAATGTGGGAAGCAGACAGTAGACTGATCTCCAGAGTTAAACGAACGTTATCGTAATATTGCTTTAAAGCTAAGTGACAGTTTATTTTTGACATCTCTGACAGTGCTAACATTTAATTTCTTGACGGGGCTTCATGATAGTCTTCATAAATAAATATTAAATCAGATTTACCTATGCACCTATCAGTGTAGGAAGTGGCAATGTTAGACTCCCAGGAAGCTAAAACCCAGTTCACAGAGTCAGCCTTTAATAAGTATATGCAGTGGTTGTGTTTTTAAATGAAATTCAAGGCATCTTTAAAAAAAAATCATATAAAGCCGATTTACGAACTTTTGAATGTTCATTTTGATTCAAAGCCGGTATTTCGCAATACAAAAAATAAAAAGCATTGACAGTGTTGAATGAAGATCACTACCGCTTTACAAATAAGATGTTATAGATCAGTCGCTAAAGCACCAAGTGCCAACTATTGGAGTCCGAGCTTCAAATCTCACGCACATATCAACACTGATGAGTCGTAGAGACGACGAATCACGTTGCTGAGGATATATATATATATATATATATATATATTTATATATATATATATATATATATATATATATATATATATATATATATATATATATATATATATATACAAGAATTGACAATTATAATACCATTACTTATAGCAACACTTTCAAATGAAACAATATTTTATTAACAACTTTTATGAATTTCAAACTTGTTTTAAAAGATATATATATATGTATATACATATATATATATATATATATATATATATTTATATATATATATATATATACATATATATATATACGCTCCCCTATAGGTATAGCAGCCATATAGATAAAACACTGTTCTCCACTTAGCATAAAAGGAATAATCTCCCGTAAAGATCAGTGAGTACGTTCGTTTAACAGTGTCGTAAAATATAAATAAATGAATAGTTATATGTCCATGCTAAATAAGATTCCGACAATAACTTACAGGTTTAAGAGTACAGTTTATAGTGCCCCAGACCATAACCGCTGGAGCATAGGTTTGAATCACGCCGCGTCTAGCCACACTGGTTGCATAGAGACGACAAAACACCTGTCCGTTAATGTATATATAGTATAATTTGTTGTTGTTTTTCGAGAAATAAAGGCATAGTGATCAAATATATTGATTATTAAGTAATATTTCTAATATATATACAAGGAGGTTACAAGGAGGTTCTGGAAAATGTTGCCCCTTCGGCTGAAAGAATATTATGTGTGCTCCATTCGTTAATCAAGTTGGAAGTGACTTGGCTATCGCTATTCAAATCTCAGCGTGGATATTATTGCTACGTATAGCTAAACTAGAATACTTGTAGTGTGGGGAACTAGCTTGTTGTGGGAAATATATATATATATATATATATATATATATATATATATATATATATATATATATTTACACACACACACACACATATATATATATATATATATATATATATATATATATATATGTATATATATATATAACTTCTTTGTAATATACCAGGAAAAATCCCAGTAGAGTGCTCGATTAATTAAGAATTGAAGTTACAAATTAAGAGCATAATATTCATTTATTTTGGTACAGAAAAATTAGTACACCATTCGTACCGTCGGTTTCAAGTACGGACATACTTAGCCATCCGGCTCTCTTCAGCTCTTATCTGCTTCAAACCGATGGTACGAATGTTGTACTGATTTTTCTGTACTAAAATAAATAAATATTACGCACTTGATTTTTAATTTTTAACTTTAATTCATTAATTTATATATATATATATATATATATATATATATATATATATATATATATATATATATTTATATATATACACACATACATGTATATGTAGTTAGGTTTAACCCGAACAAACCACAAGTCAACTGAGCCGTAGGGGGCTTGTGTGAATTAGCGAAACCATTACAGCGGGTGTTTTTGATCGAAACACTTGTTCACATTACATTTAAATGTGTGTATGTTGGTACAGTCTGTTAAACAGAAATCCGGAAGGGAATTCAAAAAGCTAGAAGTAGAAAAAAAAGGTATCAGAGGATAAATCCTTTCGGCATTTCGGTACCTCAACAATACAGGGGTAGGGCATGCTGACTGACAAGTTGATCGGTTTTATTTACGTATATTGGCCATCAGCGTAGCACATCTGTCCATTAAATGACTTGTAAAACAAGTGAAAGAATGCAACATTTCGGCGATGGGGCAAAGGATTGAGCATGCTTGATACTGAGGGCCTATTAGATTAAAAACTCTTTTTTGGACTCTGTTCAAGAGGGAGAAGCTTGCGTTTAGTGCACCAGCCCAAATTCGACAACATTACTCTATGCATAGGCGCATGGTAGCTTAGTAGATATATAGGATACTGGTAGGTGTTAAAGGTTGTCTTGCTCGCTAGACGGAGTCCATATTCTTTGTAGCCTATATATATATATATATATATATATATAGTATGAAAATATATATGGCAAGTTAGCTACACGTGCTTCATTTCAGCCGGATGATGCTAAGTGTGAAAAAAACACGTACGTCATTGTGTAGCTTAACTAACATATATATATATATATTTTCATACTAATACTAAGTTGTATTCAAGTAGAAAGTACTGTCGAAATCAATAGTAAAAATATATACACAATATATTACATACATGTATAATAGTATATGTGCATAGAAATTAAACAATACTTATATATATATATATATATATATATATATATATATATATATACATATATATTGATAACATTTCTTCATCTGTTTTAATTATATCCCTAAATATTTGTGCCATTTTCGTGTATGTCGAACGGGGCAAAGGTCTATCTATTAATGCATGTATGCTTCCTCCTGAATCTCTCCGCGTCATTTAGATCTTATAAATATTTGCAGTGTAAAATGATTACATGGGCGATATCGATAGAGGATAATCCAGTCAGCAAATCAATACATATTTGAACACATCGATTTGTATTGAACGTCCTGGTTAATCAGCCATATCGGGAATCTCAGTGGCGCCACAAGTCAATGTCGATGACCAGCGGACACACTCATAGGAAACGCTGAATTATATAAAGAAGAACACTCTGTCAACTTATAAGTGCAATTTGCCTCATTATTTCGCAGTATTTATTAACAAGAGAAGCAAATAATCGAAAAAATAGTTGACAGCAACATTACAGAAGTTTCTAATTTATTACCCTCATGTGTTTATCATGTTCTTGCTAACGTTTCACTCGCTAAGGTGTCTTTAAAGTGTACTTTACTTTCTCATCATAAGAATTAGATCGTGTTTAGATGTATATTATCAATATAAATGGATCGACCGTTGTCGAAGGCGTCTCGGAGGCGCCTTTCTCATTGGCTACTACACAGTGGTGTAGGTGAAGTAGTTATTTATTTTCTCTGAAGTGACCCACTTATATTTGGTACTCATCTTATAATGTTGAGTTTTATGTGTGTCTTTCTTCTGATTTGACCGAAGATAGAACGACCTCTGGTCTCCCAGTTCGTTAGCGATCACTCTAAAAATCATGCGAAATGGGCAGGTATGTTATAATAAAACACCTAAGACATACTATTGTAAGAACACACAACACATGTTTTCTAATATTTTTGATAAAAGTTTTAATTTCTATTATTTTGATTATTATGACTTCTATTGTCATATCGGTGGTCATTTGCAGAACGTTTTGCTCGATATAACAATCCGATGTGTGTGTCTTTTCAAACTACGGATTATTGATGTAAAGCTATACGTAATTTCAAACTTAACATTTTATGTTATCCGCGGAGCTAGATTATTATTGTGTCGTAAGCTATGATCTGGTAAATGGTTTGTTGTGTTATGTTATGCTGTTAATTACTAACGCCTTATCAATGAACACTTTAACATCGAGAAAACTGTCATTTAGAACTTATTGTTATTACACGTGTTTAACAGTGTCGCCATGAATCCATGTATGTATGTATGTGTGTATGTATGTATATTAATTTATCGGTGTTGTACCACAGATAAGCATCTATAACATTCACTAATGATAAAGCACCGTAACATGGGGATTTTTATAAGCCATTGAACCGTTGAGTAACGGTTAACAAATCGTGTTAACTTTCCACATGCGAGGGCAGAGTAAGAGACGCAGTATATGTTTTATGTGAACATACCTGTCCCCCTAAAATACATTCCGGATTAAGACAAAAACATGCAGAAGTTTAAAAGGACCTCTCTTGCACTGACTTAGGACAGAACAGATACCACATTTTGTATCCAGATTAAAGACCGAGCTTACCTGTATTTTTCTAGATAAATTGTTTGCGCAGTCGTTAAGAAGTGTCTTTTCTACTTCAACGATTCGTGTGAAAACGAACAACTGAAAGCGTTCATCATGCAACAGAATATCACAGCGGATGTTCTCATATTCATTAATATTCATATTATATTACTGAATGAGAAAATATTGATGAACTGTGGAATGTGTCTGCTGAACTCGGGAGTGTAAACCGAAACATTTTATTTAACTTACGGGGTAGCTTATTAGCGTTCCGTCAGCTATGACTGTGTAGACGTCTTTCGTAATTGTATTCTTGGTATGTCTGCGCTGAAGGTTAAACCTTTAACCTCCCGAAAACTGTCACTTATAACTGAGTATTAGTTGCAATTGCCTACGTTATAACACACGTCTTTGCAGCCCATTCTATGATGATTTTTTGATCTTTAAACATATTCTTGTTTTAGTTAATATTAAGTTATAAGTAGTCAGACTATACATCTAAACAAGAATAAGTTCAAGTTTCCTTGAATTTATACAAGTCACAGGTTCCTGTAGCTAACGAATGTAAATGCTAAGTAATAATACGTTCTATGTGACAGTCTTCTACAGAGTGAAGGTTCAATCCTAAGTGAAGGCGATAGTAAGAATACGATTTACTTTCTGCTTCTACCCTGTTCTGGCTGACGAAATGAGAGGAATCTACCAAAGGGGATTCGATAAAGTGTTCCGTTCCAAATCCCATACAGATTTCATAGTTTGACAGCAAGATTCCTAAGTCTGACAAGATGAACTCGAATAAGGGGGGAAGTTCAATCGGCTTATAAGGTGAGCACAGTAGTCCGAATTATCCAAATAATATAAATTACGGAGTTATACATTCACAAAAATATTACACAAATGAACTTTGTATAAAAGTGTGTAATTATGCTTTTTATAGACTATTGTGTGTGTCTCTTTTGTAGCGTAAACGATTCTGCATATACCTCTTCTTATTAACGCACCATTCAGAAAAGAAAACTGTGTGTACGAATGTCCAGTCCGGCCCGCCGCAGTAACAGGTTCCTATGTTTTCCTCTCTCACCTATTCACTGTGGAAATGTCGACCGTATTTTAAGAATATTAACTGTAGTCCCATCGTAATATCCAGTCATGATCTTATAGACCTCAATCAATTTACGGGTTTCAAGGTTTGGCTTCCAGCGGCGCTCCTCGTATATGAGGTCAGTTGTTGCAAATAATTGATTTGAGACTATTTCTACTAAACAAGTGTAGCGCAATTTGTACGGTGTCCAGAATAAACAAGCATGTGTAAAGATAGTTCGAACCAGATATGTTTACATGATGACCAAGCTGAATCATGAATCCATGAGTTTGTTAGTTAGAAGGTTCTGATATTTATAATAAAACACATTATACGCTTCTTAAACCCTATGTAATATAACCCCACTCAACTAACAAAAACTAGTAATGACAACTATATATCTATGATCTTAATATTATATTCTGGTTATTTCATTCAATCTTGATTGTTCAATTTTCCTTTCAGTTGCTGTCTGTGGACTTTTCATAATAAGTTGATGCTTTCTATTTGTTATCATACTTACACTATTCTATGTATATCATGCGGATTTGGCTCGGTCATTATTACAGAGAAATAGAAAGTTATAGGTTATGTCGGTCATCGTTAAAAATATAACAGGCTGTGTTTCATTAAATAAATGTTGTGGTTCTCTTCAAAAAACTTTACAAAGAAAAAATATATAACGATAAATGAAAGGAAGAGAGATAAAGGTGTGCAAATGACACATTTATTTTATCTTCGATTGTTCAATGCAAAGTATACTCGATTAAAACATGTTTATTTTTTCTTTCCTTAAACAAAGTTTTTTATCAGTAAAACAATTACCCTTATATTATGCGAACTAGCACCAGCATGCACATCCTCTCCTCACCCTATAGGTGTTCACACCCCAACTCACCGTACTAAACGACATCCTAACCAACAACCCGGCTCTTACTAACAATTACCTCTACGTTACGCCTCAGCAACTCTTATCCTCTCGACCTAAATATGTAAACTTAACGTTGACATAAAGCGTGAGCATGCACACCTAAACTACTCTCGATACTACAAATAACACAAATACCACAATAAAAATCCCATACAAAATACACACTTATATTGAGGCTAGTGTCTTCTCTATACCGAGACGAATCACAAACAATATTTACTCCTCCAAACACAATAACAACAATCCCACTGGCACCTCTCTATCCAATTTAAACAAACGCTTTAACCCTAAAAACACTCAATACTCCCTACATCGGCCAATATAAAACAAGTCTAGATCCTACCCTCCATGATCCGCTTCTTGCCAACTATGTACCTTAGAAGCACTTATGATCGCTACAGCAGCAAAGAGCAAAAATATTATTAAGTCTAAAACGAACTTATCTCAAATTGCAGGCACACACGAAAATTTAAATGCATCAATTTCATTACTCCGTATGATACCCTCTATCCCAGCCAACAACGCTCTTCTAGCATTAGACTAATCCTTGTATTTAATAATTTGTTAACTTTTAAACTCCTTACCTTTCAAACTTTACAGCATCCCAATAAAATAGCGTATTTCCCCCTTTGCACCTAATAACTTTATTAACCCATAATCCTTAATACACATCGAGTATTAACATTAGACTTGACCACTCCACTAATCCTGAACGAGGGAACTCTGTGTTTTGTATCTAGGTGGTATCATAGTTTTATAAATAAGATTTGTAAGAAATTAAAATAACTTGAAAATGGGCGGGCGTGGGTAAAAGTGTAACATAAGTAGTTGAAAAGGGTAATATGGACAAGAGGGGAAGGGAGAAATTTTGTTTTGGTCAGGTGTAGGAGTATTGACAAGCTGGCTATGTCATGAATGTGTGAATATAAGTGAATTTGAAAGAATGTGTTGAAGTGTGCTGGAAACATGACAATAAATGAAGGGAAAAGAAAAAGTAGAAAAATGATTTTAATTTTGGGGATAGATAAATAAAATGTAGTTCGCTCCTCTTTCACCAGCCCCTAAAAATTCATGCCACACCTCACCACGACAAACCCCTCAGTCTCCCTTTCCTATCTCCCACCCTAAGGTAAATTAACTAACATTCTAACCCCTCCCTTTTGTCACTGCTGGCTTAATGGTACCCACTCAAAGCTTTCCATATGCATTTCACTCTTTGCCACTACAGACTACTCACAGCCTGGACCATCGTCCAGCGCTCTAGTAGTCACGGTTACTACTTTTCCTTATCAACCCATCATGTCACCCAAATATTTCGATGTACTTGCATGACATTTTCTTAAAATATCATTCCAGAGAAGTCTATAATACAGACGAAACGTTGATGATTATTTAAAACAAAACATATGTTTGTTTTTCCTTTTTCTTTTCCCATTACGTCGGATTACTTTCATTCTTCCTTTTTCATATATATATATATATATATATATATATATATATATATATATATATATATATATATGATAGTTTTATTTACACAGACATGTACAAAATCTGCGACACTGGCATGTCGATGTTATCGATCAACAGTTACTATAAACTGAGATCTCATCAGGCAGAGTTAGAATCCGATCTTAACCTCAGATCATATTTGGAGAGAATGAAGTGGAGGGGTAGAGACAGAGAAGAAGAAGGAAAGAAATTTAACATTTCAAAAATTAAAGCCGTTAAAAAATTAAAAAATTAAAATTAAAATTAAAAATTAAAAATTAAAAATTAAAAAATCAAAAAATCTAAAAATCTAAGGTCTAGAATCTGAAACAGACAGGGCAAATAAATAAATAAATAAATAAATAAATAAATAAGAATATATGGTGGAAAGAGGAACAAATAATGATGAGGGGAGAGACACATAGAGGAAAAAAGAAAAAGAAGAAGAAGAAGGAGAGAGAGAGAGGGCGTCTGTTGATTTAGGTCGGGAGGGAAGGAGGGGGGTAGTAGACATGCACGAATTAGGTGTCAAAAAACCGTCGAGTTTATAAATGTCTTTTTCCAAGTGAACTGTAGTATGCGTGCGTGCAAACTGGGCTGATTGTTATATTGGTTGGGGCGGTGATAAAATGTGTCGCGGTTCCGGGTTAATATTGTCTTTATAATTTGTCTGGAGTTAATTTGAATAAATAAGTATATTCGTTAAATGTAACAGGAATAGTAGTAGTAGTAGTAGTAATAATAATAATAATAATAATAATAATAATAATAATAATAATAGTAGATACCATTAGTAATTGAGGTGAAATAATGAAAATAATAATAAATGAAGTATAATAAAAATACTAAAAAATACCAAAAAATATTAAAAAATATAACTAAAAGAATGACTGGAAAATGCTGGCGTTATTAATTATTAATAATAATAGTAATAATAATAATAATAATAATAATAATAATAATAATAATAATAATAAAAATAATAATAATAATGGTAGTAATAATAATAATAAAAATAATAATAGTGGTCAATAATATTTTAGAGTTTATAAAAATAATAGTTTAGGAAAGAAATAGAATAATTAAGGAATATTAGGAATCCTAGGGGGTAGTGATTATCATAATAATATTAAATAATGATAATGATAAGATAATGTTTGCCGATATTATGATATGGGTTAATGGTTGCAATAATGCTGATCATATAAAAATAGTGGTTTAACAGACAACAGTAATCAGAGTGGTAATCCCAGAAATCTTAACAATAGTAGTGATGATAGTGAAAAATTATAGAAGTAGTCATAATGGTGGCAATAACAGTAGTAGTAGTAATAATAATAATAATAATAATAATAATAATAATAGATACCCCTAATAATTGAGGTGAAATAATGAAAATAATAATAAATGAAGTATAATAAAAATACTAAAAAATACTAAAAAATATTAAAAAATATTAAAAAATATATAACTAAAAGAATAACTGGAAAATGCTGGTGTTATTAATTATTAATAATAATAGTAATAATAATAATAATAATAATAATAATAATAATAATAATAATAATAATAATAATAATGATAATAATAATGGTAATGATAATAATAATAAAAATAATAGTTTAGGAAAGAAATAGAATAATTAAGGAATATTAGGAATCCTAGGGGGTAGTGATTATCATAATAATATTAGATAATGATAAGATAATGTTTGCCGATATTATGGTATGGGTTAATGGTTGCAATAATGCTGATCATATAAAAATAGTGGTTTAACGGACAACAGTAATCAGAGTGGTAATCCCAGTAATCTTAACAATAGTAATGATGATAGTGAAAAATTATAGAAGTAGTCATAATGGTGGCAATAACAAAAATAATAATAATAATAATAATAATAATAATAATAATAATAATAATAATAATAATAATGATAATAAAGATAATAAAAATGGCAGTGGAGGCAAAAGTAAGGTAACGGTAAAACATGCCAATATTATTAATAATAGTGCTACTGTTAATTTCATTGCTGCAAATAACAATAACTATGATAGTAACGTCGGACATGGTGTCACCACTGATAACAATAATTATCTTGATAAAAAGTACAGAAATGAAAAAATGAAAAAATGAAAAAATGAAAAAATGAAAAAATGAAAAAAATGAAAAAATGAAAAAAGTGAAAAAAAGTGAAAAAAAGTGAAAAAATGAAAAGAATGAAGAAAATGATTCAATGACAAATAGTTAAGTTTAAGATATTAATAATAGTAGTAATAAATAATTGATAATGATAATCTAAAAAATATATAATCTAAAAAATAATCTAAGAAATATAGAAATATTAATCAAAGAATGGATAAGCATAAAAGGGGGGTATTTAAGAGTAAAGAGTAAAGAAAAATACAGAAGATGACCATTAGTGTTAATCGTTGTGGGTATGATAATAATAATAATAATAATAATAATAATAATAATAATAATAATAATAATAATAATAATAATAATAATAATAATGATAATAATAATAATAATAATAATAACAACAATAATAATACCAACCAATACTACCGCTTACAGTACTACTACAAATAATACTACAAACAAAAAAGCTACTACTAATAGAGATAAAAATAATAATAATTAATAAAAGGTATAAGATGATAGTTGTGTTGACAAAATTTTCAGTTGGTGGGGAGGTGTTTTTTTTTTATTTTTTATTTTTTTTTATGTATAATAGCAGCCTAAGGGGTTATGAGTGGATTACTAAGAAGGTGTAATCTGTTATGCCTACAGTTAATTGATGTTTCTTGTTTTTTGTTTAGAAGTTTGCCCCTATCGCTGAATTTAATTATTTCAAGTTTTTCTGTTAGGCAAAGGTAGCAAGGTGAGTTTAGGGAACCACAGGTGCTAGTTCTTCTAATTGTGTTCCAAGTTACTGTTGGTGATAGGTTATTGTTGTATAGTTCCCAGTAATATATAGAAAGTGAGGTTCTTTTTTTATATGTAGGGTTATTAAAAGAACACTTATGTCCAGTATATCTTTCTTTGAAGGTATTACCAGCCATACCTATGTAGAATTTTTTCAGGGTTGGGTTTTCTTTAGTAGAGATGGTTGCTTGATATACTGATTGGGTTATTTGGCAATTATGTTGTAATGGGCATTCTTTTTTGTTTGTGCAGTTACAGGCCTTGGTATTTGCTGTTTTAGTTGCGGTAGTTTTTTCATTTAGAATTTTGTTGTTATGTTTTTTTATTATGTTTTCTAAATTTTCACCACAGCTATAGCTTAATTTGAGGGTGTTTTTATTAAAGATTTTGTGCAGTATATTGTTGGGAGGGAAGTGTAGATTGATTAAGTCTAAGAATCTTTTACCGAGTTTGGTTTTAACCATGTTGTTATATGGGGGTGTGAACCAGATATATATATATATATATATATATATATATATATAATTGTTATTTGCGTACCCTACAAATTACTGAGCTTTTTTAAT
>OY744517.1:10504785-10682285 GCA_963556195.1 Sepiola atlantica | reverse complement strand
CCTAATCGAGAGATAATTAGGACTTTTCATGAACGCGTAACTATAAATAGTAGTTACTTTAGAAGCCGAAAACCATCAACTCAACAAAGATAAGAAACATTATTGAAAGATGTCACTCAAGAAAAAAACAACTAATTCAAAGTAAATTATATATCAGAACCTACTAAAAGGAATATACATTTAGACAGTATCGCTTGTAAATTATACCGATCCTTTAATATACTGAGTAAAAAACACACTAGCTGAATCAAAACCCAGGAAATTATAGGCAATGCACACTATGCTACACTTGAACATTGACTCTTACCGACTATATATAAGAACGAACAAGAGAATAAAGTTCGTTAGTATGTAACCGTGTGCACTAAAATAGCTAGATAAATGCATACCCCAAAATATAGCGACGACGAATTAAAAAAGAAAGAGGATAGGGTATGGTGAAAGTACAGATGGAAGACACCTTATTACATAGTAAATTACAGTGCCACTATGTCGTGAAACTGAAGAGAAATATTTGATATGATAGAAAATTACCGCGTATACACAATGTAAAACATTAAGAACATTAACGAAAAACTCCTAAGAAAGACTGAAAGTATAGGAACAACGAAATGTTTACCTAATAAACTTGATGAATAAACCCGATTTATTAAGAAAATTCTCGATTGCGGAAACCAATGCGCATAAATATGTTATCTTGGCTGACTATATGAAAGAGACAATAGAATAATATTTCGTTAACACAAGTACAAATGTAGAACGGACATTACACAAATGCAGGGTGAACCAGTAAAATTAAATTGTATGAATCAACACGGTACAACTTGATTGCCCGTTTGATTCTGGCAGTAGCATTCTTTGCAAAGGTTTGCCAACATCTCTAAGTAAAAGTTATATTATGGAACAGACTGGATTCGAACTTAGCTTACCTGAGTGGTCAGTTCGTGTCGTTATCCACTTGACCACCCTCACCACCTTATGGTTGAGTGGCAATGTCAGGAGAGATTTGGAAGCATTTCCAATCAACACTTCACTTTACCTACAAATAGATGGTTTCATCAACATCGTTTTCGACCGGAGAGAATGACAATGAAAGTTCAAGAAGTAAGTGAAAACTGAAGATGAGAATCAAAACCCATACTTCGACTGAACTGGAATACTAAATAAAATGTATTATCACTCTAATTCAAACGGGAATTTAATTATGAACGGCTGTTGCAACAACATAAAGCGATTCGAAACAGTCACCGAAAAAACAGAGAAAGCTGTAAATCTGGGGAAACTTGTCGTCACCCCGCATACATATGTATATATATATATATATATATATATATATATATATATATATATATATATATATATATATATATATATATAAGGAGACTCTGAATTGTAACATTATAATATTCAACACCAAATGAGTTTTCTGAACTTTTCATATGATTTGTTTTCCCTATCGATTTTTTATCGTTTATATAAATTGGCGTACAATTTAAATACAATTTTCCCTTTTATCTACCGCAACGATAGCAAACGAACTTCCCGCCTGGATAATTTTTTTTCGTTTTAGGACTACCATTCACCACTTGGATTATTTTTTAATCAACCTCTTTGATATCTTGCCTGAGGCTATTTAAGACCTGTTCACTTGGATGAAGTGTATAGTTTTACTAAAAAGTATGTTTTGGACCGATATATTTGATGTTTTATATACCTTCATGTATTTATATATATAGTTTTTTATATATTTTCAAAGTTCAATTTGTATTACCTGCAGTAATGTCATTGCGGTAATGGTCCTCTCAGGAGAAGATTTTCTTTGAAAACTCATGAGTAAAAGACTTTAAACAACTTTTCCTGAACATTGAATTGTAATAACATTTGATTCGCACCTAATTTTATTCTTTCACTTTATCTATTGTTATATATATATATATATATATATATATATATATATATATATATATATATATATATATATATATATAATCATAAATGCCGTTGATAGCACTTTTTATTGCCTTCAGATAGTACAAACGCGACATCGCAATCTGGTGTTTGCCATGAATATGAACATATATTACCATTTCAAAATGCCCACATCCCACCGAAAATAAAACATTAGCTTTCCGTTGATTTAAAATTAAGAGGTGAAACATCTATTTTTCTATAAACCAAATAGAGTGCCTAACTGGGTTTTAAGAGAATTATCGATTAGCATCGATGTATGTGTCAGATAACACGATCGTATTTTCAGTTGAATAATTTGTAGTCCATTAAACATGAGGAAACTGATTCTATTAATTGGCTTCATGCTCATAAATTATAATTAATGTGCACCAGCTTGACACGGAATATAATATGCCGCAATTCAAATGATATTTATTATAGAATGCTACTTTTAGGCAAAACGTTTTTTTCTTCATCGGAATGAATACGCACTCATCCATTTATATGAATGATTGTTAGAGTGCTCTGACGTAAATCTTCAAGATCGATTTTTCGGGAATAAAATAATTCGATAGAGATATTTTTAAAAGATCGATTACCGGTATTGCTTGCAGTTATCTCTTTTTTTATCTGGGTTTAGATTTCGGAAGTTAGTAAACCTCAAATAAATAAATAGAAAAGTGTGAGCAATAGATACTTATGTGTCAAGGCAATAGAAGAAGCCATAAAAACACCGAATATTAAAATAGATAAAAGTAATAACACGAGAAAGAATAGCGTTCATAGTTCATAATCTGCCGAAGGGATATTTGATATAATGATATTCAATATTCAGCACTTTTTACCATTCAGTGAATACCAAAGTAATGTTCTACTTCATTTGGATTCTTTGAAAACTCTTCTCAAAGAAAAAAGCTAAGCATATCATTCTTAAACTATGGGGTGTTCTTTCGGACATAACGTGTCTTTATATTAGAAAGTTGCCGACTAATGTGTAAAACATTGCATGAGGAATTGGCACCAGCATCAAATGATAGATAGAACAAACTTGAAAAGTACTGAATTATTCACTGTAATGAAACACGATATTTACCTTGGGTTAAATATAAGATCCTGATTATCAAACGAAGTGACGGCATTGAACTAGATTATGCGAGAACTGATGATGTAGCGTGCAGTCTTCGAGTTTTGTCGGTTTCATATTATCGAGTACCGTATTATATTAGGAAACCCAATATCTGAATGTAAGCTTAATAGAAATAGGTTGAGGATTACACCCAACTATAAAGTGTGATATTCTTTAGTGCGTTTACTACTTTTTTACATATATAACATGATAGGAGTATTGTAATCCGATAGACTCTTTACTATAAGTCCAGTGCAGTTTAATATATCTCGCAGAGGTAAATAATAATGCAATGTTTCGTGTAAATAGATTGGAATTATTCATATGACCACATGTTTCGAAAACAAGACAGATCTATTAGTCAAGTGGCTTGTAAACTTGACAAAAGGTACGTCAACAATGTGACACCTAAATAGCACAGAACATATTGTAGTGTTAGCATTAATGTATAATATAAATTGTGGAAAGAAATATACAAAGACGAAAACATAATTCTACATTTATTTTCTTTTACTTAAATCTCTTGTTAGGCAATTCACAAAATCTACTAATGATAACCGTCATCAAATTAATACCGAGGTTTTTTATAATAAGTGCATTTCTTTAAATCACATCAAAAGATATGTGTAATACATATTTCGAATATCATTATGTATATATGTATGTATATATATATATATATATATATATATATATATATATATATATATATATATATATATGTATATATATATATATATATATATATATATAGTGTGGGTGTGTGTAGATTTCAATATTGCGTTGGGAATCCGAATAAAAAGAGCTCAATATACTTTTAAACAGAGCTTAACAAAATTATTAAAAGGAAAACAAGATATACACATTAAGGTTGTATACATTATAAATTATTTCGACCCTTTAATTAGGTCTCCTCAGACGTATAAACAACCCACTAAAAAGAAACCCGGTTATATATATATATATATATATATATATATATATATATATATATATATATATATATATATATATATATATATATATTGTGTATTAAGGTAGCATTTTCTTATTTATCGAAACGTTGCTGAATTTAAAATCGCCAACGACTTCCTGGAAAACGTTCTATGCGACAATCAGAAAAATTGAAAACATAAAACAGTATAATTAAACAGACAAAGTATGTTATTTTTTTTACAATTTGTGCTTATATATATATATATATATATATATATATATATATATATATATATATATATATATATATATATATAGGTTTACCTTCCCAGCTCTATCTATGTGATATACATAGATATTCGAGTTAGTAAAAGTTAAAAACATTTACTTTCGTCTTCGCAATTTACCAGTTTTCTATGGTATAGTGTATATTACTTGTGGTGTCTTGGTCTTACCGGATGCCAGGACAATGATTACTCTTGTATGATGGAGTACTCAGTTGAGTGATGTTACTTGATGTAACATTACTTGGTGAAAGTGTCATATTCCTTGAATGAGCCAATGTATATCCGTGTCGAGGTAACGTTATTTGGGCTTCGAATACTATGTTATTTTGAAGATTTGGCAAGGGATTACTTGTAGGTAAAGTATCCTCATGACAGGTTGTCCTGAAAAAAACATTATACAGAGAGATCGAAGACACTCACGGATGTGTCTAGTAGATAATTCGAAACTCTATATAACAGTATGAAAGGTCATATATTCGTTGTGTACGAAAGATAACTTGATAGAAATGCTTGTAAAATATATCATTAATAAAACATATTTAGTGTTAGCTTTCTATTTTTAATTTATTTATAAATATTATCCGTAATCACCGATCCAAGAAGATCCACTTAAAATGGAAACAAATAAACACTCATAAAAATGACATTTTAAAAAGCGTTTTATTTAAAGAGATCGATATCCTGATTGAGATATATTTTTTTATTATATAAAGAGGACAAATAAAAACAAGATTAGATATCCATTGCATTATTTAACACTTTACTGTCTCTAAGTAACTGCTATTTTCGTTTATACAGGGCAGCGTGTAATATCCGGTGTTGCATGCGAGTAAGTGTTAAGTGTCTTCACTTTTTACTTTTAAATCACATGAATACATTCGAGTTATTATAAAGTCATCAATGTATAATGTAATAAGAACCAACAAATCTAGAATTCTGAGAGAAAGAGAGAGGATGAGAGAAGACTGATTACTTGACGAAAAACGAGGGGGGGCGAAATCAGGCTAGTTAATGTCAGCAAAAGTGAAAAGAAAGTGGATACAAATGAAGATCGCCATATTTTTGTTTACATTTTTATCAATTTACTCTATTGCATCTTTGATTTAAATAGATAGTCACTTAATGGTAACTAGAAATATCATTAGAAGTCGATGTATGATTTTATAAGACAATACTCACACACGTGTGAAGTTGTGATAAGATGTTATTATAACAGATTCACATACTTGTCATCTATTACGACTTTTTTTAGATGAGCATCACTAATTTGGATACTTTCGATTATTAGGACAAATACGTTTATATTGGATGTAAATCTCACAACGTGTCGGTCGATGACTTCTCTGACTTCTTTTCGTGTGCATTTATGTTGAACTTGCGTACCTATACGGGAGTTCGAAATTGCCTTTTTATTTAATCTACATTAACATGTGGGAGTAGACATGCACTTATTAAATAAAAACAGTTCTAAGTGACAGTCTTCTTTAGGTCGATTTTTAAATTCTCACTACAGGCGATACGAATTATTAATTAATTCTACATGGTCATGACTGACAGAAGGGTAACCATCCTCCCGTGTATGACATTAAGTGTTTAATTTGAAATTTCGTATAGATATCCGAGTTTGACATAAATATTACCAAATTCGACAAAATGTACTTGAAGAAGCTTCTCGATTGTACTGGCCAAGACGTTGTGAGACCAACATCTAAGGTTGCAATAACAATTGGAATACTCAAAATAACACAATTGTACATATCATAATGATTTCTCATTTTTTTATTCCTACACGTGTCGCCACAAAATCTTAATTCTAATTATATATATATATATATATATATATATATATATATATATATATTTACAAATATATAGATAATTACAAATTAATAAGTTTTAGAGATAATTATTAATAGTTTGATTGACAATTACATAACATGAGATAAAAACGTGTAACAATAAATACTCAGTTTAATAAACCTACTTTGTATGGTTATTAAACTTTTCTTAAACAAGTATAGTTATTTTAAACAAGAGTATGACAGACATTATGATGTGTATTGTAACATCTATTCAAAATATGATTATTTCAAATAAGTTTGCCATATAACTTGATTCCTCACAATACGGCTGCCCATCATCTTGACGTTGATGATTTAGGTAAAAAATGTACTATCTATTCTAATGCAGCGTGTTCTTTATCTACCCTCCAGCAGTGAAGAAAGACACCTTCTAGAATAGAGGACATTTATTTATTTATATAAAAATTTAAAGAGTTTATTTTGGGTAAGTTAGATTATTCCCACATTACAACGGACCTTGTGTGTAACTAGATCTCGTGCGGAGTAGGAACGTAAATAGGGATCAATCTTTCTCAAATCCTAATTCGTTATGTATCCTCACAAACCAACACTTACCACGACCCAACTGACACTCGTAAGGATATATACATATAAGCATCATCTCTCTTTGTCTTATAGCCATGTCGACCTTTCCTGTCTTTTCACGCCACGACTTGCTTCGCCACATCCATATGGCTTCTATTTATATTTCATGCGCCTCGGGAAATTCCAGTATCGATGAGTAAGACGCGGCAAAGTAGTGAAAAAATGTCAAATCCCTAAGAAAATGTCAACCATCGACATATTCGGACAATCACTTCTCTTCATCACACATCATATCTATAATTTTCTCTGTTGGTTTTAGATTGCTGGATATATATCAAGATATATTTATATTTAGATATATCTCGTCTTTTGATGACAAGGGTGACAGTAAGGAAGTTATTGCGTGATCTCCGAAAAATCTTTCAGTAGATCTACATAAATGCATAATGAGTTGCAAGGGCACGCTATGAGCCTCGTGATAGAATACAACTGTCTGACAGGTGTTATATATTCTCCAACACTACAGAGCCGGCTTGAAAAATAACGAGACTGAAGGTGATGTGTGCACAAGTTAGATATACGGATGTTGTTTTCATCTAATATGATGTCGTTGGATTATACAGGGTGGGCAAAAATAAGGGTCCTATTTTTAAAAATTCATAATTTTTTTATTTATTGATTTTTTTTATTTTTTAGAATAAGTAAAAGACCCCTTCCGAAGCAAGCATGAGCCGTATTAGCCCTAAAGAACGTACCCTCATTTAGAAAACATTATTTTTGCTTAAAAAACTCAAAACAGTGTAAAAAACAATACTTTAGTTTTTGTAAGTTTTAAGAAGTGTTTTTCGGCTAAAATTTGTTTTGTTTATTTCAAAAAATCTCGGAAGGGTCAGTCTACACACACATAAAGTTTGGTGAGTTTAACTTTTATTTTGTGGAAGTTATTCAAATTCAAGTTATTCAAATTTAAAGATAGGACCCTTATTTTGGCCCACCCTGTATAAGTATATTAGTATTTTAGTATATTAGCTTGCTGTAAACATCGCATGTTGTGCATTATTGGAGTATTCGTACTGCTATTCTTAATTTGGTTATTATTTTAAAGAGTGTTCGACCGATGTAACCTCCAGACTCCGTCAGGTTTTACTATTTGATCTTAAGTATATCCAGGTCGAACTAGAGATCCTATACGAAATTAAAAACCGAACAATATATTTCACGGGTTTCATTGTGCTCGTGTCGTCAGTCATGACCGCGTAGAACGATTAATTACTTATTTGATTTTTAGTTAATATCGCCTGTAGGTAGTAAGGATATTACCTTCAATACCAAGAATACTGTTATGTTGAGGTGTTGATTAAGAATGAGTTCAAAGTTCCGGGCATTTGTAGGTTGAAGATTCAAACATAAAATACAGGCGAACTATCTAAGGACAATTAATAAACACGTAAACCGGACCATGGCTGACAGAATGCAAACAAATTACGCTTTCGGATTAAATAAACAGCTTAGTCCGAAATCTGTATAAGTTCCCTAGTTTGACATAAAGGTTTTTCAAGTTCGAAAAAATGTACCTAAAGTAGGTCGGATTTCTAATCGACCGACAATAATACAAAATTTATTCATTTTACATGTAACATTGTTATGGTGTTTACATTACATTTTTATTTCCACAAAAAAAAAGATTATCATTTTTCCGTTTCAGAAGTAGACTCTGTTTTCCGATCCGATGGGCACGCGAAATAATACATTAGTCCATTATATTTTGCAGAAAGCCGCTAGTTTAATTCCAATTGAATGAACATCGTGCTATTCATTTGAAGTTTGCTTAACATTTACTATGTTATCCGATATTGTTTGAAGGATCACTTTATACTCATTTAAAAATGTATCAATTGTGTTAACATCATGTACTTTCGTATGTGCATACATAAATACATGGATACACAAAACCGCGGGTCTTCTGTAGCGGCATTATTCATGAACGACAACCTTTCATATAGTATTCTGCTAAATCTGCTTTTTTATTTATATAAACAACGGCAATTAATATATGTCCGTTACAAATAATTAAAAAAGTCATGTTTATATACGTTTGTTGATATTCAGAGAAGTGTACTTGCTTTGATTTAATTAAACAATGATTTACTATGTTTATCTTTATTTATCTTAAATTATACATTGTTTGATTACGTTTGCATCCTTTTTAATTAAATGAAATACGCTTTCCTTAGTTTCAATATATTATTTGAGTTAGGAAAATAAGATACCCTTTGTTAAGGTCATTAACTTTAGTTATGCCTTGTAAATACTAATTAAATAGTTTCCTGCAAGGCATATTTTTTATTTAATTAACAAACATGAGAGAATTTAATTTATTTGTGTTGGGCATCTTTATACTGATTTTCGTTTTGTCAAAATAAATTATAACATTTTGTCAGTGATCACATAATGTTAAATTATCTATTATTTACATATGTGTGTTCAATTAATGATGCCTGTTTGATGGAAACATGAAATTCTCTTAGACGTAATAACATAAAAGCCTTTTGGTATTACAGGAAGAAGTAACGTTTAAATCCTGAACGGAAGATTTGGTTAGTACGATATTGTGAGCAAAGACACGTCCAACATACCAACAACAATATAAAGACATATTAACATAAATGTGTCCGATTTTGAATGTTAAATACATATATCTTTCGCCGATTGATATGCGAAAGAAACCTTTCATAAAACTTGGCTGTGCGATTTATTTATCGTGTCGACTTTAGTTTATCTATCATGAAATACGAAAAATAATCATGACTAACTGAAGAGCACTAATATTAGAGTAGATTTCAACATTATTAAAGCAACACAGAACATATTTTTCAAAAACATATTCGTTTTATTTAACTTTTTGCATCAGTTTTATTTAATTATTTATCTTTGAGTTATCAGTGGTCTGATTTTAGGATTAATGCACATAATGATTAATATTGGAATCCTTCTTGTATCTACGTATGAAATTATGATTTAGCATTGTCCTGCTATAATTCAGGAAGCATTTTAATTAAAACTATGTTTTCATTTACAGAAATATATTGCCATGCAGGAAGATTGGAAAGCTAATATCTATCTAAACTAAATAAATGAAAGGCTATGGTGTTCAGTGTGTACACCGAGTATATTCGCTAGTGCAAATAAAATGATTTTGAAATTACAGCATGTGTTATTAATGCAAGAACAAAAGACTACCACAGAAAATATATTCTAATTACGAACCATGTTAACATTTTGCAAGTAGATCGTCACTGTTAAGAATTAACAGCAGGTGTGTTCAGTTGTACTAATATTTGCAGTCTCCTCCTATTTTGCTGGTAAAATAAAATACAAGAGTATCACAAAAATGAAGATATTTATCAAAATGCATGCGTTAAATTGTACAAATGCATTAGGTTTCTTTTTTATTACGAAATCAATAATGTCATATTGGTGCTTTTCATATAAGACATGTACAATGATATTATCGCGTTTAGCAACGTCACGCAAAATTGCACTTAGGACGAAATCGTTAAAATCTTTTTTGGGTGAAGAGCATTAATTATTCACAATCACTTCTAATTTAAATACAAACATGCAAACGTCGAATGAAAAATGATGTAATAAAATGTTGTTGGGAACTACTGTTTTTATTTTGAAAACTCTTTTAGAATTGGAAACGAGGCATACGTAATATATATTCTAAAAATGCAAATCACTTGAGCAGAAACGACAAAGAACACATATTTAAAACATTTGCTAGTAATTACGTTTTTAAAATTATTCAGATATGATTATTTTTATACAGCAATAAGTACTATTTTATAGGACCCGGCTAGAAGTATTAAATACACCTTTTTGTAATAATATGTTTTAAAAAGAAAATAACTCCGACATATGAATTTTAGATATATCGAGGACGTTTCTGCTGCTTGATAGGTGAGTTGTGTATGCGTTTTTATCTGGTATTTAGTATAAATTATTTTTTATGTATTCAAGGAGTTTTAAATTATTCATATTTGGGGGCGTGAGCGTTGTGCGTATATTCTAAAAGTTTATAGATATACATTAATTATATGACCAATTCAAATGTTGTAGCGATAGAAGTTATATCAGTGTATAATTTACAGTTGACATAACAAATATGCTGTCACTTATGTATTAATATGTATGAGAAAGGTATGATATGTATGACTCTTTTTTATAGTTACTGACATATATATATATATATATATATATATATATATATATATATATATATATATGTGTGTGTGTGTGTGTGTGTGGGTGGGTGTGTTATACATATCTTATGCAAATATATATATATATATATATATATATATATATATATATATGGGCATTTGCCAGCTAGCACTGTACATATGTAAAGACAGAATCAATTGGAGTCCAGGGATATCAGCGTGATTGGTCCAATAATTGCGTGTCAATGCAAGCGCTCCATTTTATTTTATTGTCTACTACTTATATGCGATGGAATTATTGACATTCATTCAGAAATAAATCACATACGATGGCCACTGCCGTTTGGCACGACACACGACACTAGTTTTAATGACTACAGTGAGAAATGGACTGAAGGAAATAACGATTAATACATGCACCTATGTATTATATTTCTTTTTTTTATTATAGTTATTTTAGTCTTTGTCGGATGTAATGTTTGCTGATGATAGCAATACTACAGAATGGTTGATGGGTTTTAACTGCCAGGATAGTTGTACAATACATTTATCGCTATACCATATTGCTTATCAGTAGAATTAATGTACTTAAATATTTATTTTTATTTCCAGTTATTAAACAGTTTCTACAAAAGGAGTAATACCGGAAGACAGTATTCGATTCTTACATAAAAATTATAAAGAATTATTATTTCATAGTTCCGAATATTTATTTTGGAGACTTCTGATATGCATACATATTTCGGTTATAAACCCTATATATTTATTTTTCATTATTTGTTTTTCTACAAAACTAAGCTTTTTCTTTGTAAAAAAATATCAATTAGTAACTGATCGTGGATCTTTAAATGGATAACATCGTGGAACTGTTTTAGATATTATTTAATTTATGTTGTCTTTTCGGCCCTTAGTATTGAATAATAAAGTTGCGTCATGTTCATCAATCCAGACTTTATTTTTTATTGATCTGATTGCGAATGTAACAACTGGGAACTATCGAAATGTAAATAGATTGAAGGAACATCAGAAAGGTTTGCCAAGTGATAAAAGAGGCTTTTCAGTTCGCTCATACATATGCGTAAACATTGTTAAGTGTTGATTTTCGGAGCATAACAATTAAATTGTATTTATGTCATATATATTGTGATCTACTGAGTTCTAATTACATATATATAAATATATATATATAAATATAGTGTGTAGATTTCAATTTTGTGTAGAGAATCTGAATAACACAGCTCAATGTAATTTAAACAGAGCAAAATAGAATTATAAAAAGAAAAACTATACACACATTAAGGTTGTACACATAATAACTTATTTCGACCCCTTTAATTAGGTCTCCTCAGATGTATAGACAACCACATCAAAGAAAACAAATAATGAGAGAAATTGATCGTCTTAAAAAGATAAATTCACTTTTGTGATTGGTCTATGTAAAAAGGAGGTAAATGTTAAAATAATCGAGGAGGGGTGACAGAAGTAAGATTAATTATTTAATATATGCAGAAATATAAAAATATATATAAAAGAATTCTTTTTTGCTATTTAAACAAATAAATCATCTCATTTAAAATTTCGAATGCGAGCTTTATGGGTAAAAATATATGATGAAATATTCGAGCGTTCACGATTAAAAACTACGTTTAATTATTTACGATTAAAAATTAGAAGACGAAAATGTAGGACGAAGATTTCGGTTTAGATTAGAACATATTAAAAATTTAAGTTGTATAGCGGCAAGATTCGAGATGATTTACACTATGGAATTAAAGTTTAGCGACAATTTAAAAACGGTTTATTTACAAAATTGGTAAAGATTCGGGCGTTCACGATTAATTATTTATTTATGAGTGTTGTTTGTTCGGAGATTTTTTTAACTTGTTTAGTTTCATGAGTACTTATCAAATTTTTGTTAACATATGAGGTCTTACTCCTATTGCGATTGTTATTGTTTGCTTTTATATATCTTTATTTTATTATTCATGACCATATTGTGCATATAGTAATTATTTGCTCAAGTGTTGTCATATCATCTCTTAATTCCGTTTCATCCATATAACGTAGATTAAAAAAAGCATTATTATAGTACACCACCATTTGTTGAAAAATACTCTTTTTAGATGTTTCGAGATAATATTATAAAATTTGGGGATTGATAATTTTATAATAGAGTTGGGATAATTTGAATTTTAATGCACGCATTGGAATTTTTTATTAGGTTTGTAGAATTTACCTTTATTATAGTCTAATGTTATATAAAAGATATCTTAAATCATATTATTGTTAACTTGTTCACTTTAGAAGAAATACACCCGCTAAATCTTTTATTTGTACCGCGTCTGTACAGCAAATTAATATAAAGTTTGACTTTTCTCTTCAAATTCCATAATAAAATGATAATATGAAGTTAAAGGTGGTGTAAATATCGATGTACACGCGTCTATCTGGTGTTTATTACGGTACAGTAAAAAATGACTATTTAATTGACAAATAGTTATGTTTTAACGAGATCTATTTTAGTTTGTAACAGGTTTGTATGAATTGCAGACAACCATGATGCAGTCCACATCTGATTTAAGTGTGTTTAGTTTTAAAATTATTTTGATTTATCTTTGCTTGTCGGCGTACGTAACTGAGAATCCTATGGCTATTAACACCTATATGTTGTTATCGAGTGCATTTTCTGTTTCCTTTACATAGTTAGTTATTAGTGTATTGCCTTATATAAGGTTTGTGATTATTTAACTTGAATGTAAACGCTGATTTTGGTTCGATAATCATTTTCGAGCAAAGGTTATGATAGGAGGTCTTCACAAGAGAAGTTAGTCAGTTGTATTTGCATGCGTATATTTAGAACTTGGAAAAGGAATCTATCGCCTCATATACACAAACTAACAAATAGATGTCATTATTTACTGGAGAAAACTGTAGTATAGTTTGAAAAGCACATGATATACCTATACTTTTCTTCGTTATTCTATTCTCTTTTCCTCTGTTTTTCCACTCTTTTAATAAGAATACTGTACACCTTTGAAGATGATGTGTTTGGATGAAAACAAATGTGAAATCAAAGCATATGATTTGAGTTACTGAGCTGTGTGATATTAACACCACTCCCTACATTTTCGCAGATTCAATCTTACTTGTCTTAACATACCCACGCGCATATATATATATATATATATATATATATATATATATATATATATATATATATATATACATATATATACATATATTTCCGTTCATTTGGTACATCAATAGCTGTAAGACTCTGATGCTTACAACAGTTAAAGGATAATATTTTACTTACATACATAGTCCAACGCATTCCTAGACAGCGTATTATTATACTTCAATGAAGTAATTATTGTGTAGGTCATTCTCAATTGTTTCATGCTCTCGGCTATCGTCAAACGGCATTTAAACACGGCCTAACATGCGAGGCTATGGAAACTCTGCTTACTTTCAGTATTGCGTATACTAATAAGTAAAAGTAAAAACAACAATAATATACAAACAATTAAATAAAAGGATGTACAGATATAAACAGATAAGTCAAACATCTTGCTACAAAATTGCGATAAACATCAATGATCGACAATTTGTATCGGTGGTATGGTTATGCGAACAACGAAATGAAGAGTACTATTATTGGAGCGCGTGTTTTAGATTTCGTTTTATGCTGTCTAACGTGAAGCCATTGTTAATGGCCAAGTAAGAAGAAGTTATTAATTCAATATATATATATATATATATATATATATATATATATATACATATATATATATATATATATATACATATATATATATATATATATATATATATATATATATATATATATATATATATATATACATATATATATATATATCACTCAACTAACACACTAGACATATACGGGAATACATTTAGAACCAATTTTGACCTCATAAACTGCATTCTTTTTAAAGCTGACGCCTCTGTTTAAGGCCACCAGTGTATCGAACGTGCACTCATACCTGATAGATTAGCTAATTCGTAAAGCAAAAGTGTGGCTTTTACTTTTTATTCAAACAACTTGCAAACACCGCACTCAAATAATGTAATATAATATGTTAATGCTTATTATTTACTTCTATTAACTACGTTACTCTTTCTATTGTGCGTTTTTCTTTTTCTATGTTGCGTATTTTTGCATTCGATGCATATATTCAAATACCTTCTTACGCACACCCAAACATCTAGTTTCCTGTCCCTACTGTTATTTTATGACACCATCAAATAAAATATATTTGCTATCGAATGCTGATTATTCAATCATAAATCGTAGAATTAAAACATACAGCTGTGCTATCAACGTCTAACACTAGCTGTCCTCGCACACTAAACAAACAACATGCAAGATCGTCTCCTGTCGTCTCCTGGTGGCTACCTCTCTGTGCAGATACATTCTCTGTCTGGAATACACGATGGCAGAACCTAAGAAAATAGACAATATCCGGAATTTCCAGAAGGGATTTTAATGCGGCTGTGGACGGTGCCTTCATCTCTGCTAGTGTTTGGGAGACGTAATACATGCTCTTTGTTCTGATTATATCTGGTGTGAGGTTATTTTGTATCTCATATCTTCATAGAGAACACTATACTCTAAATCTCGCTTCTAGACGTCTTACGTGTATTCCCTTTTTACATGCCAACGATTCATTTGCGAATTTAGATCACTAAATAACTACTAGCGGACGTACATTCACTATTAACATGCAGCCTAAGATATACCCGCTATAACTACGATCAGGCAGTGTAACTTAAACTATTTGCCCAATATCGACATTTCACATGATTACGCAATTTATATGTTCGCTTCATGATATTTTCAGAATGCTTCCATTTCCCTGAAAACGAATCGTTATGCCTCGAGGATCTTTTGCCATTACATAAATAGTGTATTGATTAAAAGTAAACCGAACGTAAACAAAGCAAACAGAAATAGACAAAGGTTCACGAACTGATTATTTTACTGATTGATGCTGAAGGACATCCCCGGTTGAGATTTATATTCATACTAGCGGAATTTATCCGGATATATTTGTAAATATATTTGCTCAGTAAATGTTTACAAGTTTTGACTTGAAGAAAAGAAAAAATAACATTTGATATATGATCGCAAGTTATACAAACAAACTGTTAGCGTTGTGGGGTTTTCGTAAAAATACTTACTTACGTTGTATTTTTACAGTCATATGTAAAAAGGATTATTATGAATTACTCAAAACAAATGCGTTTTTATTTAACAATTTTGCATCTTAAAATACTAATGAAATAATTATATAAATGGGTAATGCTTATGTTTAATAATTCTTTACTAAATTATTGTTCGTTTAACTTTTGTTTTGCTTTATTTAATATACTAGCCTAAATAGCCACCCTACTGCGTCTATTTTTGATAGGCTGCCGCGTCAGAAATGAACGCTCGCCCGTAAACTGATGAACTCTTATTCATATTTCCTGGGTGGTTAGCTATTGATTTTCTTTGTTTCCGACCAAGAATATTTCTAGTGTAATTTTTTTTTAAAAATGTCGACCCCACTTCAATTTGTATTACCCTTCCCCATAAATAGACAAAAAAAATCCCCCCCCAAATTTTTGATTACCCTCCCCTATACATAGGAATATTTTCAGTTAAAGAAAGAAAAAAAATGTTTACGCACCCATAATTTGTTTACCCTCCCCTATACATGAGAATATTTTAAGTTAAAAAAAAAAGTTACCCCCCCCCGCTAAAAAAAATTGTTTACCCTTCCCCATACATAGTTAAAAAATATTTTAAAAATGGAGGCGGCTCGGTCATATCAAATAACTCATGTTTTAATATGCTATTGAAGGCGCCTACGTCATATCAAATAACTAGTTTTGCTATTCTTTCAAAATGCTTACCCATTTAGTAATGAGCGAGATATGTGCTGCTTAACTTCAATTTACAACAAAACACCTTTTCTTAACAACGTAATGAAAATAAAGTATGATAATGTGAAAAAATCCTCTCACAATGAGGTCACTTCTGGAAGGATTAGTCAGCAATTAATTCTTCCAAAATGGGCACCCATTTTATAATGGCCGGAATATGTATTCATTAACTTTAATTTTCAACAAAACACATTGTCTTAACAACGTACTGAAAATAAAGAATAGTAATCTGAAAAACTCCTGTCACAATGCCGTTAGTTCCGGAAGAACCGGAAGGATGAGTCAGCAATTCATGTTTCTAAAATCGTCACCCATTTACTAATGGCTGGGATATGCCTTGCTTAACTTCAATTTACAACAGAACACCTTGTCTTAACAACGTACTGAAAGTCAAGAATTATGATGTGAAAAAAATCTTCTCAAAATCACGTCACTGCCGAAAGGATGGCTTTGCCAATTTAACAGTACTTGCCATTCAAAGTATGGTTTCAAAAACACGCTGGTTTCTTAATGTAATGGGTTTAATAAATGTTATGAATAATTTTTATTAATATCACCTTATCGGAAAATATTGTAAATACATATGTAAATTTGATAATAGCAGTTCTAAGTGTATATTTGTAAATATGAATTTAATTGAAGTTTAAAAGCAATGAATTATGTAAATGGCAAAACCCGTCTAGTGTCTGAGCGACTTTTTCTAACAGTATATAAGGAAGTTGAACACCTATTTGTTTATGTGATATTCTTGACACGTTTTCTGTTCTAATCGCAGTCTCGTATTGAAATTTTTTTCTACTTAATTAATATGTTTACGGCGGTTTTTGTAGTACTATATATAGAAGCTGGCACACTAAGTAAATAATAATATTACTCCGATGGAGTTTCGGCTTCAGACAGAGAGTTAGACGGACATACATACAAATACATAATCTTCATTATATATAGATATTTAAATAATGACTTTCATTTCTTTACGTTCCAAACTTTTAAAATTGTTGATGAACCTCACCGATAATAACCCTTTAGTAAAAGTGTAATAGTATCTTAAAATTATGTGAAAATTATAATACATATTGAAACTTGTTTTAATGTTAACATGTTGCTTTCTATTACACACAAACAAACAATAACTGCACTTTAGACATCTCATTTAGTTTTCGAGAGATTAATACAATTATCCAGATTAATGTTACTGCTAAGCCCGCACACAATTTTCTTTTTCATATTATCCATGAATTGTTGAAGCAAAATAGTAAATGACAATATATTACGTGGATTATTTCAAAATATAAAGTAGGTGAGCAAGTACTGAACAAACAAGGTCGCATGATATGGTGTGCTACATGTATGTCGCTTTAAAGCTACGGCGAAGTTAATACCAGCGTTGGAATAGTCGACATTAGCGTTATTGTCCTTATATGGATCATCGTCTTAATCATAGTGAAAAAACAATATTCTTTATCGGTATATATAATTTTATCTAAGACTCATAAATCATGAGATATAAATACACAGAACGAGTCAGTTAATGCCAATTTAATAGTTCGAAAGAGTTGAATCTTTCAGCGTAAGGAATATCTGAGATAAGACAGGGGAGTAGAAAGTAAGCCCTGTGTTTACTTTCGGCAGCCTCATAACTCTCGATGCCCTTATTTTGTCCTGTAGTCCTCACTGGATCGAATTCCATACAAAAATAATTGAGACACAACAACCTAATTTATAGTTTTGCGATGAATATTATTATTTGGTTATTTAAAGGGTGTGTAAGCTTCCAAGACTCTCATACTAGCCAAAGATTCGTTCGAGGCACCCAATCTGACCAACCATTGGTGTCATAGCGGCTCCCGGCTCTTTTCAGTCAGTGTGAGGTATGATAATACTCCGTCATAGGAGGTATACCCTCCCATACATTACCTCTAATCTTCGGGGAAGGGCATTCTTTTTGCTGATCGTCTAAGCATTCATACTGAAAAGTGGATTGCAACTTCTCTGCCATTTACGGGTCCGTGCAACTCTTTGACAGTGGACTAGTACTAAAGACAAATGCACTCATATTATTAGGCAAACGAAAAACATTCCTCATTCTCAGATGGCGGTTCCTGAATGTTCATGTTTTTAATTTCCATCTGAAATAATAACGTAGGTCGCAAGTCACTGTTAACCTCCAAAGCAGCTCTTACTGCTCGACACGTGCACTCGCTTCGCACACTCCGTTTTTTTGAGACGGTACGAGACTCGCTTTTTATAATATCCAGTCACACCTAATTTCCATACGTGCAGCGAGACTTTGCGAGATTTTGCGTGAACTGTATGTAATAAACATTCAGGGACGCCATGTTGGATTTCTTTCCTTCTTTCTTTCTTTCACTCGCAGCGCACAGGACAAGCAACCCCGAGGACGTTTCGCAAGTAAGCCCTCTTCATGTTCATGTTCCCTACACCATCACTATATAAATTACCTCATATTTATCTCTTTATATTTCCTACTTTTTTGTTTCTTCAATGTCGTTCTAAACTTGTCCTCGCCTGTATACATATCTATGCATGGGGTTTATGGTATCTCTTGTTTATGATTTAGACTCTTTCTATTATTCGCCTACAATGACGGGCTATTAAAAAACGTCCTAAAAAGATAAATACTAGAAAAAAATTTAAAATATATATTGGAAACTGATAGCATCCAACGCCAGAATACACTCATCTAAATTCAAGCTTATTATATACGTGAGTGAAACTAACATGAAAACAACTTTGTTGTTACTCAAGAGTGTATTGTTATCAATGACCACATTCTCTGAAAAGACATCTTGAGATAAATTCAATTATTTCTGGTCAGTAGTATTTAATACTAAGAATGGGAAATAAATAACTTTTCATTTCGTGATGTAACTTTAGAATTTACTTGGAACCCATTACAATTAAATATTACGATTACATATTACGATACAATTAAAGAATGTGAATATATAACACTACATTTATTTAATGGCTAGAAAAAGATACGTTTGCAACGTGAATAAATTATAGACCTTCTCCTCAGTGTATATCATATGTTAATAATTAATTTATATATATATATATATAAATATATATATATGTATTTATATATATATATATGTATATATACATATATATATATATATATATACATATATATATGTATACAGGTATCGCTTTTACATGGTTGTAATTTTTCTATCATCTCATTGACTTACATGTAGATAATTTACGAAGGTTTTGAGACGTTCACCTATTTCTTCGTTCTATTTGTTTCGCTTATAACTTTCGTCATTCTTCCTTGCCTCTTACCTCTGATGTGTTCATTTTTCTAACGTTAAATATCTCAAATATTAACAAATGTGTTATCATTTTTCTACAATTAAAATAAAATAGTTAGCAACGCTTAAGTAAATAAGTTACTTAGATTGAATTCTAGTATTTCGGTATACCTGATTTGGTCATTTAACTATTCAACAATATATATATATATATATATATATATATATATATATATATATATATATATATATATATATAGGGATTAAGATATCTTATTTTATTTCAATTCAAAATACTATTAAACCTCAAATTGTAAATATTTGAAGGAAGAATTGTATTTTGTTTGGTCGATTATTTTGTCTCAGATTAAACCATCGGTTCAACTTACTTGCTAGGGTTGCTGTAGGACACAGTTTACGCTAAACTCAGTAATATTTGTTTAGCATGCCTAATTTTAAGCCTCCCCCTGTCTTTCTTCCTCTCGTTATTTATTCATGTTTATTTTCTAATGCAATGCGTCTCTATAGCTTGTATTCAATCCTGATAAAGACTGTAAAATACATAAATGGTTGTGTTATAAAACAGTACATAATACGTTCTTCAGTGCATGTCCGGAAAACCTTACCACATACACACGAAAAGAATGAAGAGGTATGCACTCAGAAGTCACCTAACCCTGATATTGCTAGAAACGAAGATGACACCAAATCGCTCTAGGAGAGAGTGAACGACCGAAGGAGAGAGTTCGTGGGAAGATTTTGAGCGTACAGCACGCGTACAAAATGGACTTACCATCGATTATAAATAAAGAAGATGGCAATAGCTGCAGAACATTCACAGCTCCGCTGTGAGAAGCAACGAAAGACAACGTCAACGGATGTATATATTGTCCTTCTCTAAATTCAGAATATTCGTATTTTCTTTGCGCTGTTGGGAAACTTTAATTCACGGTGCCTCAGTCACAGAAGTAGCTGATACACGAGGTATGACTTAATGGTGCTGTTAGGATTTGTGTATTTGCATTTGATTACAAACATGCATTTTATTGTAACTTTATATACCAGACAGTAGACATCTCCTTGGAAATGATGTATATGGAACATATGAAGATGGATAACACATAATTTGGCACAAAGCTACGGTAGTTTTATCTGAAAAATGGGAGATGTGTGTATAAAAAAGATGATTTTTTAAAATCGAAAGTGTTCTTCCTACCTCCTAAATAGATTCGTATTATCAACTTTAAAACCTATTTCAATGACTGGTCGACCTGAAACACGCTTAAGTACCATACACGAGTTAAGTTTGTGTCGCATGCCTACTTTTCCACTAGTTTACTTTTCTTCTATTTTGTGATTGATTTTTCTCCTGCTATATCCACTCATCATGTGAGGAAAACCATTTTTCAATTTTTCTGAAAGACGCATGAACATTTATTTGAAGTTAACACTTCTTTTTTCAAACCAATCGGAGGTGAGGAAATCCTGTTATTGTTACCAGCCACAGAATTACACTATTTGGCAAGATGGGTCGGTAAGTCTTGTTCGATCATCAATCTCGAATAAGTGTGCTTTGGTGTGAAAGGTGTCCCTTACATCGTAGCTTTGAGTCACCTAGCATACCGTTTTACTGAACCCAGGCCTTGTAGAAGACATTCATATGCGGGTCGTACAAAAGCAGAACACAACTATTTATGTGTAAACCAACACTGATGTAAAGTATATGTACTATGAGCAACTTTGTATATCTTGCTTTCCCTCTTCTGTCACTTAGTTATCACTTTCTAGACTGATTTTTAAGCAGAAGAGGAAGAAAATACTGTATGTTGGGTTTGTTGTATGTTAGTGTGATCCGTACATGGATTTGATTTGAGTAAATCTTATTTCCTTTAGCTGTGTGGCTACGTTACTTATTAAAGTGTTGACGATGTTCACTTGATATTCCAAGCCTCAACACCTTAGCGTAACTCCCAAAGAAGGCTTACTATCAACAGGTTCAAACTATCAAGATGGCGGTATTGACATTTAGTTAATATAGTCTGGCATATGCAGTGGTTCTAGGCAGGGCCGCTTTATGCCATACATGTTTGAACTGATTATGTTTTTCTTTTGTCAATAGTTTACACATATAATCTGCTGACAAAATGCATGTGTTACCTCTCATCAAAACATAAGATCTCTCCCACAAAATGTATATAATCCTAATATGAAAAGTTTCAAAATAAAAGTCACGCTAAAATCCAGTTCCCAACTTCAAACTTAGACACCTTCTATCAGAACACTTCATCCAACAGTAAGGGTGTTTTCAAGCATTCCAGGGGTTTATATCCTTTTACACCCTAAACCTCAACCAGGAAGTAGTTCGCCTGTTTAAAACTATTATTAGCCCGTCAGCTTCTACTGAGGATTTCATGATTACAGGTCTAACGAACATGACATCTACATCGGACTTTAAAGATCACAATGAACATAGAATTAGTAGATGGGACGTATCCAAAGACACCCAACATTCCCCACTATATGTTTCCGTGTAGCATTTTATTTGCCCATTATCGTTCTCAAATTACGGAGTTATTATGTGTGAGAGTATATTTAGTAAATTATCTAAATCCTGTCTATTCACCTATTTCCCAGAGGCAATGTCCGTAGTGGCTTTGATGTTCACTATGTTGAATGGGTAGTCCATTGTAACAACATGGATGATGTATAGAGGTTTATTACGATGTTTCACTGCCTTCGTATGCTTACTCCATTTAATACAAAGTGGCATAATAGTATATTGGTTCTTACGTGTTTTGCTGAATAACAAATAGTGTCCTGAACAGATGTAAGACGTCCAGTTAGAACATAATCAATGGACCAGATGTGATCTCCTCATCGTCCCATGAAGCTTAGATTTCGGTAAAAAGAATGTGCATCTCATTCTATTCTTTGCGATCAGCGCAGCATACATTAATTCATCCGCATGACTGCAAATACTCTGAGCGACAACCATACATGAGATGTTGCAGCACTTTATGTTAGCAAGTCAACTTGACTGAACAGCATTCCAATTATAATACTAAAAAATCTGCAATCGGAACTTGCACCTAGTCTAACAAACGTGTTCAACCGTTGCGTAAAGGATAAATGCTTTCCATCACTCGTTGGTCAGTGTTTAAACCCACTGGAAATATGTTTTCGATATCGCAGTACAAACAAATAAGTCTACCATGCCTCGGGAGTAATTTGTTTACATTTGTGATAAATCAAAATGTTGTCAACTACTTCCGCAAAAAGTATCTACTTAGTGACTAGTAATATTGATCTCGCCATGCAACATCACTAATTAACGTGCTGACTGTAACATTTCACAGGATCAATGAACCTATTGACAGTGGCTTGGTGCCCAGATATATAGCTGTTTATATACTAAATGCCCTTGATCGGGTTTAGAGCAAAAGTCAGCTTTACAAGCTTGCTAGATCTTGAATGACTAGAAATGACTCCCTAACCGTCAAATAATGTTTCTCTGATACGTCTCTATATGTAGTTCTTAATAGTCAGAAGTCTAAAATGCATTGTATCAACGTTTGCGTATTTCAAGGATAAAGTTTAGGCTAAACCTTTTTCTAAGAAAATATAGTAAACTCGTATGAATCAAAATGGTACAACTTCGTTGACCAGTTTGATTCTGTTGTCGGCATTGATGGAGAATGGGCCATATTATGGTTGTCAACATCTCTAACTTAAAATGGTATTATAGAATTAACTGCATTCGAACTTGACAGGCCCAGGTCATAAGTCCGTGTCGTCATCCACTTAACCACCGTTACCTGCGTAATCCTTTTCATGAATAGTTCTCGTGATAACATTATGCAATCATTTGTTTAGATATATGGTGATGCCACTTCAAAAGGATTGATGAGAAAGACCTTTCCGGCCTCGAGAATGTTGTGCAATAAGGGAAAAGTTGATGGTTCCTTTAAACAGATATAAAATTAAGCTTATCTTATTTAACCACGAACATTCGGATCTTCATTTTGCCTTATTTGACAGGGATGGCTCTCTATTTGAGGTGTCCGCATGTTTTGATGAGATTCTAACACTAACATTTAATATAAACCTGAAGTAGAAGACTTATATCAGAGCTGTTGACAAGGGCACTGATAAATGGTTTAATCATTCTATCGTTCTGGAAGGTATCTCACTCCTGAGGCAAACTTCCTAATGTATATGATCTATACAGTCTAATGATTGCGAGTTGTTACCACATCTGGGGGGGGTGCTGTTCAAAACACTCTTTCCTGACTTGACAAGGAGGAAATTCGAAATATAGTAAGGGGTGCCCTCTTTTCTTCCTTGCATCCTCTTTTTCACACATGAGAAGTTTGCTAGTCTCTCTTTACACTATCATTATTACTACAGGATATGTTCGAGTGAGCTTAAACTTCTGTTTTCCTCTTTAAAACATTCGCAGCAAAATTTCGTCTTACTACAATTACTGTAAATGTATTTATTTTTCTATGTACCGGAAAATAAACGAAACTTCTATTATTAAAATGTACTTCCAATAACTTCCGGATGACTGCTTTCTGCAGCGTTTTACGTTAAAACAAATTCTATATAGTTATTTTAAGTCGTCGTTAAATACTTTTCCTAATTTCTTTGGCACTGGAAATACGTCTTCTAGTTCTCTAATTAAAAAAATATAATCGACAAGCGTCGACACGTCCGTCATAATTATGTATGTTATATTACGCACATAATCTCGTTAGCTTTTCGTCTTCTTTTGATACTTCTGCGCGCTCAACTTCATTACACTTTATTCTTCTTCCATTATTGACTGTTTCTGGGGCCGCGGGATTCCTTTCTTTTTTTGTCGTTTGTATACAGCCGATAATCTATAGTGTGTCTCGACCCGCGTACGCTGTGAATAAATTATCTAGTTTCGCGCAGAAAAGAACAATCAACTCAAGGCCGATCTGAGAGTTGTAGAGTTTAGTTAGGAGATACATATCGGTAACAGATTAAACATTACTTTGAGAGAGAGACACACGACCTTATTCTTAATTACGTACTAGCAAACAAGTGAAATTGACAGACATAACAAACAGACGATCATCTTGGTGTCTACATTTCACTCTTGGAGATTTCAACTTATTAGGTAGTACATCGTCTTATTGACGATCAATCCCGCTCTAAATCCTTGGTTGTTGTAAATCCGATATATGTGATGTCTCACTTCTTGTCCTCTTTTAACTCTTGGTGTCAAACAGAGGTGTTTCCCACAGTAGGTGGGCTGGTGGGCAGAGTGTGTGCATGGGCAAGGGGACTACTTAGAAGGGGATAACTGTTCTAACCCCGTCAGATATTGGATACATTGTTCTGGCCTTAGGTTGGATACTATTAAGATATGCTTCGTGTTGTACTAATCTTGGATGTTATCCCTACAAGCTTTCGACCGATATATCCTCTTACATTCTTCAGGTGTATCGTGTAGAACTCGGGAATCTGTGCACAAGTTTGCACTGACCCCTTGTTACATTCACAGTGGGCTAGCTTGCCCTCGTTCTGTCAACCATTACTTGGTAGAATTCTAAAGTAATGTGCAATTGTATTTTTACTATCGACCGCACTCAGGGCTGAAGCTTCAAACTCCAGATAACTGTAACTTAGAACTGCGTATTACTTAACACTATAACTATTACGTTGCCGGCCATTGCGGTCGGAAGTTACATCGACCAACATGTGGTGCGAATAACATCGAAGATGGGCATAGTCGTTCGAATAATAAACTAGTACATATTGTCTCAAATATTAAAGTTTGAATTCATGACATACATAAGCATCATGGTATAACACAAGTCTTTTTTTCAAATATTTCAATATCAACGATAACAAAGATAACATTAACTACTTGCCTTAATGTTCCATATACACAAATGTGCATTTTTTATCAAAATGACGGAAAGCGTTATGCTCTACCAGTGGGGGCACTGATATTTATATTAATTCATTTTTACACCCTAATCAAAACCGCACACCTAATGTCAAAGTAGAGTATTTATTTCCGAATTCATTTCAAACAGCGGAGTGGGGTCTGACATGATAGTTGCTTCGTCAGTGCTCCTCGCCACTTGAAATGATTTTGTCGTTAACATTTTATGTAGCAAGACGCATAACCTTTATTGATATAAAAATATGGATATATATACACATTGCTAGTTATTATAGAGTGCGGGATAGTATCTTATTAGTAATGTCTTAATTGAAGATTTCTAGCTGCTGTTGATGATGTTGATTAAAATAAGGGTAATTTTATTTTTCTCATAATAACAATACTTATTATTTACAATGACCATACAACCTGAAAGGACGACAGTGAAAAAAAAACACTCCATGCAAAGTTTTATCTATGTCACGTGACATGTATAAACGATGTCTATATCACGTTGGGTGTTTATGTAAGATGTGTAATCTTTTACATATATTGTTCTACTTGGCTAACGTGTTGATCTTTTACTATTATATTACGTTGCGTTGCGCGTCGCGTTCGATTGTTGGTGTTCCCTTTCACAGCCAGCAAACATTTTTTTTGTGTGCGAACATTAAGTAACCGAAACTCACTAGTAGAAAGGCAGAACAGTCATGGTCCACTACTAAAAATTTGGACTATGTATTCTCATCTAAATATCACTAGTAAGCAAACGTAATCATACCATAGAGTTTATTTGTGATATAATACAGTGTTATGTAGATTATGCGGTCTACTATTGCCATCGTGTTTTTTTTTTATTTTCACATGTTTTCGACTGATGTAAACTTCTTCTGGTGCATATTTTAGAAATGTGAACCTTTTTGTCGAAGTCGACACGCTATAAGAATTAAAAAGAAAGAATGATTTTGTTATCCACCGTGCTTAATTTTCTCCTTCCGTCAACCATGACAGAATTCAAGTGTTAATTATCATGTTATTTTTTGTAATTATCATCTATAATTATAATGTAATCAATAACTTATAAATGATTAATAACTAAAGTGTATAAACACTGTGCAACGGGTTAAGACAACACAAATTATGTATTCACTTCTCAAAACCACCTAAAACATATTATGCAGTGTTCGTTATGTAATATTTAATTAATTGTTACTTAGATCGTTTTGAAAATAATATTTCTTTACAAAGCAATTATCATTGTAACAATCTGTTTCACTCAAATCAGTTTATTTTAAAACATAAGGCCGGTAATAGTAATGTAATGAATTAATATAGATGTAATTTAACACAAATGATTGCTTTCTTGATGAATTGTACATGTACTTCATACACCGACTTGTTAAATGTATCACTAACTACAGGACATGACAGTCTTTCATTTAATAAATACATAAGAGGAAGTCAATCCCCAACGAATATTACTAACTCCGTAGAAAATTAGTCTAATTTGTAGAACATTGGGCTATATTCTTAAAAACAAAAAGATATATTTCTATTGAATGTATTTGACAAATTAATTTACCGGCCTTGAAATTCCATTTTTCTGTATTCATATAAAAACTATTTAAACATTATTTTCCCGGGTTAGTGTTGATTGTGTATGATTAAATAACGGAATCTCACAAGAAACAGGCACACTACTCTTAGGACTTGTGGCGTAACATATAGAAGGTATAGGTGTAATATTTTAAAGGTTGAAAGTGCAATCATTTGTACGAAGGATACTAAGAATATAATTACGAATTACTTAAGACTTCTGACCAGTCATGATTTAATAAAGCCTACGTTACGAGTTCGACATAAATATTCACAAGCTTGACTAGACACAACTGAAGAATGGCAGTGGTTACATCAGCCGAAATATGATTATAACAGCAAACATACAAACAGTATTCCGAATAATTTCAATAATTCCTTGATTAACTACCCAAAAAGTATGTTAACAATGTATGATTATTCGAATAGTAAGACTATCGAAGCGTAAGTTTTTATCTTTGGATATCATCTGATATTACTTTCCTATTTTTTAATTTCATTTTCCTTATCTACCTTGAAAAAAGGAATATGTAGTGATCATTGTAGAATATATCCCCATCAAATGCGTTTCTTAAATAACCCCAGGTGGGTTAATTGCGCTGACTTCAGTTAATGTCAATCTTATTTAACTTTGAAAAAAGTAAGTGCGAAACGAATGAATGATTGGTGTACTGTCGACTTTTACACATTATATTTAAGTTTAAATATTTTTGGAGACCGATTTCTCAAAATTACCAACGTCTGTCATGCCAAATGTCCGAAGATTGTAATTAGACTTATTTTATTAGTCTAGTCAATATAATTCGTTTTGGCCAATAAGGAAAGCAGACAATAATCAGCGTAGATCTTGTCTGCCATTTGGCGAATCCATATAATCATGCGTTCGAATTGATTATCACGGGAATCATTTAGACATTACTTTGGCAGTGCGAAGCCGAAATGTCGATTAGTTTCTTCGAAACAATTCTTATTCTGAGAGAAAATAATTATTATCTCTGACGTTTTTGTTATTATTATAATTCAATGTTTCATCTCACAAATCCTTCTATTTCAATGTAAGTCACACGTGGAATTTGAAATTCATTCAAAATTATAGCAGTATAGTAGAATATTGGTTATCTTTTTCTACTTGTTTATTCCTTTAAATGTTCTGTATGATATGAGATACTATTAAAAAGTTGTTATCATCTTTCTTTGAATCTCATTAATAACACGTATCCAATCTTTAGCTATGTTTCGTCATGTTTCTAATTAAAAGTTTCAGAACAGATTTTCAGTTACATTTTTGAAAACATAAAAGTTGTGTATTCCCTCAATATGTTGATCATATATTACGAATAATATAACATTACATTTTTAATGATGCGTTAAATTATATTTAAAAGTGTAACAATCAATTGGTGCATTTTATTTGGCAGATTTTCTTAGCAGACAATGTACTTACAATGAGTCGACATTTTTTATTAACTATCGATGGGTACCTTTGCTAGTAATAATATTTACTAACATATACTTGCATAGATGAAGCTAGCATCATGTGACAATTAGGAAACATTATCGGAAAGCGTTCAAATTTCTGACTTTTTTAGTATAAGCAAAACAAATTGTGATGGAGATATGTATTGTTTGCCGGATATAACTTAATACATATAATCCTTATTCTAGACAGTACGGAAGAGGTGACTCAAATAAAAATAACTACTAACTCGAGATGAACTTGATATGTTACTTAGATATAAATATTAAGAGTACTTTTTCGTAAGTATTGAATGGAAAATATGATTATCATATTATTTAAAAAATGGTGAAAGCAAATTTTATAAAAATAAATTAAGCTATACCTTCCAAGTCGTCTGAAAAGTGTGTGCCGAATGTTAAAGGAAATATAATGTAAAAGATAGTTATGTCATTAACGACTGAATAGGTGATTTTGATATAAAGATTTATGTTAGTTATCGTGTTGTGTAATGTAGGTTATACTTATTTAATGGCTTTATTTTGTCATCATCCCTAGCGTTCTTCATCCTGAAGGCGAAAATTCCCAGCTCTGAACTGTGAAAACAACGTCCAGGCAATTAAGTTAGCTAACGTATCTTCACCGTACATTGCACATATCTTTTTATTTTTTGCGAACCAGTTTGTTTATAAAAATAGAAAACAGCAAGTTCCTAAACTGCGTCTTAAATTGTTTTATTAAGGCTCTAGAATTAGGACAATTTAATAATTTAAACTTTTTTCCCAACATATGAAGTGTATTCTAACCATAAATATAAGTATGTTATAACCGTCAATAATATGATATGGTCTATCGTGTCGAAACAAACATTCTTAACATCGGCACAGACTTTACAGACACCTTAATACATCGCCAATTATATAACAACAACAATGCCGACTATATATCAGATGTTGCCAAACATAATCTACTCTTGTTTAGGATATTTCAACATTTCTAACGATATGAAAATATTGTTATAATACGGCAAAATTAGAATTGTATACCTATATTCTAAACAAGATATCATATTGCTAATTAAATATCTTCATTACGCGTGTAATGATATATTTCTGGTTGGGTAAGGTATATTTATGATAAGTATATTATTTTTCGACAACGTACATTATATGCGTATGGGGTTGTTGGTCTTTACTTCGGTGATAACGTTATACCCTTGTTTCCTAGATAATGATGAAAACACACATAAAATATTCGAATAATTTACCGATATAAGTGCGTAATTAGCTTAGTCGAGGAGGATATGTTAAATAATCGCTATTATAATGTTTACTTTTTTTAAAAGTGATGCACCTGCAATGTGTATATGTATATCTTCATACACGGTTATTAAGGTGGCAAGTAATCGCATGCGATGAATTATTTTACAATATGTATTAAATTATATCATTAATAACATCACAGACCCACTAATTTGTATTTAATTTCAATGATTATATATATATATATATATATATATATATATATATATATATATATATATATATATATAAGTTAAAATATTGAAAATAATTAGATATACATTCGGATTGTACACATTATAAGTTATTTCGACCTTAACTAGGTCTCCTCGGATGTGTTTACAACCACAATTCAAATTGGTTTGAATTGTGGTTGGACACATCCGAGAAGACCTAGTTATGGTCGAAATAACTTATAATGTGTACAATCCGAATGTATATCTAATCTTTTTCAACATCATAACTTATTCATGCTCTGTTTGAACAAACATAGAGCTCTCAGATTCGAATTCCTCTGAAAAATAATCGAACCTGAACACTATATATATATAGACAAAACAATAAAAAGACAAAAAAAGGGAAAATGCAGTTTGAATTCGCACATAAACTAACTAAATCCAAAATAGTGCAGATTTAACATTCGTTGGAAAATTCATAAATAAATAAAATATATAATAGTAAGTAAATAACATAAAAAGGGGGATTAAGTATCTAACAGTCAAACAAAAACAGGAGACCTTAACGTAAGCATCTAATATTAACACGGGGATCATCAGCTGTTTACTATGTAACTGTTTCGGAGATTTAAAAACAGGACAGTTATATGCATGGCTCTCCAATGGTACAGATCAAACTACCATTTCCCCAATCAAGTGTCGAAATAATTCAGCTTAAAATGTTACTTATATATAAATAAATAATAATAATAATAATAATCAAAATAATAATAATAATATACTACCCTTAAGACTACCGTGCGATATGGTAATTTGCATATCAAATACAATTCTTTATAACAATAGTAATACTAGTAATAATAATAATAATAATAATAATAATAATAATAATAATAATTTAAAAAATGCTATCTAAACACTACACGCAAGAACCATATATATATATATATATATATATATATATATATATATATATATATACACAAATGAATATAAGATGACTTTGTGTTTTATTAACATTCATGCCTTCTTGAAAAATAATATAAATAGTATAATAGTTGTTTTATTTGAGGGAGTTGAGTCTTAACTGCCTCAATTTTGTAAACTGTTGAACACTGATAGTAGAAATCCGTTTTGTATAAAATCGATCGTATGTTTAATTACCAGGGCGAAAAAGAAAAACTAGAGAGGCAGAACACCTTAATCGAAGAAAACGAACTATTCAATCATTCAAAATGTCGATGCAAAACTAGTATGTTCAACCATCATTAATTCGCGACTGTAACCCACGGTGAAATGGCATGCAGTACAGAAACTAGTTTAACTGAAAACGAAAAAGTACATTAGCAGATTATAATGAACACAAAATACAGTTTATATTTTGTACAAGAGTGTCAGTAACTTACACAAATACATACACACACATTGAGTTAAACTTACTTACTAGACACGTCCGCGAGTGTGTTCAGCCTCTCTGTAAAATGGTGTGTCACGAAAACCTGACATGAGGATACTTCACCTTTACTTCACACGTTATCCCTGACCAAATATCCAAAATAGCATAGTATTTAACGCCCAAATATGAGCTCTTCGGTGTGGCTACACGCCTATATCGTGAATGGTGCACCGTCTCCTGTTGGTGTTACCTAAGATAACAGCGGGATACTCAACGAGACCCGATAACTTATTGTCCTAGAATCCGGTAAGACAAAAAGACAAAAAAGAGTTTATACACTAACATAATGGTCAATTAGGGAGGGTAGATTTAATGTTAACTGTTTTACAAATTGAACGCTTGACCAGTAAGGAAGAACTTTAATGGAGCACGTAAATATCTATGTATCTTATATATATATATATATATATATATATATATATATATATATATATATATATGTGATTTTATGAAGGCTTACCAAATCATTCCTTTCAAGACACCAATGATCACCATTAAAGATATTTTTTCTTACAAATACTATTTATTCAAATTAAATGTTTTTTCCTACACGTGTTTCACTACCAAGCAGTTACTTGCTTGGCAGATCATCAGGGAAATTAAATGTCTGGAATACTGGTTTCAACTGCCGACAAAACACAATGTGGCGTTGTAATAGTTGAGGTCACTTAAGAAGAGAAGAGGAAAAAATAAAAATAAAAGTAAAAAATAAAAATAAAAATAAAAGTCAAACTTAAAAAGCAAGGAAGAACAACGATAAAAAAAGAAAGTCCTAGAAAAGTCTTAGAAAAGTAGCTTGTGCATTATTTCTTCCACCAAGCCAACAAGCAATTATTATCGTTTTGTTGTTTAACGAAGCGAAAAAAGCCCATCCCGCAGAATTAGTTTTTAAAAAATTATTCATATATCTTTTTTTCGCTTCGTTAAACAACAAAACGATAATAATTCGGCAGTTAATTAAATGAAGAATATTTTCCCAAAATGTAAAATGACGTCCCAGACACTAGATAATTAATTTCTATAAGGAATAGGTTTAATAATAAATATTTTTAGAAACAGTATTTTGAATAAATAGTTTCTATATTAAGATTTTTTCTTGATGGAAGGGAGTTTTCTGCGGGATTGACATTCAACTCGTCGTGTGTTTATTTCGAAGGGTAATAAATCAACAATTGAAATAAGACTCTTTGAACTCGGACGAACATTTGTGTTGATTTTTTTTTGTGAGAAATTGGATTTAGAATTCCCATACTATCATTGGGTTGGAATGGTAACTTGTGAGCGGTAACTTGAATGATTTAGTTCTTTTGTTTTCTTGTGGGAGGGGGGGATTATTCATCATTGTACCGGCCGACGTGAAAAGTGTATTATCGCACATTGTTCCGGTTTTGTGGTTTTATTGAACGTATTTGGGACCGATTATTTGCTTGTTGGCTTGGTGGAAGAAATAATGCACAAGCTACTTTTCTAAGACTTTTCTAGGACTTTCTTTTTTTATCGTTGTTCTTGCTTGCTTTTTAAGTTTGACTTTTATTTTTATTTTCATTTTTTACTTTTATTTTTATTTTTTCCTCTTCTCTTCTTAAGTGACCTCAACTATTACAACGCCACATTGTGTTTTGTCGGCAGTTGAAACCAGTATTCCAGACATTTAATTTCCCTGATGATCTGCCAAGCAAGTAACTGCTTGGTAGTGAAACACGTGTAGGAAATACATTTAATTTGAATAAATAGTATTTGTAAGAAAAAATAGCTTTAATGGTGATCATTGGTGTCTTGAAAGGAATGATTTGGTAAGCCTTCATAAAATCACATATAAATGCTCTGTACTCTGTAATCGAGTATCATCGAGCTTGTTTTTTATTGGAACAACCCCGGTCTTCACTGAATGATCTATTTTATTAGTGAAAAATCTAAATCTATATATATATATATATATATACATATGTTTATATATTATGTACATATATATATATATATATATATATATATATATAATATATATATATATATATAATATATATATATATATATATATATATATATATATATATATATATATATTCGTGTTTTGATGGAATAATTCCAGGAGGAAATCAGAGCAAGAAAAACATAAAATATAATAACACGGAATTACATAATTATCGATGCAATAATTTATTTCAACCTTGTGGTTTTATCAAGCATCCAAACCAGATAATTACATTTTTGAGACTGAAAGAAAACAATTACATTCAGCCTCGACAATTCAAATACAATTATAGAGAGGTAGTAACAACCCAATTGATACATTTGTTAGAGAGAGGGGAATAGATTTAGGCAAATATGCAATTTATGTTTGGAGGAAAGAATAACAATCCTGAAATATGAACAGAATAATATTTTTAACAAACTAGATGAACTAACGGCAAATGCAGACATGAATGTACATTTAAAATAACCAATGACTCGAAATCCGATGGACCTCTAGATTTTTAACGGTAGAAGTACCAAATTGAATACTACTAGATTATTTACCTCAGAAACCACCCCCATAAGTAGATATAATAATATCTGTTATGGACACTGGATTATCGACTTGGTGATATATATTATTGGTGTATTAGTGTGTATGCGTATATAATTGTATTTTAAAATATTTGTTTATTCAGATAATTTATTTAAAATAAGATAGCTTTAAGAAGTGGTCTTACTGATAATACGCTAGTTATTCAATTAATATAAGTAAAAATGTCAAATATTACCACTAGATATAATTAGACTTAAATTAAGTGATAACTGTAGATTTTCATAGATGATAAAATTAATCTACAATAAAAAATATGAAATAATATAAGACTAATTACAAAGAAATTAATCGACGTAATTGCATAATTCTCCTCATTAATTATATTTTTAGAATTCATATTGTATTAATGTTTTACAATAAGAATATAGAGTGATAATGTGTATATATGTGGTGTAAATATTATGTATATGTATGTATGTGGATATACATATATATATATATATATATATATATATATATATATATATATATGTATATATTTATTCATAGCTGTGTGCGTATATATGATTACATATGTATAATAGTCTATGTTCGTATAATTTTAGATAATATTTAGGTTGTCGATAATTTCAAATAGATTCCCTTTCTTAGAATCCAGGCAAACTGAACATTTCTGACACGTGTTTTATCGTTAGTTTTCTCTTTTTTCTTCCTTCTCTATATCTCTCTACTTCTTTCTTTCTTTCTTTTTCCTATTGAACTTGACAACATGATGTCTCCTGACCGATTTAGTTCAAACTAAATGTGTGTTTAATAGTTACATATATATATATGTGTATATAAATATGCATGGTTATGATTGTGTGTGGGTGGTTATCCGTGTATGTATGCTCATAAAAGGTGTACATATTTAGGTTTGCCTATGTATGCGTGTGAGTAAGGTTGTCTGTATGTAATGTAATCTTCTCCCGCAATATCGCCAGTCGCTAAGTGTCATAATGTAATAAGTGTTTTGACACGGCCGGTATTATTTGAAAAACTTATCCCTCCCCTTCGATGTCTGTATTACTTGACTTGACTTGGTCCCTTAAGCTCCTCCTGGGGCGTAGGGGCGCTGCACCAACGAATTCCACACCAACTGTCTCCACTTCTGACGGTCATGGGCAATGGACTGGGTTGTAGCGAAGTTGTAGCCTGTCCACTCTCCGATGTTGTCCGTCCATCTTTTGCGTTGTCTACATCTCCTTCACTTGCCTTGCACTGCTCCCTGGAGGATGGTTTTGGAGAGACCACTGCCCCTTGTCACGTGACCATACCATCTAAGCTTTCTTTTTCTTACAGTTGTCAGTAAATCTTCGTAGTTGTTCAGATTTGCGTTGATGAGAGAGCGAACTACTTCGTTTGTGACACGGTCTGAGTAAGAGATGCCAAGCACTCTTCTGTAGCATCTCATTTCTACCGTTTGGATCTTTCTTTGGAGCTCAGCTGTCAAGGTCCATGACTCGCATGCATACAAAAAGATGGATAATACTAGTATATGCAGCAACTTCAGTTGCTAACGGAGACTAATGTCTCCGTCTTTCCAGATTGATTTCAGTTTTGCAAGTGCTGCTGCCGTTTGTGCTGCTATTGCCAGTATTTCAGTCCTGGATCCTTTGTTGCTGAGTATAGCGCCAAGGTATTTGAACTGGTTTACGGTTTCCGATTCTTGGCCGTTGGCTGTTATCGTTGTTTATAATGGTTGTCCACTATTCGTCATCAGCTTCGTTTTTTCAGCATTGATCTCCATTCCGTACCTTGTGGATGTTCTGTCGAGGCGGCTCACAAGATTAGAAAGTTCTGTTTGATTTCCGGCAAGTCCATCAATGTCATCGGCGAATCTGAGGTTTGTGATGGTTCGTCCACCAATGCTGACTGTGCTCACGTGATCATCAAGGGCATCTGACATGATTCGTTCAAGGAATAGGTTGAAGAGTGCTGGCGACAACAGACAGCCCTGGCGAACCCCAACTGCAGTGTGAAACCAATCCCCCACTGAACCCTGAACGAGAACTGCACTTGTGGCTTTAGTATGCAACTCCTGTATTGTTTTGATCATTCTTTGACCCATGTTGTATTTCTTCATTGTTGACCACAGTGCGTCGTGCCAGACCCTGTCGAAGGCTTTCCTGAAATCAACAAACACATGGTATATTTCCTGTTGTTCTTGTCTGTACTTTTCGCTCAGAACTCGTCGATTGAAGATTTGTTCTGTGGTGCTTCTACCCTTACGGAATCCAGCTTGTTCTTCAGCGATGATCTCTTCTGCTTGTGGTCTCAGTCTGTTCAAAATGACCCTCAGCATTACCTTGCTGGCATAGCTGATAAGACTAATGGTCCTGTAATTTTGACACAGCTGTAGGTTACCTTTCTTGGGAAGCGTGATGATGAGTGACTGTGTCCAAGTTGACGGTCACTCTACAGTCTGCCAGATTTTGTTGCAGATTTGTGTTTGGATATCGGTTACTGTTGACCCTCCCTGCTTAATCATTTCGGATGGGATGTTGTCTACTCCTGCTGCTTTTCCCGTTTTCAACAATTTAATAGCATGAAGTACTTCTTCCCGTAGGATTGAGTGGTCATCGCTGTTCGTTGACTCCTGACTGGTTAGAACACTGATATCTCCGTTGTTCTGGTGGTTGTACAGATCTGAGCAGTATTCTGTCCACCTGTTCAGGAGCATTGATTTTCTGTTAGGCATCGGCCCTCTTTGTCGTGGATAGTGTTGGCTTTTACTGGTTTCTGCTTCGTCAGGTCTTTCACTATTTGGAAAGCCTCTTTGCTATTGTTGTTTTTTTAGGTTCTCTTCGACTGAAATGCATTGTTTGTCTATCCAGTCTTCCTTTGCCTCTTTCATTCCTTTTCGGATTTGCTTGTTGATCTTTCTGTACGCTTACAACTATATTAAAAAAAAAACTTATAGTCCCAAGTCTTTCAGTAGAAAATAACTTATGTAAGTCAATTTATTTTTTACAGTTATTATATTAGTTTGTTTCTAACACTATTTTAAGGGATCATCAGTTGTTTACCATGAAAAACTGTTTCAGGAGTGTGTGTGTGTGTTTGTGTGTGTGTGTGTGTGTGTATAAAAATTCAATGCGAAAAACATATTTTTATATATTTTCCCAATTTATTTTCTATATCTTGACGTACGAAATATCAATTTTCCCTTATATAGAAAAAAGTGTTTTTTCTCCAAGAAAGGAGGCCAACATTTTCGGCCGTAATCCTTCGGCCCTCGTCAGCGTACTGAAGAACCGTAGGTGTACGGTGGGAGGTGGGTGGTGGATATAGGAGAGAACAAAATACGTTACATGTAACAACGCATACACACGAACACACCGGCACACTGACCCGCGCCCATATGTATATATATATATATATATATATATATATATATATATATATATATATATATATATATATATATGTATATATATATATATATATATATATATATATATATATATATATACATATATATATACATATATATATATATATATATATATATATATATATATATATATATATATATATATATATATATATATTATATATATGCAAGGAGAATACACCCCAATGGCATAAACGTGTTGCACTAATTTTATGTTTTTTTTACGAAGATTACATTCAATATACTATAGTATTGAACCTAATGTTTATCAACATCCTTTACCTGATTTTTCTAGTAAAACTGAAGCTTTACGGGTATTAAAACGAGATTAAAATTCGAAGAATTTTGTTTAATTTATGTTTGATAATTTCATGCGAATTTTAAATATTTGAATTGTCAAATAGGACCGTGCAAATATTTATTTTACCTTGTGTTTAAATTTGACAGAAATCGGAGTGTCTGAATCTTTACGAAGGCTGTTCAATCTATTATTTACCATATTTGCATAAAAATACATTAAATCAAATATAACCTATATTAAGACCAATTACGCCAAACAGCTCTCGTCCAAAATTAATAATGGTCGTTAAATTAGTTATATACATACACATATTTTAACATACAACCATTACTTGAATAAAAAGGTCGTATCTTTTTTATGCTACCCTTTATTTTTTTCTGTTATAGGTCTGTGAAGTAGAAATACTTCTAGATTTTCTGAACATTAAACACTGATCTTGTGTCTAAGTCTGCCATTTCACCAAAATGTATGTTATTTGGGTGTTTGTTTTTTTAACATAGTCTACCCAAAGTAAACGTAACGGGCTACGGAGAAAAAAGGTGAAAGTTTGGGGATAGTTCAATCTAAATTGGGAGCTGTACAGCGAGATGTATGTTTACATTACTTTTACATTCATGCGTGTCATTACCGTCAGGAAGCAAGAAGGGAGTTTCAGAGGCCAGCAGCACGAGGATAGAAGTTTATAGAGTAGAAACTCTTCGGCATCTGGGGGCCTCAATAGTGAATAGATGGGGTTAGGCAGATTGTCGGGTTGTATGTTGCTTACTTTCTGATTCTTTAGATGTAAATGACCAGAAGTCCATCCCTTCGGTCATAAATGGTACATATCTATGCATGATTTTATACTTAAATTAAACATTTTGAAAGGCGACTTTCAGCTTAGAGAAAATATAATAGCTATGTAGGGTTCTATTTTATTTTATGAATTATGAAGAGTATTACTTAGTGTAAACATTTTTTATTTCTACATCTTTCCAAAAGGGTCGATTATATTTCCTTCTAATTGTAAACATTGTTATAGGTAGAGTGATTAGCTGAATACAATTCAGAAAGCATATTTCGAAATAAAATCTGAAGGGTTTATTATATGTTCTGTTTTTACAATTTCCGTGTAGACATCAATGCTGAAGAATAGCAGTGATTATCATTTGTCTCCCCTGCAATTGATAGAACATGCATCATAATAAACATGTATCGATGCAAGAAGGTATATTAAGTAAAGGTTTCAATTCACAAAAGCTAATAATACTTCACACAAAAATAGTCACACACAATCTTATATATATATATATATATATATATATATATATATATATATATATATATACTCTAAATAGTTTGTAATATTCACGGTGTTTATTTCCTATAGATGATATCGTTTCGGAAGTGTTACATCCATCAGTGAAGGAGTGCTGGTTGCGGGCAGGCGCATGGAATCGAACGCAGTTGGTAGATTAACGCTGAAATGACGGGACACACTCTAAGGACACCACGGCTACCGACAATCCTACATACAGATAATTGAAATTAAGATACACTTACCTGGGAAGGCAGGTAGAAGCGTTAATATTAGCAACATTGACAATACACTATCTAAAGTTCATAGTGCTTTACTTTCAAAACTATTACATATTTAAAGATGGTTTACTATTAATATTATATATTTTTATATATATATATATATATATATATATATATATATATATAAGTGCAGATTAGTCGTCCGAGGCGATAGCAATGCGATGTGGTTGCCGTAAGATGGAAAAGTGAAAAGAAAAAAACGCAGGGAGAAAGGGATACTCAAAACGATTTATTAATAATTTCACGAAAACTGATTAAATACCAAAATAGTAAATACTGTCCGGTAAGTAACAGTTCGGCAATGGGTAATCTTGAATTTTCGAAAGAAAAACTTTCATTATCAGAAGACAACAATAAAAGACCGAGTGGTAAAAAAAAACCGGGAAAAACCGGTGTCAGAAAATCGGAATACGGCAGGAGACAATTGGAAGTGGGAACGCAGAAAATGTCAAAATTCTATTAAGCAATTATATAACTAAAGTTAAAATATTATAAACATTTGTTTAATAATATACTAATTATTATAATTGTATTATGTTTTCTTTTATATGATTCAATAGTTAATTTTTTTTTTTTTTTTTTTTAAATTTTTTTTTTATCCACTCTTTTTTTCCTCTTTATTCACTTCAAATTTAAATTTACGTTTGGGGTGTTATTGTCAAAGGGGGATAACTTATTTAAAAAATATATTTAGAAATGAGATTTGAAATTTGAGAAGGAATTTGAATTGTGGAATAGATCAAAGCCAAGGAGGGAACCGTTGTGACAGGGGAAGGGGGTGGGTGATAAGAAGAGATTTTGGGGAAGGGGGGACTATGGAAAAAAAATAAGAAAAAAAAGAAAAAAGAAAAAAAATATATATATAAACAAAGACAATAAACAAACAAACGAAAATAAAGATAAACAAACAAAACCAAAATAAAAAAATAAAAAATATATACATGCATACATAAAGTGTAAATATCTAAATACATATTAATTTACTTATTCATTCATTTATTCTTTCCTTTCTTCTTTCTTTCTTTTTATAGTTAATTTAAGAGGAAAATACCCTTAGAAGTTAATTTGTATAAATTTATTCTATCTATTGACTCATAGATTCACTTATTTTACATTTACTATTTTTTTATGTTCCTTCCTCAATTCTCCCTTGTTATTATGATCTATTAATATATTTAATTTATTTTTTTATTACTATGATTTTTTTTTTCGATTTTTTTTTAATATTTTATTTTTATTCATCCTAATTTCAATCTTTAATTTCCTTTATTTTAATTTTCTTTTTTCTACTATTATTTTATTTATTGAGCATACACATACACACACATGAGAATACACCCATATTCACATACATGTATATATGCATACACACAATCACTGGGTCTAAATACGTGTAAATAAAGTGCATATCATTCCATTCCACAATTATAATACGTAAAGTGTAAAAATGTGGGGTGGGGGGCGCTGGCAAATACCGAGGAAACAAAGGCAAGCAAAAATGTGGGGTGGGTGGCGTTGGCAAATAAAAGGGAGACAAAGGCAAGTAAGTTGGGGTGGGAGCGTGAGGATGTAAGAATCAGAGGATGAAGGGAGAAGCAACTCGAATCTGCTATTCAAGGTTGTACGAAATTTAGAGATTAGAATATCCTCCGAAATTCGAAGCTAACCTATATTGCGGGCGGAGTTGAGGATGCGGACACTAATGGAGCGATGTGTGTTGCCACATGATATTAAGTGTTTATGGAAGGAAGAAATGTGGGTGTTTAGATGCTCTTTAATGTGTTGGTGTAGAGGCCTAACGGTACTACCGATGTAGAATTTTTGACACTTAGCGCATTGCAGGTTGTATACTGTATAGGTGCGGAGGCAGAGGCCAGAGTTGGGGATGGGGCAACTAGCTAGAGAGTAGGAAAAAAGAAATAAAATTCATAGTAATAAAAGAATAAATTAAATATATTAATAACAAAGGTGAATTGAGGAAGGAAACAAAATAGTAAATGTAAAATAAGTGAATCTATGAGTCAATAGATAGAATAAATTCATACAAATTTACTTCTAAGGGTAGTTTCCTCTTAAATTAACTATAAAAAAAAGAAAGAAGACAGGAAAGAATGAATGAATTAATAAGTAAATTAATATGTATTTAGATATTTACACTTTATGTATGCATGTATATTTTCTTTTTTATTTTTATTTTATTTTTGTTCGTTTATCTTTATTTTTGTTTGTTTGTTTATTGTCTTTGTTTATATTTTTTTTTCTTTTTTTTTTTTTTCTTATTCTTTTTTTCTATAGTCCCCCCCTTCCCCAAAATCTCTTCTTATCCCCCCTTCCCCTGTTACAACGGTTCCCTCCTTGGCTTTTATCCATTCCACAATTCACATTCCTTCTCAAATTTCAAATCTCATTTCTAAATATATTTTTTAAATAAGTTATCCCCCTTTGACATTAACAGCCCAAACGTAAATTTAAATTTTAAATGTAATAAAGAGGAAAAAAAGAGATTAAAAAAAAAAAAAATTTTAATTTAAAAAAAAAAAATTTATTAATGAATAATATAAAATAAAATATAATAAAATTTTAATAATTAGTATATGATTAAACAAATGTTTATAATAGTGCAACTTTAGTTATATAATTGCTTAATAGAATTTTGACATTTTCTGCGTTCCCACTTCCAATTGTATGCTGCCGTATTTCGATTTTCTGAAACAGGTTTTTCCCGTTTTTTATCGACCACTCGGTCTTTTATTGTTGTCTTCTGATAATGAAAGTTTTTCTTTCGAAAATTCAAGATTACCCATTGCCGAACTGTTACTTACCAGACAGTATTTACTATTTTGGTATTTAATCAGTTTTCGTGAAATTATTAATAAATCGTTTTGAGTTTCACTTTCTCCCTGCGTTTTTTTCTTTTCACTTTTCCATCTTACGGCAACCACATCGCATTGCTATAGCCTCGGACAACTAATCTGCACTTACATTTACCAGCAATGATTCAAGCAAACTACAATCTCCTTATATATATATATATATATATATATATATATATATATATATATATATATATGTGTGTGTTTGTGTGTTATATATATATATATATATATATATATATATATATATATATATATATATATATATATACTATGTGTGTATTAAGGCAGTAAATTTTCTGTTAGAAAAATGTTATTAAATAACACGAAGTGCTGTGACTTGCTGTGACGTTTTTTGATTTTTTTTCCTAAAGAGAAAGACAATAAAGGAATCAAGTATTCTCATTGGCGGTAAGTAAACATCGTTAAACCTGTTCTTTGTGTGGAGCACAATTGATTGTTTAAACATTTATAGGGGGAAATCGAAAAATCAAATAAGAAATAGGCATGTCTGATGAACAAAACAATTCAAATGAGACAGGAACTATACACTCAACTAACTAAGAAAACCTACTAGCAAACTATGTGCGTTATACTCATGCAATGACTTGTGCTCATATCTGATGTCCCGTAATATGCAGTGGCTCGCGACGTGTAGCCAGTTGTTCTCGAAATCATTGTAAACTATTTTTTTCTTTATTACATCTTACTTACTTTATTACATCTTACTTACTTGATTTTTGAAGAATAAAATCAAATTCTAATGAAAAAAAGAGATCCACTCTCATCCAACACCCTCAGATACGTCGTCCACGCGACTATTTTTTATTACATCTTACTTAAACTTTTAGTTGATGTTTGAAGAATAAAATCAGATTCTAATAAAAATTAAAGATCCAGTCTCATGCAATCCCCTCAGATATGTCGTCCACACGACTATTTGCTTTATTACATCTTACTTAAACCTTTAGTAGATGTTTGAAGAATAAAATAAGATTTGAATGAAAATAAAGATCTACTCTCATGCAATCCCCTCAGATACGTCGTCCACACGACTATTTGTTTCGTTATATCTTACGTAAACATTTAGTTGATGTTTTAAGAATAAAATCAGATTCTGATGAAAAAAAAGATTCAATCGCATGCATCCTCTCAGATACGTCGTCCACACCACTATTTTTTTTATTACATCTTACTTTAACCTTTGGTTGATGTTTGAAGAATAAAATCAGTCATTGCTCCCTAAGTGGAGTCTACATTTTCAATCACGTATACAACAATAACAAGTTGTGATAGATAGATAGATAAATAGCTACCCTCATGTGTACACACATGAGGGTTCTTTTATTATTTGTGTTATGTGAAACTTTGCCTTGAGACAACGTGTGTGATTTTAAACATTGTGTATATATTAATTGATCTGATCTGTGTTAGATGATAATCTGTAACCGTCTAATGATGTCAATGATGCACAAAAACAGAATTTGCCTGCAAACATATTCTTGTCATATTTCTATTCAAAATCAACAACTATACGTTTTTTTAGATAACAATTTCAGCATCTTTCTGTCACCATCCTGTCTACTTTGTGTACTTCGTGGAGAAAACAAACTATTTGTCACGATTAAAATTTACATCCTATCTTATATTCCTGTTGTTTTGAAGCAATAACATTTTTAAACGGTTTCGTGTGCAAACTATTTGTTTAAATAAATCTCGGTATTCCGAACAGAATATGCAATTAATGCTGACGGCACACACAATCATTTACAAGTCTGTTATTGAAACGGGAGTCTCAAAAGCCACATCAATAACATTAAGAAAGAAATAGGTATACATTTATTATTGCAACTCCGACTTTCTAAAGAATAATAACATATTTTCATTCAAATAATGTGTCTATAAAACAAAATAGTCGATGTTAAATGCGGGTGTAGCGTACAAAAGAGAAGTAGAGGAATCCACTTCTTGTGTTTTCGAAAGAATTGTTAAGTATAGAAACTTCTACGAGAAGGAACGATTAAGAAATAAAGAAAATATAAGGACACTTCAGTAGAAATCCAAATGTACTCGTGTTGTTTATCTTTTTTCTCAACTAAATATTTTAAAGAGATAAAACGAACGTTGTCACAAAAACAAATTCCTATATTTACTATTACAATGGGTGTTCTTTTAAAAAAATATCCAATGTATTTTCTTATCGTAAAATAATTGTCAGCTAAATATCTTTTAAATCGATCGCACGAATCTCATGACGACGATGGAATTCTTCTCATACGATGTTTTAACAGTTAATTGCTTATATGGGTAACATTTGTGATGCTTTGCTAATTAATTCAGACCAAATAATAAGCCAGACTAAACAATAATTAGTTAATAGTGTTCGGTTGTATTGCTGGCGATCAGAAGATCTCATGTGTTTATATCGATGTAAATGGTAAAAGCGTATTATTATACGAATAATACAATGCAACTTCAAAAGCAGAAAGAGAAATAAACGTTAGAGTTCTGTTTATGGGTGCTTTTATCTCTTTTTATATATAAAACATATCAGCTCCATCAAATAGGATGTAGCGACATCGTACATTTTTTTCAAACAAATCAAACAATTGTAAAATATAGACACCATTTTGGATATGCCATTAACATGCCAACGACGTATTTACATCTCCAGTTCCTTATCGGGCATTGTTTAATTTGATGTGATTTATGTGTGGATGTAACCTATGAGAAGATGTAAATGTAGTATCCTGTACAGAGATTGATCTCACAGTATTCTGTTAATAAAGTGTTTTGCATTAAATACACCCCTATTATAACCCTCGGGCTGTTTACTATCCAATTCAAGTAGGTTGTCACATGTTTCATCGTCTTCAATGATGATTGAACGAAAAGACTCATTAATAAAAACTCGCACCTTTCGTATTTACGGCTAGTCATAATTAATGTATTGCCATCATCAAAAAAGTTTTAAAAATACATGTAAAGTTATCGGAGCAATAAGCTGTATGTACTTATATCTTTAATGTGAACAACTGGTCGTCGTTATGTGTAGATATCAACATAATGTAATCTCTGACATGTAAGTTGTTACCTAATCTGAAAATATAGTACTATTTCCTTCTCTTTTCTTGTTCTACTGAGCGCAGTGATACCAACTGTTTACCTGTCTTCCCTGGTACTGCTATTAATAGTTAACAATTGAAGAGTTCGAACGCAAAACGCGATAAATCCAATTCGTTAAAATTGAGACCTTAAACAATAAAAACACGAATATATTTAATCTAAACTTCAAATGAAAGCTGATTTTTATTGAAATCAAAAATAAATTATTTCACTATCATATTATGTAACACATAGTTTTGGGGTGTCATTGAGTGTTAAAATACAACACTTTTTGTAAGGACAGTTTCGGAGTTTTAGGAATGGCGTTCATCGCGTTTAACATTCGAACTCTTCAATTAAGAAATTTCAACCATATTCTTGCTCAATGGTGACACCTTCTCCAATACTTTATTCTTCTGCAGCACTTTAGATGTTAATATACTACTCGGCCTCTCCCTGGAAGTGGTGGACGAGCACATATTTCTGAAAAAGACGACAGACCCCTCTTATTTAAGAAACCACATGTAACGAATTGTGTCTTTTGTTGCCCACAATTTTTGTACCCAATCTTTACATCTCCCACATACATATGAGTATACTCATATTATGAGGAATATAGTGTAGAAATATCTGAGGAGTAAAGGAGTTTTTGTTTGGAATATGCCATTTGGTGTGTTATTTCTCATAGACTGAAGTTACGACTATACAAAATGAAACACGCGGAACACCAATACATTATTTCGCTCCCACCGATCATTTCTAACTTTGATGTTTGCCTATTCTGATGAAACATTCCAATAATTGTCGATAATTGTTTTTTCTATTTGGTGACAAAAATAATATAGACCTTAGAGTTGGTAATAAAAATCATTTAATTTATATTTACACAGTTTAGCTTAATTAGTTTACAATTAAAACCGCATACATGCACCTCTACTATTAGAAAATAGGTGCCTATGAAGATGCTACAGAGAAAAAAAGAGTATACATTTCTGTATGATTTCTTCTAGACACACTCTATATCAGAACTAAAATCAAAACTTGTGCTAAAACTGGTGTGGATCAATTACACTTTTAGTAATTATTATATTCAAATAGTGTACGTTGTGGTGCAAATATAACAATTATGTGAAAATTAAACCCCTACAAGCATTATAGTGTTTTTACTGAAGAAATGTCAAGTTCGAATGTGTTTAGCTTGGTAATACTTTGCTTACCAAAAAGTGTTGAGAATGTGATACTCCCTAAATATACAATGTTTACATTTTTTATGTGAATCAACCAATACAATTATTAAGAAAATAGCAAAGTGCAACAAGCCATGTAAAAGGATAGTAAGAAAAATCTGTAAGTCAATATACCGTCTGAATATTTTCCAAGGTAAATTTAAACCTGGATGTGATATACATAACAACTACCTCTGGTAGGCTGGACCCCAGACAGATAATGATGCCTGTCTTATAATGAGGCTAGTGACAGCATTCTCTATGGTACATCTTTTTCGGTACCCGTGAAGAAAACGACTCGGCGCTATGTTAGAACAACTCGAAATGTACTATATGAATATTGTAAAATAAAAAATTGAGCATATATTTTGTTAATAACTCTCTTTCGATCTGAAAGGAAAGTAAGAACGCATTCGAATACATTGTTTCTTATTGTGTTTTCAGAGGTAACCCATTTTACAATTATACTTTCTGTTTGAACTGTGATTATATTTTTTTTATTTCTACGTATAGACAGTTACTTCAATTCACGTATCGACATTCTCGATCTCTTTTATGAAGGAAATAGTACTTTCTTTTAAAAACGCTTCTCAAATGAAGCGCAACAACAGCTGACGATAGTAATACTTTCCCAGACTATTGTGTAGATATGTTAACAACGAAAAATGAGGAAAATAAATTATAATTTCAAAAATAATTCACGAGAAATAGTTAACCCATCAAACCAATATAAATTAAATATGTAGTTCAGTAGACAGAACAATTACTTTGATTTTAGTAAAATAGGGTTCATTATATATGTTAGTTAAAACACATTGATTTCGTCGAAAAATAATACAACAATAACTCCAGCAGTTTTGTTATAATATAGTGTAGTTTAATGTAGTTGTTTACGGCATGTCGATCGTAGTGAGATAATTTCATGTTGAACTTATACATACTTTTATATATGTGTAATTTGTAAATTAATTTGAATTCGAATGAATTTTGTAACATACAACACATGCATTTCTCAAAGAAGGACCCGTTTACTAGTGACAAGGCTTAACATCGCTTAATATCAGTTATATTACAGAAAGCCGTGTGTCTACCTGGTTATAGTAATATACGTAATATCTGTGAAAAATTAAGTTTTTTCGCACATATCAGACACTTTCTGGGGACAATTTCACCAACTAAAAGTTGTGTGATCTATCTTAATCTATAATACAAAGGCTAACAAATATTTTCTATTTTCCTAAAAAGACAATTCATCAACCGCTGAATTCTAATTAAAATCCATACCATCAACTTATAATACATATAGGTGTATATGTCCTAAATACATAGTAAAACCCTATGGATCAAATTTATCAACGTATAACATTGGTATGTTCATATGAGTTGAAAAACTATATATGAACCATCGGAATCAAACTTCACTCTATAATTTCTTTACCTATAAAATATAAATTTCAGTAAACAAAACAAATGCGTGTAGCTGGCAAAGTACATGTCATTTAACCCTCAATTTTAAACGAAATCTGAACCCTAAATAGCGTTTATAATACTGCGTATTTAAAATTAAAATTAACTTCTAATATTAGATAACAATAGAGGAATGTGTTTTTTTTTTATATAAATCGTTCAAATTATTCGAAATGAGTTATATATTTTGTTATACTATGTCAACATTTGTTATGAGAATAATAAGTGTACACTTTGTACGATGTATGCGTATTTAACGCAACTGTTACTTGAGTCAGTTTCTACTGATACATCGTTACATAATACCATGCTGGGTCTTTAAAATTACCAAGTGGGAGACCTTAGAAAATAAACAGGAGTATTATTCACCGAGCCTTCAGCAACAAATTACGAATACTAGTTCTTAAATTGTACATACCAGATATATTAATATGGGCTGGCTCGGGTGGTTGAGTTGGTTTATCACTGTAATATAGTATTTCAGCCGTATCTCTGATCACTCGTCCTCACACTAAGATTCATGTGTGTAACATGATTTCTGTACACTTCGACTGCTGATTCTGACTCTCTATCTTATAAATCCACAAAATAAGATACTTAATTAAACACTACATTTTAATCATCTCCATCTTCTGGAACGGGAAAAAGGATCCACTAGACAGTTACATCAATTGTATTTATTTGTATACATTAAGAAAATACAACTGTCTACATGTTATAGGCTTATAAAACGCATTCTTTAACAGTTAGTATGTAATGGTGACTTATGATTATCAACCTGATGTTAAAACACGGATAACACACATATCAGATAACATTATAGGCGGTAAATAATGAAAAGTAACTCTGCAAATTTTGAAACAATGATTATATTAAACAATGTCAATGTTTCTTCAGATTATTTTACCTGTAGGTTTATCTTTTGTGTTCTGTTCTATTTTCATAATTATACCGCAAGCTCATGCATATATCTCCTCTACCTTTGAAAGCTGAGAGACAATATACAATAATCACATTACTTTTTTGACAACTTTAACCAATGGGATACTTTAATTTTTAATCTATAGCCCATATATAAATATATAATCTAGATTTAAAACGGAATAGTTACAATTAAAAGTCGTTAATATTATAATATTTATTTTGTGTGTATTTTTCTTCTACGTTTACGACGCTAAAGAGGGGTCTGCAATCGGATTGTTTATCCACATTTGTTTGTTAGGCGACGATTGTACAATTACCGATGTATTTCAAAAATTAACGGATCTCTCTCTCTCTTTCTCTCTCTCTTTCTCCCTCTCTCTCTCTCTCTATATATATATATATATAAATATATATATATATATATATATATATATATATATATATATATATATATATATATATACAAAGAGAGACAGACAGATAAACAGAGAGCCAGACATAGATGAAGAAGAAAATATACAGACATAGTATCATTAATAGTGAAAACACATGCAAGAGGGTCCAGACGGACATAGACAACATAATAGTATTTCGTCTCACTGTTGAATTACACAATCACTCGGTTTACAGTGGAAAGCGGAATTTGCATAATAGGTGTGTGGAAATCTGACCAACAAAATATGTCAATTAGTCATTTATATTTTAAACGTGAGCTGCTGTTTTATAAAAGCAGAAACTATAAACATGTATGTATTGTTTTATTGGATATCTAATTACTTATTTAATGTCTGTGTGTATGCGGAGTTTAGACATATTAAAAGAGATATATTACTTCTGATAGTGTTAAGTGCAAAAGTAATTATAGAAGTACATGTTTTCGAACATGTGTACTTCAATATATTTACAATCAGAATTGATATTAGATGAGTACAGCAACGAAATCTTTACTACAGTGAGTATATTTGTAGAAGCTTATAGATACATATTTTATATTTCATTTTTTTATTTGGGTGTCCCGATTAGATTAGGCGTAATTACAAGATTTAATTGTATTCATTATTTTTATCTATTTGTTTACTATCTAAAATGTGTTAAACAGTTCATTAAAACCAGGGTCACACTATTATTAAATTAATGGATTCACTAAGCAATATTTGTCACATATACTAACCAAGTGATGCTGTTAAATATGAAAATAAGCACGTGTGTTAATATAAATAGTGGATAATAGAAAACATCTATGATAATTGGACTAGGTCTGTAAATTGACATAAATATTAAGCGAAAATAACATTTGCTTTTGCTATCCAAACGCAATGTGCTCCAAATCGTGGGTAGCCAACACTAACTACCATACCCCGATCTATATTGGTAATGGGTAAAGAAAATGAAACACACAACACCGTGTCCTTAAATAAGCATCGGGTATTACTCCACCACTACTATTCAATCTACTTCCAAATATGTAGGCCTTGAACAAATTGAGGAACACACTTAGCTTCATAGCATTGTAATCCGTAAGACGTGTATGTATGTTTATTATATTTCCTTCATGATTAGTATTTTTAATATGATTTAATAAATCATGGTTTTAGATATCTTAGAAAATAGGTAAGTATGATTCATTAAAATGAGAGATCTATTAGATTTTTAAAGAGATAATATATATGTGTGCTTATTAGGTAGGCACATGCGTAACGAAAGCAGCCGAAATGATTGGAGTACTAAGACGAAATAAATGACAGTGTTTTGTCGAAAAAAAGGAAGAAAAACAACTTTCAGATAAAGACTGTCGGACTCTTACGAGAAGACAATGTAATAGTAGTAGTACTAGTAGTAGTAGTAGTAGTAGCAGTAGTAGTAGTAGCATAAATAATAGGAGTCATCTGAGTTACAGCTATCATATTTGGAAGAAAGTAATGTCGTATTTTATACTTCATCACTATGCAGCCTCCTAAGTTGTACACAGTTCTGGATTTGTTGGTGAATTTGTGTCTTAATATCTTGCTTTTCATATATTATAATTAGTTGGAAAAATTAAGTTTAACTTAAACGAAACTAAAGGTGGACTGTGTCACATCTTTGCTTTTCAGAAGTCATCGAGAACCATTTTTGCAAATAATTGTGACTGGAGATGAAAATGGGTTCTTTCCAAAAATACCCAACGCAAAAGACAATGGTTAGACCGAAACCAAAGTCCACAGACTGTTCCAAAACAAGGACTACACCCAAATAAGGTTATGCTCTCTTTATGATGGGACATGAGAGGACTGATTCATTATGAGATACTAGAGACTAATCTAACAATCACAGCAGTACACTATTGTTAGCAGCTGGATGATCTATGAATTGTTCTATCAAGAAAACGACCAGCATTACTCAATTAAGGGTGTAGTGATTCGGCATGATAACGCGAAACCGCACACAGAAACATTCACTCAGGCATAAGTAATGAGTTCCAATTGGGAAGTGTTGCCTCATCCGCCATATTCACCTGACATTGCCCTATACGACTATCATATTTTCCGGTCGTTACAGCATCACTTAAACAATCAAATTTATAAAAATGACAAGTAATTAAAACATGACTTTTAATTGTTTATCTCTAAAAAATCAGACAATTTTTTTTTGAAGAAGGCATCAAGAAGCTAATTGATCGTTAGAATATAAAGGGGATTGTTGTAAAGATCAAACATGCCTTAATGTGCATGTTTCAGATTATTTACACTTGGGCATGAAAAAAGGTTTCTGTGTATGCAATATATATAATATTTATGTTAAACCGAACATTATTATTTATATTTTTCTAATAATCCCTTTTATGTAAAAAAAATCTTGAATGTTACATAAGTATCACTAGTACTTTAGATTCTTCGTCGAATCATCTTCAGATGATAAAAACAAATGAACAAAAAGATGCAGAAAAGAAGAAAATGTAATTTATGTGAAACCGTCAAAACAACAAACCAGTGTAGTTCATGAGAACGTTTGAAATGTTAAGTTCGGTACGAAACTATTAACAATTAGACAACAGCGACATTACTTCCTTTCAACCCCGATATTATATCATTTAACACCAATGTTACATCTTCAATTCCAAGGGGGGTGCATGTCAAATTAGGTAATAATATATTAAATAGTTTAACTTTAGTGGTAGTAGTAGTAATAGTAGTAGTAGTAGTAGAGTAGTAGTATTAATCGCATCTATATTATTATGAGTATTATTAGGAGTAAGTAGAAATAGTAGTAGCAGTAGCAGTAGTAGAAGTAGCAGTAAAAGACACAGAGGAAGAAGAGATAGGATGTGCATATTCACTTCGATTAAACAATCATCATACAAAGGAGGCGTCAAGCTAAATTCAGGACACTTTTACAAGAAATCCTGAAACACATCAGTGACAATCAGACGTGTTGTCCACTAGCATGATACCGATTTAAATATATTTCAGTAACATTTTATTTTACTTATGAATACATCATGTAAACGTGATTTCATGTGAAGGTTCACATTGACTTTAAAATATATCGTAAATGTGTTGCAGAATGCCAAACTTATTTTTAACTTGCAATCGTTTTAAAAAGTATGGCGTACCACCATTTTAAAACACACACATACAACTCTTATAAAACACGGGTATCCATTTAAAAGCCTAAATAACGACACAGACGGTTGAATATGTAACACTTTTTGATAAGCATATTCAAGTGCCAGCTATGTAATTTAAGGAAACCGTAGACAAGACAGAAAATAGAAATGTTACTAATGGACACTGGAGGGAATACATTCAAGAACTTAACAAACACGCAGGCATTTTGTCATAGACATAAACATAATCATAGGTAACTTATCGTCATTGGTTAATAGGTATATATATATATATATATATATATATATATATATATATATATATATATATGTATATATGTATATATATATGTATATATATATATGTATATATGTATATATATGTATATATATATGTATATATATGTATATATATGTATATATATATATATGTATATATATATATATATATATATATATATGTATATATATATGTATATATTTACAGAGAAAGATGGATACCTAATAGATTTATATTAGCGGAAACCGCCCTCATGTTAGTCGTTAATGTTGTTTTTTTTTTCTGAGATCTATTTTAAAATGTGTTTAAGTCGCAATGACACCTAATTTGTTTGCAGGAAATCGGGAAAAGCAGGATTCTCATATTGCATATGCGAAGTGTTTTGTTGGAAAGTTAGTGCACATCAGTAAATCACCATTAAGATGGCTATTTATATATTTTAACGTTGTGAAATGTGATGTTTTATGAAGATAATATTTATCTATTTAGATAATTAGTAAAGTTTGTAAAATTGACGAACTTGTAAATACATTACGATCATTTTCTTTGAATCAATCAATTATTCTCACCTGCATACGGGAGTTTTCTATTAAGATGTATTATTAGTTATGATGATATTATTGTCATATTTCATGAGAAATGATTAAATTATTTAATATTAATGTGTGTATACGTAGAGGATGCTGCTTACTCTATAGAAATGCTAAGAATATTGAGAATCAGTATAAAAATGTATATGTTCTATGATGTTATAATTAAGTTGAACAGACATAATTAGTCAATTTTCTATTTTCTATTCATTTTCATATTTTACACAGAAGATAGCCTACACCGACTGAATAAAGCAAATAAAATATGCATATATATATATATATATATATATATATATATATATATATATATATATATATATATATATCGTTTTCTCCAACTGAAACAATTTTTCCCCTCATATCTCATTCGATTTTCTTAGTTTTTAATTTATCATTCTGACGTTTCCTCTCAGATGGTCAGACGATAAGGCCTTAAGGAACATTTTAGCAATTTTCTTTTTTTTACACCAGCCCGTTTCATTGATTAAAAAAATGTTTCCTCTGAAATTTATCCTACGATTTTGTTGTACATGAAATTTACCTACATATATGGATATATATATATATATATATATATAAGTAAACAATAATCCATTTCTGTTCTAAGTAATATAATTCAAAAATTATCAACTTTTTAAAGAGTTTTGTCGATATTTTGTTTAAAGTATTCTTGTAAAATAATGAATGACCAATATACATAACTCCAAAAATACTAAAAAGAAAACGTACTTTACTGTGAAGTTAGTTAATAATATAAAACCACATGAAATTTATCAAATATCTAGTGGTCTTATAAGTCTTATATCACAACACTAATCAGCAATAAAACATGAATACAAATAAACGCATATAATATTTTTTTATGGATAACGCTATAGACAAAGCATGAATCAACTTAATGTAAGGAGCTAAAAAACTAATAAACGATAAGTGTTTGATAGATGAATTCCGACGCAGAAAAGAGAAATTATACCCCCTTTGTCAGAAACATTGCATATAGCACGTGAGGACTAAAGCACAAAATAAGTAAACCCAAGGCCCACTTACCACACTCCTATGTACGAAAGAAAATGTTTTAATACGGAGATTATGATCAAATGTCAACACCGGAAATGTTAATGTTAAATAATATACGAAAAGTGATTAGGTATGAACAAATATTTAACTTTACGAAATAATTTTAAAATGTATGTGTAAGTTATAATTAATGATAGCCTTATAATTTGTACACCAAACAATAAAAAGGCTTTAAATTGTGTTGATAAGCTTTTTTAAAACATTTGCAACCGTTAAGAAAATTAGTCAAAGTAGATCGAAGTGACTATGATAAGAAAATAAATAATGAATAAAAAAGAAAGCTAATTAAAAAAAGAATCTTCTATGTTTCTAAAACAAGCGGACCTTAGCACTAGCGTTGTTCAAGAAAATTGAAGAACTTAAGAAATTCCTGCCCTCATCCCTGAACAATGCGCTAGCACTATACTCGATTTAAACTATTTAAAAGAATTAATTATAGTGTACTTGAATTTAAAAATTTATAAATAATAACGACATTTAAAAAGTGTGTATATCATGCCTAAGAGAAGTCATCATGGCATCAACGTAATCACGTCGATACGATGGAATCTTTTATCTTTTGTTTTTTTAAATTTCGGGAAGGAGACAATGAAATAATGGTTACTATATAGCCATTTTTGAATAGAGGTTTTCTTTTATAGGAATGTCAGTATTATTAAATAAAGGAATGTGTCTAGCAACTATCTTAAGAAAATCAGCGTTTAATTAGAATTATATAATTAAATATAATTGTAAATCAATTGATACCTCTAGGTACTATTAAAAAAATAGAAGAGTGTCAGCCTGCTACACGTGTTGCACTGTTACTACGGAAACTGCCCCGTGTTTTAAGCTTTTTTTCGAGAGATTTAGCGACTATGCCAGACCGAGACTGTATAGAAAGTTACCAGTGATTGCTGGTATTTGCTTGTCCGAAGCGGCGCCTGCAGAATTGTCGCACGCAAAACAAGTAACTTCTACTGCATATTTTCTATTTTTAAGCATTGCAAATACCGTTAAGTTTGAGTCTAAAAGAAAACAGTGTAGAGGTAGATTTGCTATACATATACTTAGAACGGCACGGGAAAGAATGTTGTTGATTGTACGTATTTCTTTCTTATCGGAAAATGAAAGTTTGAAAATTCATTTTTATTCGCTTATAATATGTTGCATTATGCCGTTGGTATGCTACTTTGATCACAGCGGGCACTAATTTTCTCAATCACAATGTCTATCACATTGTAAAAGTAAGACTCGATGTTGAATAATCATATGCACTCTTTTGGAGGGTGATGTTGCATTCTTTGATTTCCTACAATAATTCACCTTACAAACACATTCCGATGGGTTAAAGCTATCATAATAAATATAATAGGTGAATAACTGTTTTTGCTTTATAACGAATCATCAGTGAAGCCATTAATATAAATAAAAGCGCAAATACGATGTATACGAACAAATGACTTATTTAAGTATCTAGACTATTGTGTACGGTGTGATAGGTCGAAGAATGATTGTTTTGCACTACAGGGTACCGTGACTGCTAATATCTCGGTGAAATTAATAATCAACGAGTAAGCAATTGATCGGATTGATTTTTTTTTATCGAGTCATTCGATCACTAACACGTAAATATAATCGGCTATAATTGCATAGGAAATAGATGTTCATGTTTGTTCATAAATCTATAGCGGTCAAATAAATAGCTGAAAATGTCACTGCATCATGTTGTATTCTTTGATTACCATTTTTGCGTCATGGTTAATCTGAAAGAATAAAAGTTTCATATTTTACAACTGTTTATTAGAGAGGATAGGGTGTTAAACCTACGAGACGAGTAAAATGGTTGCTAATTAGATAATGTATAGCAATGATCATATCATCATAGACTAGGTAAGTTAGGTATTTTAATTACTAACCTACACGTCATCAACTGCTTCTATATTTTACTATGTTTTATATTATTAACACAATAGGAGCTCACAAACGTATTGGGCGGTTCTGTAAAACTGTTCATATTTACAGAACAATTGTATGACTTATAATATGTAAACTGTGTACGCATGGTTATTTTCGTACATAGATATCAGATAAAACCCTAATCGCTGCTAATTGTGAGTAATACGCATACAAAACTCATAGTAAATTTCATAATAATTTTCTAGTGAAATTTCATGTTCGTACAATCGTTAAACCGTCTTTTGTAAAAAAAAGGAATCGCCGCATCCCCGAAGTTGCAATGCAACAAATGTATATATTTTAAAATTTCACCCGATGTCGGTGTTGTGTCAAACGTAAAACTTTAACTAAAATACATTTTATTGGCACCCAGGCTAGAATTAAACCATAGTATACTTTCTGTTAAAATATATAATAACATCGACGGATCTGTATTCGCGTGTGGCTTCCATAGAATTAAAAATGCCACAAACTCGTACAAGAGTTTTTGCGATATATATCCATGACCAGAAAAAAATTTCAGACTACATTAACCGTAATATTTCGATGAGTACGTTTCATTTTTAGAAAATGTCGTGCAACAACATAGTTGCGTCTGAATGTACGGGAGCTTTATAAAACAGTTGAAAGAATTACCACAGGCTCCGCTAGTATATTGTAAGTCGATGCATAAGCAACAATAAAAGTAGAGTAGTTTTTAAAATAATATTACGCCGAGATATTCATTCTTATCTAGATGTTTATGCCTCATAATGTTTACGTGTGTTGAATACTGTTTCATTTAATACTGATACACAATCACGTCTGTAAGACATTAATTTCAGTTAATTTATCACATACCAACTTTTATTGCACTAAGATCTGAAAGCATTTATCCATTTTTGAATTGCATGTATTTTTCAAAATATCGAGCTTATATTGATCTCTTTTCAGATGGACATATACAGGCTCGCATGACCAAGCCATGTTTAAGCTCACTAAGAATACAATCACGAATTACTTTAAGCGTCAACCCAGTCATGCCTGACGGGAAAAGGACAAGTTATTCCCGTAGATTAAAGAAATAGTTATGTTCGAAATTCCGTGCAAATTCTCGAGTTCGACATAAAGATTCCCTAGTTCAACAAGTTGCACTTGAAAGAATTGGGAGGTTGCATCGGCCGAAATATTGTGATGAATTACATCCAAGATACGAACAGTAGCCAGAATAATCAAAATGATAGAAGGCGCATTAACATTTATAATTAAAAAGGTGTCCTATGGTGAATGTTTCGATATAAAGTGAGTTTTGCTTTTTTTATTACGTGAACTACATTCACAATACATTTATGCATTAAATTAGTCGATCAATTAAATAATACGTCAATTGTTCTTGTAAATGAATACATTGTTATTGTGATCTTATATTCACATACAGTATCCGTGATAGGTAAACAACAAGTTACAGAAGGCAAACGCACCCCACAACCATACGCTAGCGGTTGTTTTTGAACAACCATCTTTTTATCCGTCTGGTTTCTTTCTCCTGGTGTACCTCAATCTGTTATTATAATTTTTCGCCCTTAGCATTATACAAAATACTACTCATAAAAAACCTTTAAGTAGAACTAACACCATTTCTCAAAATGCATTCTAATTTTAAGTTTTCCAAACCAATTATGTGTTCCCTGCTAAATATGTCCTTCGATTAATTTTATTTATAAACAAACAAAACGAAGCTATGCGTTTCCCCCTTCTAGGTTTGCATCATAAATTACTCAAAATACTACACTTAAAAGTTACGCACTTAAAAAAACACGAACAAGCAAATATGAATAGAGAAATAAAAATTAGCCAACAGCTAGAATATGTTATTGACATATCAAATAACGGAAACATATTTTTATCAAATGTACTCTATAACCTTCCATCAAATATTTGATTAAATGTATCCATGGTGCTCATTAAAAGGGTTTTTATTGTGTAATTGATTCAATCGTTTTGTGAGAGCATGTTTTAATCACATGCCTTGTTCGTTTACTAAGACGCTTCCCGTTTTATTTTATCTAATTCGTATAATGTGTTCGTTGTTCTTTCAGTCTGTACATTAAGTTGTTACTTCCATATTGATATTTCTGTCCATAGTTATTATTGTAACCGATTTAAAATAAATACGCAAGATATTAGTTGTCTATAATGTAAACGCATAAAATATTATCTAAACGGTTAGGAACACTCATTATGTAAACCACATTGGTAACCGCGATAGTGTGTGTGACTATATTTTTCTCTACTAGTTGATTAAGCTATCTCGTAAGGGGTAAATTCTTTTAGTTTATGATATGAATTGCGCCATCTCACTAGGCAGTAATGTTTACACAGACAAACAATATTATACTGTTCATGAGTTAGGTGAAGGTGTAGTGGTAAGATTGTGCCTGATGTCTAAGAGGTAGGGATTCTAATATTACTTTGAAGCAATCGTCATCTGTAGCCACACATAAAAGTGTATATCTCGTAACAGATGTATGCGGAGGATATATATATATATATATATATATATATATATATATATATATATACATACATATATATATATATGTGTGTGTGTATGTATGTATATATGTATATATATACATACATATATATGCATACATATATATATATATGTATGTATGTATATATATATGTGTACATATGTATGTATGTATATACGTATATATACATATATATATGCATACATATATGTATATATATGTATTTATATATATATGTATATATATATATGTGTGTATATACATATATATATATGCATATATATATATATATATATGTATATATATATATATATATATATGTGTATATACATATATATATATGCATATATATATATATATATATATATATATATATATATATGTGTGTGTGGGGGGGTGTGTATGTTAGTAGACACATGGCTTTACGCGTTCCACTACTTTTGGAGCTGCTCCCGCCTCTGCTCCAACGCCCAAAATTTGAGCTGGATCCTCTCACGCTTCCAATTTAAAAAAAGCCGCTCCAGCTTAAACACCTACATAAAAAGGAGCGGCTTTTCTTCAGCGCTTCATAATAAAAATATACCTTCTTTCATAAAGCTTCTATTCTGCTAATGAGTGGTCGAACAAAGGGGTGGGCGTCAAAGGATCTCGTCAATATCGGTGAGGATCTCACTTTAAGTGTAGACCGTACTATAATATTTGACAAAATCTCACTAATATTTTGAGATGTGCTAGTGGTTATAGAGGAACATGTCGGACGAAGCATAGAATTAAAAGAATTTTAATTTGTATTACATTAACAACCTATTTTTTCAGGGGAGGAAAATTTGACCAGATATGTTTTCTATTCATTTCGGAAGAGAATTTAAATTTGTTTTAAGTAAATAAAGTTTACTTTTAAACATTATAAGTGATTATTTTGTTTTTGAAGAAAACATACCCTTGGGAGAAGAAAGACAGCCAGTGCAACATTACTCATCGCGTTGTTGTTTAATATTTGTTTGTTTTACGAACGTGACTATATAGTATAATGTATATTATTATTTACCAGAGAGAAACGCGCAAGTACTTTTAAACAAATCGAGGTATCCAATTTGTTTTCAATGGTACAATTTGGGCAACAAAACAACAATGAAGTTTATTTTTTAAAGATTTAATAAAAAAAATATATTTCATAAGTTGGCCAATAAATTGTCAATTAACTATTCATATATCTATTAAATTTCCCAAAATGTCATATAAAATACCTGGTCTAGATCTTGAGAGTTACAAATATATCGGTTCAAATGTTCCTCCCCCGAAATATTAATTGGAGCAAGTTTTCCTAGGTTGAGCAAACAATTTTATTGAAATTAGAAATGCGAATAAAAAAGGTGAAAACGTCTATATTTGAAATCTCTACCAGAAACAAACGGTTTACAATTTAAATATTCAATAATAGATTTTTTTAAGATAAAGAAAGATAGGTAATACACTTTTGGTTCTAAAAAACAACAAATTATTAAGAAGTCTAATTATTTGCTTTTTTCATAAAAAATTAAGACCTTATTTTTTATTTAATTAAGTTTAAACATCGGTTTAATTGTAGAATATGGACCGCTGTTTTTTCTCGCTAATTTCGCTTGGGTTTCGCCTAAATTTTGGATGTAACTGATTGTTGGTCTTAATTGTATGTTTGGCGCTGAAATAAATTTCTCATCTACTTTTAAAAGTCTCGAGAATCTTAATATAATTCTCGGTTTTAATCGCTGGGTTTAATGTTGGTTTTTATTGTCATTTTCTTTAGACTAAATATATTTTCTCATTGGACTAACTATATATTTTCTTTGGACTAAAGATATTTTCAGTGCTTTAACATTTTATTAGACAGAAAAAAGCAAATAACATTGAACATTCTCTTCACAAAAGCAAGTTTTAACGGAATGTAACGAATTTAGAAGCAAACATTAAACGGTTAAATCATACTAGTGGGGAATTTAAGAATAAAACACTTTCGCCAAAAAAGACAACGGGTAAAAATGTGGCAGAAAAGTTCAATTTGATATATGCTAAAAAATAATTTATAATTTTTGTCAGGACAAAATGTACCATTTCAGCCCTAAAATCGATTTTATCGAGCATATAGGTTAATACCGAGCGAACTGCGCGAGAAAACCAAACGTCTCTATAGTGCAATTGAACTTTACATTCTTTATTTAAACACACGAATGAAAAAAAAATTGGCTTATTTATTCAGCCAGCAATAAACATCATTGTCATAAATACAAACAAGTTCAAATCATTAAGAAAATCACTTCCTACACATCTATAGACTCCATGGTACAGTTGAAAACTTTTGTTGTCAAATTGTCTCCTGCCTTAAGAAACGTGTCCCATCAAAAATATAACATGTGGATATAAACACCTGCGAAGTTCAAATGTTTTGTTTTCATGTGTAGCTCTCTCGTTCTTTCTTCTTCTCTCTCCCTTCCTCTTTCGCTTCTTCGTCCCCCTCTCTCTCTCTCTCTCTCTCTCTCTATCTCCTTATCTCATATACATTTTCCAGATATATACTTTTAAAAAATAACTAAAAGCGTAGAGCTGAAACTTTCATTTTTTTCTCCTTTTTATGTCTGAATAAAAAAATGGTTATAATTTTAAAAAAATAATTTTGGCGCTAGAAGCGATGAGGCCACGCTCTTTAGTCCCAAATGGAGGTGTTCACGCTCCACTCCCGCTGATTATAAAATGAGCATTCTTCTCATTCGCTCAAGCAAAAAGGAGCATGCTACTGGAGCGCGCTTCTTCTTGGAGGGCTCTCTAAAACCCTGTGTATACATATATATATATATATATATATATATATATATATATATATATATATATATATATATATATATATATATATATATATATATATGGTAAGCAATGAAAATATATATGGCAATCAAGCTACACAGAGGCTCCCGTGTTTCATCTCCGGGGGGAATCATCAGGCTAAATGCCACATAAAAAAATATATCTCCTTATAATATTTTATGTGGATACAGGAGTACTAATATTATATATATATATATATATATATATATATATAGATATGTGTGTGGGGGGTGTATTTATATATACATATGTGTGCATATGTACATATATATATATATATATATGTATTTATATAGGTATATATATATATGTATATATACATATATATTTATATATGCATATTTATGGATATATGTACACACATATATATATATATATATATATATATATATATATATATGCGTGTATATGTATATATATATATATGTCTATACATATATATATATATATATATATATATATATATATATATATACATATATATATATATATATTAATGGTAGTAGTTATATTAACTATGCGCATATAGAATATAATACCAACTTTTTGGTGTAGTTTATTTTTCATAAATCAATGAATATACCACTATTTAGCTACACCTTATTACTGAACACCGTCTTCTTCTTCTTAAAATTGAACACTTTATAACTAAACATGAGTGTAGTAAACACTGAAACAGAAATGCATACATTATATATCGACTTAAGATATAAGTATATATATATGCATATCTAAAATGAATTATATACATATAAATACTTCTTTACATAATGTATATATATGTATTCCTATTATCAGTCTACGTTCATGTATTCGTTTGTCACTGTAGAAATAATTCGCATGTTTTATAAGTATCCTTGATCTCTAAGTCTTGTGTGTAACAGGATCACATTGTAAATTCTCCATCCTCACGAAGTTGAAAGATAATTATGTATTTGAAATCGTACAAAATTAATATTTTTAATGTTATACATGTACTCGAGTTTGGTCTAAATACTGATTTTGAATTTACTTTAAAGACTTTAATTGTAAACTCTTGTTTGCAGATGAAGAATCATTATTACATTTAATCACTGGATTTAATTCGTACATGTTTAATATTACTCCTCAGCAGATTAAAGGCAAAAGTTAATTGCCTGAGGAGTATACGTGTCATTTTCTACGATATTTAAACACTTTTATTTTGAAATATACACATTTCCGGGCGTAGATATATTTAAGATACAACGCCATCGCAACTTTATTTTGCATTTTTAAGTTGTGTCATCTGTCACACGTTTTATTTCAATAACATTTTTTCGCTGAGATTTGTAACATATTATTACAAGTGTATACGTCTAATATTACTGAACTATTTTTATTTTTCATTTACTAAGAGTTCATTGCATTTTCATTGCCCGAATCATTTTACTGCTCTTTTACACTGAATTCTGTAATTTGTTGTTATTTTGTCAACAGTAAAACATTTTCATAATACTGCATGCACTATTTGGTTGATATTGTGTGTATTATTCATTTTTTTTACTGTAATTTTGAAAAAAAAACTTTACTTTTAAGTGGTGTATCTCTATCAGTGCCGAGCCATGTTCATAACTCATTCATCTATGAGATTATTCAGCTAAAGACCGTAAAATGTGCATGTGGTCTTATTCCCATGACAGAATTATAGTTATTTTCGTGTATAACTGAGTTAATTTGAAATCCTTTACGAATTCACACATAAAAACGCAGTCACTCATTTTAATTTAGGATCTCCGTCCACTACGAAAAGATAAACATCGTTTATTTCAACGTTGTTAATTAAGAACGTATTTAATGTCAAACGTTGTTAATTACACACGTTGTTTTCGCATATGAAACGTAAACGTTTTTTTTTTCGAATATGTTTGTCCGAAGAGATAACGTATTTACTTTTTTTTTCATTTGACCAGTTGACATACTCTTTACAAAGATGTGATTGTATTGACAAACATAAGAATTATAAATTACACAGACGCCTAGATTGTAACTAAGGTGTAGAATGATATATATATATATATATATATATATATATATATATATATATATATATATATATATATATATATATATATGCGTATGCATCCATCTTCTAAAACATCAAGTTTAAAAGATGTATTTGTTGTTATTGTTGATGGTCTTATATTTTTACCATAATTAGAGTTCGAATTCTTCGTTAAAAACGTTATGAATAAGATTTACTAGTAGCAACACATATATCAAAATGTTATTGTGAAGTATTAATTATATAAAAAATGCCATTTTAAACATATACGCGAAGGTGTATTCATAACCACTCTAATGGTATCATATTAAAAATTAATTCAACAACCATTGTTGATTGGAATACAGATTAGTTGATTCTATAATATGTGTCTGTATTCATTCTGCCAATTTTACACGTTTTAGAAATTAATAAAAACAGCTATATATCATCACTATGAAAAAACGCCTAACAACGTGTGCGTTAAATATTCTCAGATCAGGCTGCCCTGTGGCTCCCTGAGACAAAATTCACCTACATTGACGTTTTTTTTTTTTTTTTTTTTTTTAAACTTAAGTATGTTCTACAAAACCAAAACCAAAAACAACAACCCCTCTCCCTTTCTCCCTCCCCTTTTTTATTTTTATTTTTCCTACCCTACTCCCGGTCCTGGATATGACCTTAAACTACATCCGATGGTGAGATCCGGCTTACGGACTTTGGGGAATGTGAAGCCTCCTCTTAATTACCATTGCTCCCAGGTCCACCCTGACCCGGAGTGGTAGTACCTTTTAGGGTCCCAACTATGGGTTAAATAGAAACAGATATTAAAAGGGGAAAGAAACAAAAAAGAGAAGAAAACAAGACCAGATTCGGCATTAAATAACCCAAAAAGGGTTGATATGCCGTAAAACAAAACTACCAAACTACCAAACTACCAAACTACCAAATATTCTCATTTCGACAAATTTTAGCCGCAGAAAGCAGTAAGGTACGACGCACTAACTATAGTAACAAAGAAGATGCGGACAACATATATATGCATGTAACTGGTATAGACTAAAGAAGCGCTCCCTGGCGGAGACAATGCACATCACTTGGCAGTCAGCAAACTATATTGCGCCTACCGATTCTTAAATGTCGGATAAAATGAAATTGTAGGACAAAAAAAGTTCTTACTATTTGCCATTTACTTAGGTGTTCAAAAGTGCTTTAAAACAGTTGAAGATGAAACAGGTGCACTCCCTTTCGTTTTCTCCGCAAAGAATTCGCTTTCTTTGAAAAAAAAGGTGAAACGGCGAATGTACGATAGTTCTTAAAAGCCGAATATAAGTGAATAAACGACGGCTTTGACAGTACTCTTATTTTTTTTAAATAAATACATACAGTCGAGTGGAGAACATGATTAAAATATGAACGAAAAGAGAAAGTTCCGTTTTCTTCAATTAGGCGTCTGTGATATATATATATACATTCCCGAAACAGTTTTTCATGGTAAACAACTGATGATCCCTTAAAATAGTGTTAGAAACTAACTAATATAATAACTGTAAAAAATAAATTGACTTACATGAGTGATTTTCCACTGGAAGACTTGAGACTATAAGTTTTTTTTATATATATTTAAAAAAAATTTTTTTTTTATATAGTTTTAATGGTTGAGAAACTTCCGAGACTATATATATATATATATATATATATATATATATATATATATATATATATATAATCCATGTACAGAATACTATTCTGAACTAATTAACGGATCATCATTAATCTTGGTATAAATATTCGATTCAATTCGATTAATATAAGCACACACTTTTCTTGGTGAATTTTTACATTTAGAGGGTGCATGTATAAAGAGGTTGCTATGTTTTAATGTGTATATCAATATATTTCGTTGTAAAGTATGCACTACTAAACTAGTCAACCGGTCATTATCAATTTTGGACTATATATCATAGCTAACACAGTGAGTAACAAGGGAAAACTATGTTTTTGTAAATTATAGAATTTATTTGGCATCCTTCTTGAAACTTTTAAAAATGTAGTAGGAAAAATAATTCATCTGCATCACATTTTTAGTAATAATAAGTATTACATTTTAAATCGCATCGGTGCGAGCGTGTTATGTCAATAGCATGTATGCGGTTTGGAAAATCCTATACCATTTAATTTATCATTCAAAATTATTTAATATGTATTCTACGTAACGGCGTTCTCTTGAACTATCTCTCCAAAGATCTTTTCAACTTTCCCTCACGGTAATTTTCGACTATTGGACTCGTCCCGGTATTTAGCCTTGTATGGAGCTTTGAACTTAACTATTTAGGAAGTGGGCAACATACACCGTACTATACTCTTCAAAGTAGTAAAAGAAATGTACAAATGATAACATATTTATTGCTTATACCTGTATTGTTACAGGTATTCCACTAGTATATATATAGAACATTTTTATATATGATTATGATTATTCTTTCACTTCTTAAATGGACCTAAATAACAAGTTCATATTATATACCATTATTTATACGTTACTCCAGTTTGGTGACTACACACTGATTGGAAATGTTCGTGCCATTCTTGCTCTCCCGATCTCTGTATTTTGTTTTGTGTTCTGTCTTACTATATATATATATATATATATATATATATATATATATATATATATACATGTTTAAATATTTGCATGTATATATAAAACTCTAAAGCTAATAAACCGATAATTATGAATCTTCGAACAGAGTTTCTAGGTATAAAGGTTTGTAATGTGGGCTATTTTTAGTTTAATTACTTTCAGGAAAAGGAAGCAAAGAGAGGATTAGAGCATTTCTTAAAAAGATGATATACCGTCGGAGTTCAAACATTTTAATAATACGTATCAATTTATAAATATTCTATGAATTTCTATTTCGTTGGAGAATTTGAATAGTGTTTAAGCGGCATAATATTGGCATAACTTCTTATTTAAAAATGAAAATATATAAGAGTTGCATTGAATTTGATCCATAGTAATTAGACCAGAAATTGAGGAAGATTTCATGAATTTCATTTTTGTTGTTTAGACAACTTAAAAAAAGCCTAACAATTAAGACATCTTACAGAATAAAAAGCATGTAATTGATTTTGATAGAAATTAGAATAAACATTCAAGACATAAGGTATAGGAGCATTATATCTTGATCTTTGTAAGATGGCACAAGGGTAGTGCAAACCTGTTAAGTGTAGGGAATTTAACCGCAACTGGTATGAGTATATGCCTATGCATTACATAAAATAAGAACAACATTGTACCGTGGGTTTTAAATCGAATGAATGGGGCCTATAGTTGGTCTCTGATGTCAGACTTTCTTCAGCCTCTGTTCAACTCTGTATCTACGGAAAATAGCGGCTCGCTCGTTGTGTTACTCTTTAACGACATTTCAATCCTCTGCTTTATTTTCATTGCTTTAATTGGTTTTACTCATTTAGCATTTCTACCCGCAATTGTTGCTTACTATTTTTTAATGTGTGTTTTATATATTTCATTAATTATCGTTTTTAATTAATAACATTAATATTTTTATTTTTAACTAACACCCAACGATTAATTGAGTATTCATCCCTTTTATACCATACGATTTACTGTTAAATAGAAAACCAGGCTTGAAGTGTTTTTGTGTACTTATGGTGTAGTAGTGTTTCCATGAGTGATTGTAGGGTATTAACATCCGTCATTAATTCCCAATTCGTTTCTTTTCCTTTTCTATTTTCGGGCGTATGATGACGATTTTTTATTATTTATTTTTTGAATTTCTTATTTTTAAATGTGTTAGATTTTATCTTTTTATTTTATTTTACGCCGATAATGTACAAAACGCGATCAACGGTCACCATGTCCGCTCCCCCCCAAATAAATACATTTTCATTATTTTACTTGCCCACGATGTATGTATCGGAAAACCGAAATGCCGAATTAGTAAAAATAAATAACAAACATGAAAAATGAAAAGAAGATTAATATATCGTAAAAGATCACATAACACGCGAGCCACAATTTATCGGAGCGACAGCCATCAAATAGAAGCTGAAGCAGTGGGTATAGTGCTAAGTAAAATTCAGTTTTAAGTGACACTGATCCCAAGGTTGGAGGTTCTATCCTCAGTGCGGGCGATACGAAGAATTGCGAATTACTGAAGACTTCTTCAAGTCATGGCAGATGGAACGATGGCATGCTACCTTCGTGGATTAAATAAAGGGTTCCGTTCGAAATTCCGTCCAGATTCCCGAGTTCGACAGAAATATTTCAGAGTTCGACAAGTTACACCTCAAGAGGGTCGGAGGTTACATCGGCCGATACGTTGTGATAAAAACACCCAAGATGAGAACAGTACTCAGAATATACCAAATTCTACATAATAATAATGTGGTTGTTGAATTATTATCATAGAAAAAGCATCAATTGATGAGACTGCCGTCTCCAGTATAGACAAGCGTATAATTGATTTAATTAGTGTGTTTTCGGATAGGATTTGTTTGGGGTCTATCGATTTCACAATGGATGTATTAAATGTTTACTTGATTTAGATGAAGCTGCACTTACTCATGTAGGAGTGTCGGTCTTCGTACGATTCTCAATTACATACGTGTTGTAGTCAACGCAATAGATTTACACTGGAACATTTAGTAATACATAATTTAACAGTATAAATACAATGTGAGATTGCGTTTTATTATATGGATACAATGAATCGGTTTTGATATATATTGTTGTCATATCTTTTGTCTTTGACACCAGGGATGAAATTATTCCATTGACATTTTCCGGCAAATGATATAGCCTTCACAATTATTTTAATATTAAAGTAGATGTGATTTAGTCAACTAAATAGACTTCTAATTCGTTAATTCGGAATTTTCTTTGGAATATATTCATGTAGAAATACACCTGTCTTAGTGCTTATTAATGTTAGGGATCTTAAACTACTCGTAGTTTCGTAAACCTTCCGGTAGCAATAGGATACTCATTAACCTTCAAATATTACGTAATGCAACATGTTGTAAAACAGGCATACACACACGAAACAATGACAGTTAAACTCATATTTCTGATTCCATAGCCCGTCGTTTCAACAATTGATCCACAATATCCTCTGGACTAAGATGGATAACTCAATCATTTAACGTAGGCGTTATGGTTCATGTCTTCATTTCACAAAAGAAAATGTAGTCTCGTCTTAATTTAGTTTAAGCAGTACCTAACTTTAAGCCGCTTATATCCTCCGTCGCCGAAGAAGATATTTGTAAAGTAGGCCTATTTAATGAGTAGATGATGCGATACCTTCTTGCTAATTAGGTCTACAAGCGTGTCTGTTCAATTTTCTTTAAATTATTAACAGCCACAAAGCTTTTTATCCTAGTTAACCATTATCTTAATTCATGTCTATACTGCTTACATCTCTATTATTTTGTAAGACCGACACTGGTAATATCAGCAAAGTACAGTACGGCTTATCCTGGCCAGTACTTTGATGCAATCGTTCGGTCGGACAGTTCGTTAGGTGGAATCGTTTCGAAATATCAGATGCCAAGCATCACAAAGCGTAAAGTAATTTTCTATTAGCTATTTACGGCAAAAATATGTTAGGGTTAGTATTAATTTTTATTTTGTAATTTTGTTGCAAGTTAGTATAACTCGTAGTATATATTTGCTTGTTTCTAAATATTCTAATTGTACGAAATATTTAGGGTCATCATAGTTTCTTTGGGATTATTCTTATTACTACTAGTATTAGTAGTATTAGACGTAGTAATATTATTGATAGTTAGGTGACTAGTAGTACTAATAGTGCAAATATGAGTTGTTGTGTTAATAGTTGTTGTAGTTGTAGTAGTTGTAATTTATATAGTGTATAGGATATGATTTTGGTTATTTCATCATATTTGCCTTTTGTATGATTATAATTAAATAGATGAGCATTTATAAATATGAAGACTCATAATTTTAGAATTTCTTCCTATGCGTATTACTAACTAAATCTCAATCCCACGTCTATTGCATTAACAAGTAATCGTAGTATTGATATAACATTAATATTATTACTGCTATCAAAATTACAAAACTGTTCTTTTTTTCAAACATTTCTAAGTATATCAACTAATGTTTAAATCACAACATTTGTATGAAATACTAATTTAGAATTCGTTCAATTTGGTAGTAATTTATTTTCGAAATTAATAATGAATATGAATATCAAATGCAATATGTTATAAGGCGGGATTCATGGCCAGCCAGAAGGTGTATACTTAAAATATAATTGATGTTTTAATTTAACCATCTGGTGTGTGAAGTATGTGAAATTGGATCGCACCTGTTCGACATTTTAGTAAAATCAAGCGTGATGTAATCTCCAGCGAGATGGAAACATATTTTATTATAGAGTAAAGGATTGATTTATGAATTCAACTCGGGCGGTGGAGTAACGCTGATTGTCTTTCTCACTAGTAGCTTTTCGCTTCTCTTCAGCGCTTGCAATTGGTTGGTTCGGTAGAGAAGAATACATTTGTTTTAATTGCTATATGTTGCATGGCAGGATGAAAGTGTATATATATATATATTTATATACGATAAATACACGTTAGAATTTATTATATAGTGGAGGATAGTAAACAGATCACCAATTAATTAATTTGATTTCTCTGTTTACGACATTTCAACTCGTTCTTAGTTATGTAAAGTTGATTTACAATACCCAAGCGGGGACTACCAATTTCATTTTGCTAGAGAGCAGTTAGTTTTATATAATTTCAATTCTCTACAATTTTTCTCACTATTTCGACTGACGGCAGAGGTTTCGTGAGCCAGATAGTTACGCGCTGGTAAGGGGATCGAGTTGCATCTTAAATTCTTGGTGTGCTAATCTTGATATATCTGTTTGCGCTTTCTGTATTTATTTGACCATTCTACTCAATCTTTCCTAATACATACTACCCTTCTTCAGCGGGAAGATGTGACACAATGCCAAAAGGTGGGCTTTTGAAAAGAAAGCGCCCAGGGGGAAGAGCACAAAATGACTAAGCAACCCCGTTTGTATTCCCTACTAAGGACGCTTCAGAGAGTATTGATTTACTCCTTTCCAGGAGTTAGGCACAAGGCCAGTTTTTTTTCTTACTCCCACAAGTAAGATGTGACCCAAGGTCGGGTCGGGAAAGTGGGGTTTTAAAATTGCCTGGGCATCCCCGTCGGCATTCCCCGGTAGGGGCGCCTCAGGCCGTAAGCAATAAACTTACCCCTCCCCAAAGAGGGTGGCGAAGCCTGGGAGCGTGGACCTCTTAGAACTGCACAGGACATACCCATAGATCGGCGTAAATCAAGCCCCGAAGGCCAAGACAATACCAGTCTATGGGGTGCAGTATCCATCGGAACAGATACTACACTTTGATCTTGACCAAAAGGCGCTTCAGAGAGTAGCAATAAACTAACCCTTTTCTCAAAGAACCAACAGCAAATGGTCACCAGCCCGAATTACCAGACTCTGTCAGACTGATTGTCGAGGTTCTATCTTTTACTCAGTATGAAAAACAACCAATTATTATTCAGAAGGGTGTTTCAACATAAAAGCTATGTTTCGCCTGGCCCTCTTAGGAACACATTTTCTGCGCGACAAAGGACCTTGTAGAGAACTATTTTCATCTGACTTAATTATCAGCAGTGTTTAAAACCAGCTATTCATTTCTTCAGGTTTTCTTCAGAGGAACCAACTTACTCTTCTGAAAACACTTAATATATATCTCAATTCGTATTGTTATTATTTTTGTTGTTATTATGATAATATTTATTATCATTCTTCTTGTTTGTTCGTTCTTATTATTATTTTCGCATCCGCAGAAAGGGGGTTAATAGTAGAAAGCACAGTGATAGGGACTACAAATACCCTCACCTTCCAGCGCACTCAAGTATATACAACTCTGTTCATGTGTTTACATTTTTATGATTTATGGCTTTCTAGTATTTTCATTTATTTTTTATTTCTCAAACCAGCAAATGTATTTATTTAAATAGAGTATCTCAAACACCCCGGAACATTCCACATTCAGGCATATGTGTGCGTGTGTGCGTGTGTGCGTGTGTACCTGTGTTAGTATGTATACATGCGTATGTATATTTGCGTGTATATGGGTGCAGGAGTGGGAATGTATCTTCTTGTGGTATTATTAGATTTTAAACCTTGACTGTTGAAACTTCTATATCATTATCTTTCTTTATTTAACGAAAATAAGTCGACTATCTTTTCATCATCTAATCCCGCATCTTTTGCCAAATTGATGAATCAGTTAATTTTTATAACGAAATAGTTGAATGTTAAAATATCATTGAACAGCGACAATGAATTGTGTTGTGCTAAAAGCAATATTTTTCTAACATTTATTTTTATCAGTGTTAAGCGTCTTTCTTGGCGAAAACAACGCCATGTTATTGGCACAAATACATTTTTTTATAACACGGATGTAAAGAAGGATCGCCAAGTTAGTTTGCCTGCAGGCGTTTCAAAGAGATGGGCCTCCAATTTAATCGATTTTACAACGAAAATCTGCTTAAATAGAATAAACAAAAGAAAACGCAATTGTTTCTTATAGATTAAGTCGCCTCAGGTAAACAATGTGTTTTGCTTTATTCTTGACGTGGTCTGTGCATCATCATCATCATCATCATCATCATCATCATCATCATCATCATCATCAGCAGCAGCAGCAGCAGCAGCAGCAGCAGCAGCAGCAGCATCATCATCATCATCATCATCATCATCATCATCATTATCATCATCATCATCATCGTCGTTGTCGTCGTCATCAATATCATCGTCGTCGTCGTCATTGCCATCGTCATCATCATCAGCAGCAACAACAGCAACAGCAGTAATAGATGCAGATTCAGAAGTAGCATTATACCTATCATCAGTGTCATTTTCCTGACTTCGAGTTCTAACATTATTCGTTGCAGTGATTTCTCAATGATAAAAACAATGAATTCTCCGGAGTCTAAGTGAAAGGAAATCTCTCCAGTAATATCCGTTCAATTCCACTACCATTGTTACCCAGTCGGTGTTCTTGAACCAAACGATACATCTAATTACTCTGAGGTAACGCCTGTTTTTTTTTACTGTAATTGGGGAAATCATAATGTGTGGTCCGGATCCCGCTGTCGATTCTCGGTGTTTACATAGTTACGCAGGGTTAATAATAGGTACCTAGAGCGGAGTCTATAACAGATTGTCTGAAAACACTTTCATCTGATTCTTCGGGCGTATTGGTGTATTCATAGCTGGTGACACGTCTTATGCTTACCTATCAGAAAAAAAAGCCTTATTTTCATTGCCGCCAGTCTAATGTATATGTCACGAGTTTCTTTTTTCATCATAATTGTATATAATTAAACACAAAACCTTAGTTCCGGCTATGAAATATATCAAAAACCCTAAATGTGAATATGTTGTAAATGTATCTGTCTGTCTCATTCTCTTTCTCGCTCTATTTATCACGCTCTCTCTATCTCCATGTTTTATATGCTATTTAGTCCTGATACCATCAATCTTTCTGCCTAAGTTGTATCAGTTTAAAATGTTGCTTTGTATAATAAAATGTTAATTCCACTTGAGTTTTTATTTCGAACACATCAGTGTGATCAATGACCTTCTTAAACTGTGTCGTTTTATCCCTCGAATAAAATTACTATACGAAAAGACACACACTGGTTTTCTTTTTAGAAATCGATATATTGTTTTTTACAAGAAATACTTATGTTATGAACAATGTAGAATAAACATATCTTATGATTTGAAAACTGTTAGAAAAAGAATAGACACTCTGAATGTGTTTGCTGTGGTCTGCCCGTTTGCGGCTTATGAATACTTATGTGAATGATCACATTCACTATAAAGGCTTTTAATAAAAACGATTTTTTTTTGTAAATGTGTCATCTGGGCTGGGTAGATTTGTATTTCCCGTGGAACTGACTTTCACTCAAAGTCTACCATGTTAGACTTACATTAAATATGTTACTCAGGTCAGTGGAAAATAGTCGGACCCTTCTACTGCCCTAGAAAGTGCCTTAATTTGAATAAAGTCAACTTTCTAAAAAATCAGATACGTAGTAAGTTCGAGTACTGCAACCCCATCTGCTACTGACGGAGTACAAACTCGATTGGTGTAGAGCTCCTTTCTGCCCTACAAATCCTTCTACAGAATAAATATTTCTAGTCTTTTTCTACACAATATGTTCATGCTAATTGCGCAAATCTCTAGTCACTCCTATAAAACGTTAACGGTAACATCTTGTCAAGCTTCCAACACTTCAAACACATTTTCTTTCTTCGTTTGTGTACCTAAAACTAAACGAAACTCTATGAACAGAACTTATTTCTAAGAACTTCCCGTGTGTGAGAATAGCTGACTGAAGATATGATCGTCTTCCATTGTAATGGCAACAGATCCTTGCCCCGCCATCCATGTAGGAAACCAAATTCTGACTATTCAACCAATATTTTCCAATCTTCTTATAATAGAGTCAATAACCCGACTGATAATCTTATTCACTCTTACCTTGGATTAGCTTTTGACCTTGATTAGTAGTGACGCATTAGCATTAGCATATTGAGTGTTTGTGATGTCTAAATTGGTTAGAAAAACTCATACATTTATTTGTTTCAACAGATTATAATTGATTAAACATTTCCGTCATATTTAATCAGCAAGAAATGTTAATTAAACAGTTTTGTTCTACAAATAATTTAACAAAATGTAAATATGTTATTTGACTTCCGTAGATTTTTAGTTTTTATTTATGCTATAAAAAAGTATTCATAGCTAAAACAAAAAAAATGTAATAACATTTAATATTTTAAATGCAGTTGCGTAATAGGTTATTTTAACAAATATGTATGTTTTTAAATCGTGCATATAGTTAAAATATTGTTTTCTTTGAATATATGTATTTTTATTTTCGTTTGGCGGCTTATACATTTGAATAAAACAATTGTTGGCTTACGAACAACGTTAATGCTAATATCTAGTATTATAGTAAAACTGAGTTAATCGAAATTTGTTCATGTACAATTTCTGGGTTATATATTTTACTTCCGGAAAATACATGTTACAATATTCGGTGTTTTGTGGTGAAGTTATATTTGTAAATAACCTATTTCAATTGTTCTAATTGTAATGTTATTGGCTGGGTTAAATAAGTAATAAGACGGAGAGACGTATAGGACAAGTAATTAGGTTTATTGGCGGTCAAAATACATTCTAACTGAGTAATCGCCAGGGGGCGTAACTCGTCCCCTCATCGGTTAATCGTCGGTGCAGTAATACTACATCCCCTTTTCGGTTGTAAAGTTCTTTACAATGGCAGTCTTTTAGGTGGTCGAACTTGTCGACCGCTTCTTGTATATTTTCCTTGGTCAGGACCTCTGGAACTCTCTAGTGGGGTGTTTCTTTGGTTACTGGGAAGATCTGTTTAGTCATCATCACAGCTATACATATATCCATATCGAGGGGAACGTGGTAAGGTGTTTGCTTCCTGTCGGGTAGCCACCTGAGAGAAGCTGATTTCTCCGTTCCTTAGGCGCAGATTACTTTTGTTGCGTCGGTGTAGTCCTGAATCTGTCTTAACTAGGACTGACCTTGGTGACAGAGTTTTACTTACTACAGCTGTACTGGTCTTAGGTATCTTGACCCAGACTGGTTGTCCTTTTTCAAAGGCAGGACGATCTTTAGCCCGATGACGTTTGTCATAGTTTTGCTTTTGTCTGGCTTTGAGCCGGGTGTCTGCCCTTCTATGTTCCTCGATGTTTTGCTGATCAAATGAATTTCTTTGAGGAATGGTAGGGATCAGTTTTCTATTCATTAACTGCTCTGCAGGACTCTTGCCGTGTTGCAGAGGGGTGCTGCGATAATTAAGCAGTGCTATGTATGGTCACTTGCTTTCTTCAATAAGTTTTTTTATAGTCTGGACTTCACGTTCAGCTTCTCCGTTTCCTTGCAGATGATGGGGCTTACTTGTGAGGTGCAGGAAGTCAAAAACATTTGAAAAGTTCCTGAATTCACTAGAACTAAATTGGGGGCCGTTGTCAGATATGATTGTCTCTGCGATCCCATGCCTATCGAATATTGATTTGCAAGGCTCTATTACGTAGGCTGAGGTGGTTGTCCGTAAATGAGCTATTTCAATCCACAAGGAAAAATAATCGACAATAAGAAGATATCGGTGTCCCATGAATTCGAACAGATCCATTCCTATTTCCTGCCATGGATATGCAGGTAATATGGTAGGTTGTAGTGGTTCTGGTGGATATTTTCGTTATTTTTCACAGATACCACATTTCCCAACTTTGTCTGCAATTTGTTTAGAGAGGCCAGGCCACCACACACTTTCGCGAGCTAGTGCTCGGCATTTGACAATACCTTGGTGTCCCTCATGTAGACGCTCTAGTATGTCTCTTTGAAGTACATTAGGAATGACAAGTCGGCTCTGGTACAGTAGAAGTCGCTGGTAAACTGTTAGGTCTTGGTTGACAAACCAGTACTGTTTTAGTTCAGGGTCCCGCCTAGCTCTTTCGGGCCAGTGGTCCATCTCATAATATCTGATTACCTGACTGCAGACCTGGTCAGTATTTTGTTTCAGTCGGATATCCTCCAATCGTGTATCGCTTGCCAAGATATTTCCTATGACTGAGCGGATAAATGAGTCGGTCTCTGTCTCCTGCTGGATATCCTGTATAACGGGACTACTCCCAGGTTCTCGGGACAAAGCGTCTGCAATTGTGAGGTCTTTTCCCTCTGTGTATATAGTCTCATAGGAGAATCGCATTAGCCTCATGCGGAAACGTTGAATTCTTGGAGTCAATTCGTCGAGTCGCTTAGACTTCAACAGTGCCAACAGTGGTTAGTGGTCTGTTTCGACTGTGAATCTTGTCATTCCGACTAAGTAGTCCGCAATTTTTTCACAACCGCCAGTGACTGCTAGTGCCTCCTTCTCAACCTGTGCATATCTCTGCTCTGTTTCTGTCAGATATCGTGAAGCATAAAATACCGGTCGCCAGTCATGTTCTTGCTTCTAAAGTAGTAAACCGCCTAGGCCATAGCTAGATGAATCTGCTGATACCCTTGTCGGCTTGTTGGAATTGTAATGAGTCAGTACTTGTGCAGAACTCAGTTGCTTCTTCAGGGTCTGGAATGCTGCTTTCTGAGGCTCATCCCAGATCAATTCTGACTCTTTCCTAATAAGCTCTCGGAGTGGTTTGGTGGTTTCGGCTAGATTCCTAGCAAATTTTCCGAACTGGTTTGCCATGCCCAGTAAGTCTCGTAATTCGGACAGATTCGCAAGTCTGGGCAAGTCCATAATTGCTGCTACTTTTTCGGGATTTATTTGTATTCCGTCTTTTGATATAATGTGACCCAGAAACTTTATATTTCTGACAGAAAATACTCATTTATCGTTGAGTGTAGCTCTTGCAGCCTTCATTTTCTGTAATATAGCTTTTAGTCGCTGGTCGTGCTCCTGCTGGTTTATTCTACTTATTATGACGTCGTCTATATCACAGATGACTCCTGGTATTCCGGACAAAATGTGTGTCATCTCCCTATGAAAGATTTCTGGCCCAGAACTTATCCCGAATGGAAGTCGTTTGAAACAGTACCTCCCATAAGGTGTTATAAATGTGGTTAGGACCTGCGATTTTTCGTGTAGGACGATTTGGGAGAAACCGTTGTTGCAGTCGAGCTTGCTAAACACTGTGGCTCCATCGAGCTCGGCCAGTAATTGGTCTGTGGTGGGTAAAGGAAATGTTTTCCTGTTTCGCACTCTCGTTTAGCTTGGTAAAGTCGACGCATAACTTAGCTTTTTGGACGGCGACTATTGGGGCACACCAATCAGTTGGTGATTTGACTGGACGGATTATGTCCTCGTTCTCCAGACGTTTCAGTTCTTCCTGAACCTTCGGTTTCATAGGCAACGGCAATCTTCTAGGGGTTGCAATGGAAAAGGGCTGAGCTCCTGCCTCCAAACGTATCTGGTACACATGTTCCAGTTTCCCTAGTCCTGTGAACAGTTCTGGGAACTCTTTCTTATACTGGTGCCCTTCGCTTGTCACTCTATTAACTGCTTTCAGCAGGTTGAGGGCTTTGATTGCTGGTCCTCCCAGTAGAGGTTCTTGCAGACTCTCTATAACATAAAGGTCTTGTTGCGAGCTTACTTTTTCCGTAGCTAGTTTGGCCTTCACACATCCTATGAGGTGTATCTCATGATGACCCGGTCCGTATAGTCTTTTGTTTGTAGGTTGGATGAGTGGGGAATAGTTCTTAAGAACCGGTTCGGGATTACGGTCACATCTGCACCTGTATCCAGCCTAAAATTTATAATTTTGGTACAGGTCTTAGTGGTGACCTTTATTTTAGCCTGCCAATTTGTATTATCCTCAGTGGTAATTGTACCTATATTGTCGAGAGTGACAGAACCTATAAAATTGTTTTCTTCTTCCTCTCTTATTTCTCTAACCTTCGCCTTATCGGTTCTGCAAAATTTTGCATAATGCCGTTTCTGCGAACAAATTCTACAGCGTGCATCTTTTGCTGGGCAGTCATTTCTATTGTGGAATGGAAATTTCCCGCAGCGTGTGCATTTGCGAGGCATTTTCGATTTCTGGTGTGGTTGTTTGGTGAAGTTTGTCTTGTAGGTTCGCTTCGTAACCCGGTTGATTTGAGGATCCGCTGCATCGGCACCGGGGGAAATGGTCTGCGTCTGTTGTTTCGAAGTTTCGTAGGCTCTACCTATTTGTAGGCATTTTTCTAGAGTAAGCTGTTTATCAGACAGTAACTTTTCTCTGGCGGTATCGCTTCGAACTCCGACAACGACTTGGTCTCGAATAAGCCTATACTGTAGCTATCCGAAATTACAGTTCTTTGCAAGTTGTCGAAGAGCAGCTAGATAGGTCTCTATACCTTCCGGTACTTCTTGCTTGCGAAGATGGAATGTATAGTATTCGTAAGCTTCGTGTGTTTCGCCCAAGAAAACATCCTCAAACTTCTTCATCACCTTCTCTAGGTCCGTCTTTTCTTCCTCAGAGTTAAAACTTCAACCCTTCATATATATCGTAACTATCCTCCCCGATAGTTGCTAAAAATACCGATGTATGATATGAAGTATCTGCTTCTTTAGACAACTTACTTGCGATCGAATAATTGAGAAAATTTCGTTAATATTTTCGCCAGTTATTAGCATCATTTACAACGAGAGTCATTCGTTCGGGGGGTTGTATATTAGCCGAATATTGCTTTATGTCAGTGTGAGGCATTTTTCAAAAGTATACGATATATATGAAAACAAATTTCTGTACTTACTGTTCTCTCGTGTCTTACTTTTTTTTTGTTTGTGGAACCGTTTTCCGTAAGTCGTTTGTTTTTCGATAGTAGAATTTTCTTTCGCTTAGAAATCCTTTTTTTTTTACTACGATATCCGATCTTGTACTTTGTTTTGTTGGTCTCCACAAATTGTATCCTTTATCTGACCCCATGTAAGGTTATTGGCTGGGTTAAATAAGTAGTAAGACGGAGAGACGTATAGGACAAGTAACAAGGTTTATTGGCGGTCAAAATACATTCTAACTGAGTCATCGCCAGGGGCCGTAACTCGTCCCTCACCTGTGAATCGTCGGTGCGGTAATACTACACTAATAAACCGTTAAATGCAAATCACTCAGAACGTCACCAATCTGAAACTATGTGTGTGTTTATTACCCACTGACTGCACGTTCGATAAAAATATATATCACTCTCTATTCCGTCTCTCTTTATCCGGCTCTCTGTTTGTTTACTGTTAAAAGTAATTAAACAAACAAGAACCTTGAAGATTGGAATATTCAATTATAAAAAATAAGAATATCACAACTAGTATAAATAGCACATAGCTCGAAAAAAAAATAATGAGCATCTCAAATGAGAGTGTAAGACGTGTATGTGAGAGAGAGAAAGAGAGAGAGAGAGAGAAGAGAGCAAAGAGAACTCGACTAATTTTTAATGCTATCTTCTATTTGCTAAAAATCTACTAGCTTTGCAAATTCACTGTTTCCTGAGTAATACAATCTAACCCGAACTCAACAGGTTTCGCCACGGTTGACATATGTCTTATTTTTACTAGGTAGACGAGCTCGACGTCATCGGTTTCAAAGAATCTTATATAAAATGTAGATCTATCAGAATTTTAGGAAAATTCAACTTTTGTTAATTGTTAATGTCACAGTTATCACCTATATAGTATTGATCTATATATCATTTATATTTGGTTAAACTCAATCGGCAATCATACTTAATATGCTATTTAGATAAATACGTGAACGCTTTACTTCAAAATATTGTTATCCCAATGAATATGCAACAGTAAGTGTAAACATATGTAGTATTGTGTTACTTTTCCGGCAAACCGTCGTGGAATCTAAATACAAATGATAGGGTCTATGTTATTTGCTTAAACCGTTGAGTACCTAATGAGTAAAGGCGGCGTTTAACTTCGCTTAATACATAAAGAGAACGTGTTCTAGAAATGATATATATTTTAAAAGGAAAATAAATCTAAACGCTAAACGAGTGTTTTTACTTTTCGTTACATATTTATTCATAAACAAAAATTTACGAGAAGAAAATACGAATATACTTCCATATACATTTACGATTTAAATATATTGCAGATATGATTACATCTATGAATTATATGAACAGTTAAATTAAGCAGGCAATGCTTATTGTTTGATATAATGGAGAAAAATGAGACAACGAGTTGTAAATCTCTAATTTCCTAATCGGCACTTCAGGCAAAACACAGCGGGAAAATCCAAACTAAATAAAAAATTAAAATATGAAAGGAAAATGAAAATAATAAATCATATATATATATATATATATATATATATATATATATATATATATACATATACATATATATACATATATATATATATATATATATATATATTAGATTATATATATATATATCATATTATATATATTACTAGCGGGGCTACCCGGCGTTGCTCGGGGTCATAAAAACATATATTTGAAGAAAGATCGTGTGTGTAACATCTTTATATTCAAACTTCTATGTCCGCCCCCTCTCTCTATAGCCGTCTCTTTATCTGCTACCTTTCTCTTCCCTGGTCGCCCCATTTCACCGCTACTTTCTAATTTTGCCTTTTGCAAAAGCTGTTTCTTCCCCACCATTTCTCCTATTGCCCAGGGTAATAGTATGACATATTTCTATAAAAAGTAACACCTCTATCTGCGCCTTCTATATAGGTACTTATCTCAACCCCGGTGTTCATACTATATACGTATCTATCATCACCCCGGTGCGCATACTATATACGTACCTATCGCTGCCCCAGTACACATACTATATACGTACCTATCGCCGCCCCAGTGCAGATACTATTTAAGTACCTATCACCGCCCCGTTGCGAATGCTAAATAGTACCTATCGTTGCCCCGGTGTGAATGCTAAATACATACCTATTGCGCCCCGGTGTGCATGCTACATAAGTACCTATTGCTGCCCTAGTGCGAATACTAAAGACATACCAATTGCGCCCCGGTGTGCATGCTACATAAGTACCTATCGCTGCCCTAGTGCGAATAATTAATATGTACATATTGCCGCTTTGGTGTGAATGCTAAATACGTACCTATCGCCGGCCCAGTGCGAATGCTAAATACGTACCTATAGCCGCCTTGGTGCGAATGCTAAATACGAACCTATAGCCGCCCCGGTGCGAATGCTAAATACGTACCTATCACTACCACGGTGCGAATGCGAAATACATACCTTTCGCCGCCCCTGTGTGCGTGCTATATATGTACTGATCGCCGCCGCAGAGCGCATGCTATGTACGTACTTATTGCTGCCCATGTGTACATGCTATATACGTAGCTATCGCCACCCCTGAATTCTGAATACGTACCTATCGCCGCCCTGGTGTGGAAGCTAAATACGTACATATCGCCGCCCTGGTGCGAATACTAAATACATACCTATCGCCGCCCCAGTGCGGAAGCTAAATACATACATATCGCCACCCCGGTGCGAATGCTAAATACATACCTATCGCTGCCCCGGTGTGAATGCTAAATACATACCTATCGCCGCCCCGGTGTGAATGCTAAATACGTACCTATCGCCGCCCCGGTGTGAATTTTAAATATGTACCTTTCGCCGCCCCTGTGCGCGTGCTATATACGTACCTATCGCCGCCCCGATGCGCGTGCTATATATGAACCGATCGCTGCCTCAGTGCGCATGCTAAATACATACCTATCACTGCCCCAGTGCGCATACTATATACGTACTTATTACCGCCCATGTGCACATGCTATATAAGTACCTATCACCACCGCTGAATGCTAAATAAGTACCTATCGCCGCCCCGGTGTTGAAGCTAAATACGTACATATTGCCGCCCCTAAATTTGGGCGGACCCCTAAAAAATTTGGCCTGACCCCTAAAATTTTCCCCGACCCCATAATCTCTCCAGCCCCCTAATTTTTCACTCTCCCCCAACCATGAGAAATATTTTGACTTCAAAACAAAAAAAAACAAAAAAATTTGGCCTGACCCCTAAAAAGTTCGTCCTGACCCCTAAAATTTTCCCCGACCCCTAAATCTCTCCAGCCCCCTAATTTTTCACTCTCCCCCAACTTTGAGAAATATTTTCAGTTCAAAACCAAAAAAAAGAAAAAAAATTTGGCCTGACCCCTTAAAAGTTCGTCCTGACCCCTAAAATTTTCCCTCGACCACTGAATCTCTCCAGCCCCCTAATTTTTCACTCTCCCCCAACGATGAGTAATATTTTGACTTCAAAACAAAAAAAACAAACAAATTTGACCTAACCCATAAAAAGTTCCGCCCGACCCCTAAAATTTTCCCCGACCCCTAAATCTCTCTAGCCCCCTAATTTTTCACTCCCCCCCAACCATTAGAAATATTTTGACTTCAAAACAAAAAAAAACAAAAAAATTTGGCCTGACCCCTAAAAAGTTCGGCCTGATCCCTAAAATTTTCCCCGACCCCTAAATCTCTCCAGCCCCCAATATTTTCACTCTCCCCAAACCATGAGAAATATTTTGACTTACAAACAAAAAAAAAACAAAAAAATTTGGCCTGACCCCTAAAAAGTTCCGCCTGACCCCTAAAATTTTCCCCGATCCCTTAATCTCTCCAGCCCCCTAATTTTTTACTCTCCCCCAACCATGAGAAATATTTTGAGTTCAAAACCAAAAAAAAAGAAAAAAATTTGGCCTGACCCCTAAAATGTTCCGCCTGATCCCCTACAATTTTCCCCGACCCCTAAATCTCTCCAGCCCCCTAATTTTTCACTCTCCCCCAACCATGAAAAATATTTTGAGTTCAAAACAAAAAAAAACAAAAAAATTTGGCTTGACCCCTAAAAAGTTTCGCCTGACCCCTAAAATTTTCCCCGACCCCTCAATCTCTCCAGCCCCCTAATTGTTCACTCTCCCCCAACCCTGAGAAATATTTTGAGTTCAAAACCAGAAAAAAGAAAAAAATTTGGCCTAAACCCTAAAAAGTTCGTCCTGACCCCTAAAATTTTCCCCGACCCCTAAATCTCTCCAGCCCCCTAATTTTTCACTCTCCCCCAACCATGAGAAATATTTTGACTTCAAAACAAAACAAAAAAAAAAAATTTAGCCTGACCCCTAAAAAGTTCGTCCTGACCCCTAAAATTTTCCGCGACCCCTAAATCTCTCCAGCCCCCTAATGTTTCACTCTCCCCCAACCCTGAGAAATATTTTCAGTTCAAAACCAAAAAAAAGAAAAAAATTGGGCCTGACCCCTAAAAAGTTCGTCCTGACCCCTAAAATTTTCCCCGACCCCTAAATCTCTCCAGCCCCCTAATTGTTCACTCTCCCCCAACCCTGAGAAATATTTTGAGTTCAAAACCAAAAAAAAAAAAAAAATTTGGCCTGACCCCTTAAAAGTTCGTCCTGACCCCTAAAATTTTCCCCGACAACTGAATCTCTCCAGCCCCCTAATTTTTCACTCTCCCCCAACGATGAGTAATATTTTGACTTCAAAACAAAAAAAACAAAAAAAATTTGGCCTGACCCCTAAAAAGTTCCGCCCGACCCCTAAATCTCTCCAGCCCCCTAATTGTTCACTCTCCCCCAACCCTGAGAAATATTTTGAGTTCAAAACCAGAAAAAAGAAAAAAATTTGGCCTAAACCCTAAAAAGTTCGTCCTGACCCCTAAAATTTTCCCCGACCCCTAAATCTCTCCAGCCCCCTAATTTTTCACTCTCCCCCAACCATGAGAAATATTTTGACTTCAAAACAAAACAAAAAAAAAAAATTTGGCCTGACCCCTAAAAAGTTCGTCCTGACCCCTAAAATTTTCCCCGACCCCTAAATCTCTCCAGCCCCCTAATGTTTCACTCTCCCCCAACCCTGAGAAATATTTTCAGTTCAAAACCAAAAAAAAGAAAAAAATTTGGCCTGACCCCTAAAAAGTTCGTCCTGACCCCTAAAATTTTCCCCGACCCCTAAATCTCTCCAGCCCCCTAATTGTTCACTCTCCCCCAACCCTGAGAAATATTTTGAATTCAAAACCAAAAAAAAGAAAAAAATTTGGCCTGACCCCTTAAAAGTTCGTCCTGACCCCTAAAATTTTCCCCGACAACTGAATCTCTCCAGCCCCCTAATTTTTCACTCTCCCCCAACGATGAGTAATATTTTGACTTCAAAACAAAAAAAACAAAAAAAATTTGGCCTGACCCCTAACAAGTTCCGCCCGACCCCTAAATCTCTCTAGCCCCCTAATTTTTCACTCCCCCCCAACCATTAGAAATATTTTGACTTCAAAACCAAAAAAAAGAAAAAAATTTGGCCTGACCCCTAAAAAGTTCGTCCTGACCCCTAAAATTTTCCCCGACCCCTAAATCTCTCCAGCCCCCTAATTTTTCACTCTCCCACAACCCTGAGAAATATTTTGAGTTCAAAACCAAAAAAAAGAAGAAAATTTGGCCTGACCCCTTAAAAGTTCGTCCTGACCCCTAAAATTTTCCCCGACCACTGAATCTCTCCAGCCCCTTAATTTTTCACTCTCCCCCAACCATGAGTAATATTTTGACTTCAAAACAAAAAAAACAAAAAAAATTTGGCCTGACCCCTAAAAAGTTCCGCCCGACCCCTAAAATTTTCCCCGACCCCTGAATCTCTCTAGCCCCCTAATTTTTCACTCCCCCCCCAACCATGAGAAATATTTTGACTTCAAAACAAAAAAAAACAAAAAAATTTGGCCTGACCCCTAAAAAGTTCGATATGTTAGATATGTAAAAAGAAATTCACGTGGAATGTAGATGGCATAATAATAGAGGATTGCCACAAGAAATTGAGTTTAGGATTAAAGTTTAAGTGTTCAAAGAATTGACGTGACGTACCTGAAGTTTCCAGCAAAGCATCACTGATAAACTAGGCTCACTTTTCTCTTGAAATGTTAACCTGATAGCAATCAGATGTGTTTTTTTTCTGATCTCTTCTGCCATTTCTACTGTATATAGGAATTTGCTATTTAATATAAATGTATACGGTATGTAATATTATTGTATACTGCAAAAATACATCTACAAAAGAACCCTGGAGCAAATAATGTACATACATAACCAATACAACTATTACTAATACGGCTATTTACTATTGTAAATATTTGAGGAATTGCGTAACGGTAATGGTACACATCTAGTTTTAATGATACATATTAACTATGATCAACATATGTATTCGTTTCATTCTTACGGAATCATCAGTGTAGAGATAAATATTTAAACAGGTCGCACGATTAAAACACTGGAATGAGAGTGGCATTTAACTCAAATTCCGAGCGCTCTAATCAATGAGATAGAGAACGGCGAGATGAGAAATGCACATAAGTAATGTGTCGCGTAAGCCGACAACTATAGTCGCCTGTCATAATAGATGATTCATCAAGTATTTTATTGAACTAAACATCGCAGTACCTGGTTTCTGTAACTTGCTTTCATAGATCTGGTCATGTCAGGTCTTGAGTAGAAGACGGTTTACATTCCCTGACTGACTCTTCAACACCGTTTAGTAGGCGAGTACATTTTTCCTGGAGTGTTCGCCTACTGAACGCTGCTGTAAAGTCTGTCTGTAAATATGAATCGGTTTTATCCGCAGTACCGGCATTCCAATGCAAATAAACACCGCTATACGAAACGAATACGATAATGTGTAATGTTATCTATAATGTTTTTATATATTAGCTCTTGTACAATTTTCGATTGACCATTTAAAAAATGTTTTCCACCTAATTTATGACACATGCTATATATATGATGATGATAATTGACACTATTTGGTAAAATAATGTAATGCCTATACAATTGCATTGTCCGGTTGTAGAATTAACGATTTTCTAAGAGATCCGAATTATTTTTACAAGTCTTTATCGCCGTAAGATTTGTAGATAAATCTTCACATATAGATAACTATTCTTAAAGCGTGTATAAAACTCAGAACATGATCTCTATCTACTCAGCCTGGTTTCAGTAAAAAATGTATATATATATATATATATATATATATATATATATATATATACATACATATATATAAACATGAGTGTATATGTATATATGTAGGTGTGTGTATATATACGTATATATATATACATACATGTATATATATAAATATAAATATATATGTATATATATATATATATTATGTATATATATATATATGTATATATGTATGTATATATGTGTACCTATATGTATATATGTTTATATGTATATATATATATATATATATATATATATATATCGATATATATATATATGTGTGTGTAAACATATGCATATCTATACGTGTACATGTGTATATATTTATGTATATGTATATATATATATACATATTTGTATACATATATGTGTATATATATATATATATGTGTGTGTGTGTGTGTATGTATGTATGAATATCTATATATTTGCTACCGCCCTTGAGGCTCGCATTCACAAATATTTGGGGACTTTGAACCAACATTACCGACGTAGAAACTTTTCTCCTGACACACTCCTCGGATATCTTAGCACTAAGTGAAACGAACTACCAATCCTCTAGCTCCTTTCACCAACAAATTTTTCATTTCCCACATATATATATATATATATATATATATATATATATATATATATATATATATGTATATATATATATATATATATATATTATCGTAAAGTGTATATCATATGCATGTGTATATATATAAATACATACACATTAGTCCTTATTATAATGTGGAGTATATGCGCCTGGATGCCTTATACATCCTTATAATACCATTAAAATATGAGTACGATAAGTAAGAGTATTATAAGATAATCGTTATTCCGACGTGATCTTGAAATGAATGGCGATTTATGTTTACTTCTGTCAGCCACCATGAACTTTTTATAACAATTCCATTCTGTTTTTTTATATTTCTGTAAGTCTACACTTTTCAAGATATAAGTAAAACAAAGTTAAGCTTTCATGAATGTTTGCTGTAATCGCACAGAAAAAGATGAAATTCCCAAAAAACGAATCATACAAATACGGGCATAGCGGTACTCTTCGAATTGTACTTTACTTATTTAATCTTAGTATAAGGCGTTTTATTCAAATTCATCCTTCGATATCAGTTTAGAGAGACACCATCATAACGATCATCGTAAAGACATACAGAAAGAGGAACATACTAATGCACACACTTGTTATTATAGATAGCCATTTCAGAATTGCGTGATAATATTGAGTACAGGATAGGTTGACTCACAATAATTCAGAAAAATGGAATAACTTGTTGCTATCAGCTCAGAAATCTCTCTCATTTTTCTAGTTCCCTTTTTTCTTTCTGTCTTTGATAATTTTTTTTTACTATATCCCTCATCTTGTCACTGATTACATGTAAACAACAAAAAAAAACACCAGGACAAAAAAATTTAAAAAAACAAATCTAACAATTAACAATTTAAAGTGAAGGATCACTTTTCTATATACATTTAACGTAAGATAATCACTTACTTCTTGCCGATTTAGATGTAAATGTAGACGTGTAACTATTTTTTTTTACATTTTCTGTCAGAAATATTGTTCAACAAATGTCTGTATAGTACCAGGTTTCGATAAATATAATACAATTTTCACTTTCGTCTACATCGCTTATTTCTAATCATTTCAGAGTTATGGTAGGGTTAGTTTAGGGTAAGTATAGGGTGAAGTTATATTAGGGATTATGGTTATGATTAGATATACCTACAGTATATCTATGACGACGCCTACCCCCAAGAAATATAAAACATGGCATTTCTTTAAGAAAAAATGTAAAGCAGAAAAAGTAAATTCCAGATGTGAAAAAGTACCCCACAACTAGTTTCTACGGTATTGTTTTTATTGTAAGAATAAATAGTTGCTGCACTTTAATTCCCCCCCCCCCCAACTAGGATCGGTGTGATAGTAAATATTTGTCAAACGTGTAGATTCATGACAGGTAAGTGTGTTTGAAAAAGCCATATGACGTGCTGAGCGTATTGTAGTAAACATCGAGTGGCACAGTTATGCACACTACCACTCACAGCCAATTAGAATGAACAGTTTGTGTCAAGCTACTAAAATTACCCTATCAATCTCAACCATTGAAATGAAAGCAAATCGCGTGTTTTTGATATTAAAAAAATAACATGAATAGACCTTATTAGATAAAGACAAGAAAATTAACTGAATACACACACCCAAAACGAAGCATATGATAATAATAGTTGAAACATTAGATACCCCTGGATGAACCTTTTCACTTACAAAATATATCAACCGTCAACGTCTAGCAATTGCATACCAATTAGTCCACTAAAATACCCACTATTTATATATATATATATATATATATATATATATAATATTATAAAAATACTATATAAATTATACATTTCGGGAAAATACTAAACTATGAATAATAATAAACAAGAATAATAAATAAATAAAAGATGTTAACAAATCTTACCCAGAGTCAATAAATTATGGCACTCAGTTTTCTTAAATATAAACAGAGCTTTAGAGCAGGAAAACAGACATCCCATTATAAATAATTATTCAAATGTTAATATAACTTAATTACGATTACAACCCATATCATATTTTAATCCTGACCCACGTCAACAACGTACCGTTTTAACGGCATATGAATACACCATCTAGTTTTATTTTCGTTTTCTCCGAGGCGATTTTTAAAATACGAAACTTCCAATCAATAAATACGTAAATAAAACAGCAAACAAAATAAAACGTTTAAAACACAACACTATTGATAAAATAAAAAATAAATTCGATACATAAAGTATAAACCCGATATCACTATCAAAAAGAGACTTCAGTATTACGACTTTTACACGACGAATTCAAACGCCCTCCTCCCCTTTTATTTTCAGTTTTGAAGGCACCGTTAATCTCCATAGATGAACAAACAACCGCTTAAATAAAATAAAAACTACAACACTACAAAAGAATAAATATATAAAACACTTAGTAGAATAAAATAAAAACTTTCTTAAAACATAAAACTATAAATAATAAATAAAATAAGACTCAATTTATTCTTAACTAACATATTTTTTCCAGAGATACTTTCCCGGAATGCACCGAATGTTATCGATATAACGCGATTTCTCATTGTACTTTGACCTTTTTCAGCTCGCTGACGATTCCACAGGGTAGATATATTTTTAAATTTAAGAAGTCAGCTCATCTGGATGAAACCGCTGTACGTTTCTGAAATATGTAACATATAGTTTTCAAATAAATTATATTAGATTGCACTCCTCTCCGATCGAGAACTGCATGATTTATTTTCAATATAACCTGACACACGATATATATATATATATATATATATATATATATATATATATATATATATATATATGTATATTTATATATATATATGATTTCTTCTTCTACTCAACGTTGTTTCCAGCAACCATGCTGAAAGTGGTTTACACGCCTCGAACCTTGTTCTTTTCTTTTTGTAAGGATGTTTTGCCAGCCATTCAAAAGAATACTGTTGTTTGTAAGTGCATGTGTCTGTTTAGAGCTGACTACGTTGGCAAGACATCCCAAAGATTAGAAATTAGAATATCCCAACATATAGCACGTGAGATACGCTTACACAAGGTTTCGAGATCATCTGGGAACTTTCAGGCACAGGAATCAGCCATAGGTAATCACCTCGTTAGTAAAAATAGTTGTTCTGACAACTATTCCGATGGGGGGTTTTCTGTTTTACACAGTGCCAGGTCGAACTACCGTCTCAATATTATTGACGCGTTAGTTATTGTCAATTCTCGACCTAGCATGTGTAGACAAAAGATTTTGAAGCATCAGTTAGAGAGATTTAATGATTAAAAGCCACCATAACGTTGAGAGATTTACTTTTTTTTCTTTTTTTTCCCTCTCAATCGTTTTCTCCAACTCATATCTCATTCGATTTTCTTAGTTTTTACTTTATCATTCTGACGTTTCCTCTATGAGCGTCAGACGACAAGGCCTTAAGTAAAATTTTAGCAATTTTCTTCTTTTTTTCAACCCGCCCGTTTCATTGATTAAACAAATGTTTCCTCTGAAATTAATCCTACGATTTTGTTGTACGCGAAATATACTTTTATATATATATGATGGACTCTCCCGTTGATTGCGACGTATGAGGTTCCAACAACTTTCATATATATATATATATATATATATATATATATATATATATATATATATATATATATATATATATATATTGTTGAATATAAGACAACTTTTATCAGGATAATCTTTTTGGTAGATCCTTTCAATAGTCCGAATCAGGAGTTTAGTTTCAGAGGGGGATTAGCTGATGAATTTGCCATAGTTTTGATTTCTGTCCAAAGTTCTTCAGACCCATCCGGGTCAATCTTCAGGGGAATGAGCATAATAAGGTACAGACTATGTTATTTATATATTTATACTGTGATGGAAATGAGCTGAAAGAATCTTATCTAAGGAATCTTCGAAGTGTTTATTATCTTGCAGGAATTATAGAATTTACAAAAAGTCTAGTCATGTGATGGATATCCTTGGTAGATTTTGACACAGAATTGGATTATTTTTTGTAAGAAAAAAATATAAAATCGTTAAAATACAAAAACACTCAAGAAACGCGATTACATTGTTTGAGCTTGTCTTGCCTGCAACATCTAATTCAGCAAATAATACAGAAGAAGCATTTATAAGATTAATCGGCATCTTTACGGCTTACGTTTCTACACACAGAGTTTTTGCGATTTTATCTACGTTTACATATGCTACTTGAGGTCACACATAACATTCATAAATATAGTTTAATTATACATATCTTGTTAACTGATGCATTAGTGAATGTTATTTGTTTATTTTCACAGTAGTAGTCGAGTTTTCAATCAGCGTCAGTTAGCGATCATATTCATTTGGAAAATGATCGCTAACTAATGATTGAAATATTTTAGCTTTACCTTAATGATGTGAGTTTGTCCTTATCTTTGTAGTATGCTACTCCGCTTTTTCAACATTTCCTAAACCCATTTCACATTTTGCCTAACACCTTCGTTCTATGTTAACTTCCCTCATATATATATATATATATATATATATATATATATATATATATATATATATATATATATATATATATATATATATATATAAGTGTAGGTTTGTAATCCGAGGCAAGAGCAATGTGATATAGGTACCGGAAGGTGGGCAGATGAACAAAAATAAATGAGAAGAGAAAACAAGAATGGAATCTCAAATCAATGTATTAATATTTCACGTAAAACAAATTCAATACTAGACAGTAAATACAAAGAGGTTACTTTTACTGTTCTGGTATTTAATCTGTTTTACGTGAAATATTAATAAATTGAATATATTGTTAATCTCTTCATTCCCCCATCCCTTTTTAATTGTGTCTTCTTATTCTCATTACTATAAAGTCATTGCTCATTCCACAATTAATTTTTTAGTTCTGAGTTTACTCTTACCAGATTCCAGATCTCAAAGTTGTCTCCCCTTGACCGTTCGTGTCCCTGTAACGGCTTACATTTATCAAATTTAAATTTAAAATTTAAAATTGAATTAAAAAAGAAAAAAGAAAACAAATCAATTAAAATTAAAAAATAATAACCTTATAATAGAATAGTAAATAAACAAATATTAATAAGATGATAAGCTTTAGCTGAATTAAATTATGATAGAATTAATTAATATTGATGACCAATCAGCTAATCTTAATTTTTGATTCGTATCTACTTCCAATTTTCTGCGGTATTTCGTCAACAGTTGATCCCATCAGTCCATCTTGTTTTTTCGACCACTCGGTCATATTTTTTTGGTATTTTGATAATGAGAAATATCTCTCTCGAAAATACAAGTTTACCTTCTTCCGGAACTTTTATTTGCCTGGCAGTAATCTCTTTTTATTTACTATTCTGGTATTTAATCTGTTTTACGTGAGATATTAATAAATTGATTTGAGATTCCATTCTTTTTTTTCTCTTCTCATTAATTTTTGTTTATCTGTTCCACCTTCCGGTACCTATATAACATTGCTCTTGCCTCGGATTACAAACCTACACTTATATTTCCATCAATGCTTCAAGCAAACTACAATTTCCCTGTATATATATATATATATATATATATATATATATATATATATATATATATATATATATATATATATATATATATACATATATATACATATATATATATACATATATATAATATATATACAGGGTGGGCAAAAATAAGGGTCCTATTTTTAAAAATTCATAACTTTTTTATTTATTGATTTTTTTAATTTTTTTTTTAGAATAAGTAAAGGACCCCTTCCGAAGCAAGCATGAGCCGTATTAGCCCTAAGGAACGTACCCTCATTTAGAAAACATTATTTTTGCTTAAAAAACTCAAAACAGTGTAAAAACCAATACTTTAGTTTTTGTAAGTGTTAAGAAGTGTTTTTCGGCTAAAATTTGTTTTGTTTATTTCAAAAAATCTCGGAAGGGTCAGTCTACACACACATAAAGTTTGGTGAGTTTAACTTTAATTTTGTGGAAGTTATTCAAATTCAAGTTATTCAAATTTAAAGATAGGACCCTTATTTTGGCCCACTCTATATATATAAATATTTACATATATATGCATATATATATACACACATATATATATATATACATATATATACATATATATGTATATATACATATATATATATATATATATTTATGTGTATGTATATATATGTATGTATATATACATATTACATATGCATATATATATATGTATGTGCATATATGTATGTATATGTATACACACACACACCAATATATATTTATATAATGTATATATATATATATATATATATATATATATATATATATATATATATATATATATAGATTGCATGTACGACATACATTCATCTTAGTACTACCAAGCTCTACTCAGGCATTAAGAACTGTTGTAGTATACAGATAATGATGGCATGTATGTTTATTGACTCTCCACCCAATGCTTCCTTTGTGTCATATATTACTGTGGTGTGAAGGAATTGAATAGCTGGTGTTGTTTTTCTAACCGGCTCTAATAAGGGACTGTCAATTCAACCAAGATTAGTCTTTTTCTTGTTCTTTACGATAGAAAAAGCCTGGCCGTTGCCCTTATAATCGTTTATTATTAAGCCAGCATAGGAGATCTGCGGCTACAATCCAATCGTCATCCGGTCCGAGAATATTCTGGCCTGGTAATCATTATTGACTTATGTTCGCTTCAACATCATCCACATTTCCGTTTACTTCCGTTAAAAAAACTTCGGGATGGTGGTAGCTGCTTCGGGCTTCATATGATTGTCAATTGTTATCGTTAGTTAATCTAGTACCTGGTTAGTCTGCCACGTATCTCGGCCATTAACAAGGGGCAGTCTGCATGAATTAAGAACATGGTCCATTGTTTAAGATGTTGCTTTACATAAAAGACAGTGTGAAGCGTCCTACTTCATCCATTTGACGAGATTAGTCATTGACGGAAACACGTCGTAAGTTGAGCATATGTTAAATGTAATTCTATAGAAGGGATATTTCAATAGCTTCTTCCCAATTCATTTATTTGTCCTGGATTTACTGTTAGACTTCCTTGACAAGCCTTTTGCTTTTATCTTTGCTCCTTATTTCCTTAATGACTTGGTCGCGGCAAACGTTGACTAAAGCCATAGACCAGCTTAGGATGCTGGTCATTTACAGCCGAAATCTTACTTTCTAAGTTAGTCCGGTCACTTCCTTGATACATAGGTACTTTTTAGACTCAGTTATAGCGTCTCAGATTTTCCAGTTCTTTCCTGTCTGAAAAAAGAAGGGTGTACTGTCTTTACGACCGTCTCCATCATCTCGAACCTGACGTTTCTAGCTTTAAATTCCTCTGCAATGGATTTGAGCGGTAATTTTTGGTTGGCTTTTTCTGCTACATTAGACAATCTTGTATAAAACCCCAGCTATTTTCTAGTATATCTACTGATCTTTTCTTCTGTTGTCTAACTGTGCTCATTGCGATTTAATATACGAGAAGAGACCATACACCATTGGGATGAGCATGTGTTGAAGACATCATACTTAGTATTTACCTTGCAATAGACAGCGCCCGATCGTTTTTTGACTTTCATCAACTCTTCTTATTTACACTTAAATCTGTTTGGTGTATTTCAAGGTCTTATCGTACGATCTACTCTAGTTATTTATCGGGTCTTCTTAGACGGTAGACATTTTCTGACAACCCACTGCAACGCAAATACACCAGGGTACCTTCCCCTTCCTGAGAAACATACTTTTGAAATTCTTAGACTTGATAGTCATTCTCGATCAGATCATAAGATCATCCATTATACTGAGTAACTTGCGCGTCTCAGTTTCTTCTAATGTCAAGATCGTAGTATCTTCTATAAAACCCTTCATTAGTGACAGTTGGCATCCTCCCCTCTGAGGTAGTAGGGTTTGCATTGATTGTTGCTGCTTCGAGAATTATCTGCATCGCTAGGGAATACTGTACATCTCATTGCAATCCTCACCTACATTCTCATCGAGTTTGTGGCATAGTCTTTTGGGGTAAACCGCATATAGAACTCATCAAAAATATGGTTTCCTTGCACATTATGGAGTGAAATTGGCTGAAATGGATTCATAGCTTCTGAGTTATGTTCAGTGGGTATGCACACAAAGTGTGCTTATATTCACTGGTTACTGACATGAAGGTTTTTCGATTCCAACATAAAATTCGTGTGTAGCCATGTAATCGCTTAAAGGCATCTTTTGTAGAGTAATAAATGCATTCCGGTCGTGTCCGATGCACAATTATTCCTTGTTTGTTAAAACAAGTTTTAAGTTTTTGTGCGTTATTATGTTCATGTTTAACTTCGTATTAAGCATATCTGCCCATATTAGCTTACTAATGTGTTCAGTAAATGTGCCGTTGATGGTCGGAGTACGTATGCCTTAAATGCGTTTCTAAAATGTCTTGTTCCGCTTTTAGCACCACTGGTAACTGGTAAAAAAAAACTCCTTGAAGATTATTTATGACGCGTTCTGTGCTGCTTAGAGCGCTATATATTATTTATAAAGTGCCTTAACTTCACCGTAAACGGATCGTAAGAAGTGCGTTTCTATTTCATACATTTGGATGGGATTTTTATTCTGCAATATTTGCGTCGTGTGCAAGTTAATAGAGTTGTTATTCTTTGATCTGTGAGTTCAAGTCGATGTTATGATGACATGTGATGGGGAGGGAGAGAGGTTTATCAGATAAGCCGTATAGTGTTGAGCCTAATTTATTCACCCAAATCATGTCTTGTAAGCGTTTCTTCATAATATATCTTCTCCCATATCCGATTAACAGGTTCGTTTCATTTATTTTGAATGTCTCTTTACTTATAGCTTTTTTAAGTAGGGATGTTCTTTATTTTCATTTTCGTTTTTTATTTTGATATTTTTCCAAATTATATTTTATATTTATTATTATATCTGTTATCATCATTTTTTAATTCATTTTCAAATTGACTTTTTTTTAATTTAAAAACATTTAAAAAACATTTTTACTTTACTTTATATTATTTTCAAATACTTTTAATTTATTTTAACTATTATACTTATTTAATTTATCATATTTAAATGTGGTTTGTTTTATTTTATTGTGTACAAACTAATAACATTAATATTTTAAATTTAAATTTCAAACCAATCTTGTTAATTTGTTAAATCTAGTATTGCCCAGTTCCCATCCTTGTTTAAGCAGAAAAAATAAGCCTGGTGTTTGTTTTATTTACTTATTGCGGGGACGTTTTTTCCATAATTTATTGTAAGCTATTGATGTCTATTATAAGTACACAATACAGTTTTATCGCTGTTTTATTCTTTTAAATGTTAATTTGTAATTCTACAACGCTAGAGATGAAGAGAAGACGATCGGAGGCATCATGAATACTCATACATTAACAGATTAAAGAATCAAAAGTCTTAGCTTTAACACGAAGCACATACCGACAGAATATGCGGGTGGAAATGTCGATTAGTAAACAACATATAATAAAATAAAAAGAAGACACCATCGTCAAAAAGTTACACAACGAGCGAGCCGCCGTTCCCGTGGGGAAATATATAAACATCAGCTAGAAAGAGAGTCCGATACATAATACCACTTATAAGCACCTTTTGTGTTGATTTGAAATCGATTGTACCCATGTTGTTCTAGTCTTCTCTAATATATATATATATATATATATATATATATATATATATATATATATATATATATTTCTATATATATATATATATATATATATATATATATATGTATTATGTAAATGCATATATTGATATATATATGTATATATATATATATATATATATATATATATATATATATATATATGATATATATATAATATGCTGTCGAAAATAAATCATCATGTTATATATATATATATATATATATATATATATATATAGTTAATATCAGAGGTGGTTTTCGACAGTATATTATACTTGACCCTTCTTGTACGCACAAAATGCAATTTAATAAATAGTTAATTAAGCCCATAGGGGTACCAGAAAGCAAGAAAGAAAACTAAATTGAAAAATACTTGATAAGTATTTGAATACAAACTTCCGAAAAATAAGACAACCCAACGCGTTTGTTTTCTTTGACCGCTTGACTTTAGAGCCAAATATTAGATAAACTTGAATTGTTTACCGATAACTGTGAAGTAAATCTGTGTTTATGTTTCTACTAGAGGTGTAACGAAGTATAAAAAAGGGTGTACAGAGTATGATATATATATATATATATATATATATATATATACATATATATATATACATACTATATATATGTATATATACATATATATATATGTATATATACATATATATATGCATATATATGTACATATATATATATATGCATATATATGTACATTATCTACAGATGTTTCATCATTTAACGTCTTATTAGTTTGTTTTAACACAGCAGACGCATCGACCTCGAGGGATGAGCACTGCATCGTTGGTCACCACAGACTGTGAAACACCAAGTTTCTAAACATCTCGAACAACTTGCCTGCTGAGTAATACACCCTTTGAAGTTAAGATTACTAGTAAACTTAGCGAATTACTTTTTCAAGAGAAAAATAGTGCATATGTTCTATGCTGTATTAAATGAAATAAAATAAGATACAGATTCTAATCGATAACATCACTTCGGTATGATGTACTATATGCGTCAGAAATGAACAAGACTTTACATAAAATATGTCTTAAAACGCTTGTTTTTCGAGTCATTGGCAATTGAAACATATACTCATAAATATTATTTATTGTACGACTCCACCCTACAATGCGTTTGATGGTACACTTTTGGTATTAAATATTTAAAAGATAATCTATGTGACGATATCAGAAGTAAAATGAGCATGTGTATGATGTTCGACATACATCAATACACCTATGAAAACAGGAAACCAAAGATATATTCACTTCGTAGGGCTCCGAAGAAAAGTCCGACCTACAATATCGATAGGAGTTCCTATGATACCCAACAAGGGGTACTCCGTCGGAATCGTTCGGATGTTTGTACTTCTGGTGTCAGGTAACGTAATAAAATATATCAGCTACAGTAAGTAGATATAAGGAGCACGAATTAAAGACTTGGCAGAGGAAAATAGATAACAAAAACTGTCGCTACTAATGTTGGGCTATTGAACAGCAATCTCTAAAGCAAGACGTCAATTTACATATATAGAGCATAATCCCGAAGTTTTGCAATCGATGTTCAAACATCCTATATACACACACACTAAAACTAAAAGAATACCCGTTCTGAAACGCGTGAAATTAATTCTCTGAACATAAATGTTTTACACGTATTTTCCTATGGGACTAAGATATAAATAAACATATAATGATGCCAAGCTTAAAGTCTAGAATAATATTCCAATTTTTATCAACATCTATTACATGATTGTAATTCTAAAAATGTTCTAAATTAAAGCTTTAAATTTAAGGTATGTGTAGAAATGATTGAAATTCAGGGGTTCTTGCTTAATTGCATTCTAATGACTTTGGAAAAGATTCGATGCACATATAAGGTGTTTCCATGTTCTAATAGAAGGTTATGTCTATATTTTGCAAAAAGAACATCAAAATGCATTAACGAAACGGAAGTTTAGGGAATATTTATTTAGTGAGGTAAAAAATCTATTGTTCCACAAAAATCGGACGTATTTGAATTTTAAAAAAGGACTTCAAACACGTTAAAACCTCTTTTGCCTAAAAGAAAATTAAACTAAATATAGCCCACATTCAGACACCTTACACTTTATAAGGTGTTCTAACATTCATAATTACCCGTGAATTTGTTTTAAATTAATCATGTACATACAAATGCATAAACATATGTTAAATAACAGGTTTATAACTTGTAATGTCGGAATCTCTGGTGTGTAGAACTCTCGACTGTTTATACCGAAACGGGACAATATGCCGCTTCTATTCGCACTTCCCAGCTGCAGGGAACTATTCGTACTAACCGTAGCTCTTTCTTCACTACAATTGTCTCGCCGTTGTATGAAACTATTTGTCCTAACCGTGGCTCTTTCTTCACTTTCATTGTTGTCGCCTGCTTCAGGACGCTGCTCCTATTATCTGCCGCTTCGCCGAGCGTGATGATCTTCTCTCGCTTCTTCTATCATACCGGCAGTTTCTTCGTGGGCTGAAATCAAATCCCCCACGCACAATAAAATATAACAAGGTATCTCCTTTTTAATTTAGAGCTATTTATTCTATCTAGCTTGTCGATACTAGGCAAGTTTGTTGTAGCAGAGAGAGAGGCTTACGCTAGATATTTTTCTAACTACTAAGCTACTTGTAAATGAAGGAAAATGGGGGCATAGCCTAGCTCTCAATTTCGGAAGATACGAAATCCCCAAGCTTGTAATCGCTACATGACTAAAGCGTGTTGACTCGTTGGCTTCCAGTCAAAAACACTGAATTTCAACTTAGTTTTCCAATCGGGAAAACTGTGACGTCATGAAACATCGTGATCGACGCACAGGTGTAACTTAACCCCCCGACCCCGAGGTCTCGTCAACTGCCCCCGCAAATCGTGAGGACACATCGCAACAACTTGCACGAGGTGACTCCGTTACAAATCGCGCAAGTCAAACCCGATCTCCAACAGACACGTCCATTCCCATAGGGGCATTATCTAACACATATACTGGTATGTAACTTTACACACACACACACACATATATATATATATATATATATATATATAGAGAGAGAGAGAGAGAGAGAGAGAGAGAGAGAGTGTGAGAGAGAGAGAAAGCAAGATTATACTTTAAAAATATAAATAATATATTAAACTAGAAAACTATCAAGATAAATGCAAATCTCAATATCGTGATATAGCATTAATAATAATGGATGGAATGACAGAATAAAATAAAATTAATTAATCAGACTTTATTACATATCAAAGTTCAAGGCTAAGGATTAATACTGAGTCTTTAAACCATGGATTTTCAAAAAAAAATGTTCTCCTCAGAGGACAATTACTGCAATTATTCTATTTTGAGTGAAAAAGAAATTCAGCTTTGAATGTTTACAACACTAAATAGCAGGTGTTCTATTTAATCACTATCATCTTAATAAGTACAAGTGTGTGTATTCTTTTTACGGTATGCTTGACCCTTACATTTATTGGAAAACAAAGAAAAAACTCCAATAATGTTATTGTAAGTAACATATACGAAAGTACATACATTGATTGATCATTTTTCAACTCCATTATTTCTCATCCTGACTAATAAATACTTTGTTATGTTTACTGTAAATAAACTGAACTGCTCCGATACAATCACCGTCAAACTAAGGCATTTATCAAGGAATTGCTCGTACCAATGGTCAATTTATCATACATTATTAAATATAATCATTCCTTAAAAATACCGAGAAATATTTTAATATATATTGTATGCGTTTTAATATTTATTAAACAAAACTAGAAGAAGGCAAAGTTTAAAAAAACGTAGTGCGTCTATGATGTTGCAATTATATTTCTGAGGCAAGTATTTACATAGATATGAAGAGAATATTTGTATAGATGTTAACAAGAAGTGGACATTTATCACATTGTGTCGGGAATGTCAAAATAACTAGCCTGTATCTAAGTGTAGGTTTTGTCCGTGTTGTATTATTTTGTTAATTAAAGGACGTCTATTTTAAATGGCATTCCGTTGTTTAAGTGTGCCATACTTTACATTGACCTCCGATTTAAGAAGTATTCGGTAATATTTATTTAGAATTACTTTTATGAGTTGTGCTTGTCCAAAGTTAAACAAATGGTTCCGTTAATATATATGCACTATTTTTTCAAACGTTACAGCACAGATAGTTTAAAGATATCATATATTCGTAATGATGTACTTATTCATGAAAATACAACATTTTAAAACGAAGCACTATAAATAGATCACAATTACAATTAGATATAGCTGTAGATCGATAACATCGACATGCCAGTGTAGCAGACCTTGTACATGTTCGAATAAAAACATTCACTATATATATATATATATATATATATATATATATATATATATATATATATATATAAGTATAACATATATTCATATAGGAAGTAGCAGTTCGTTGCTTTTAAATTGTGTCCGTATCAGCAAATTGTGATTCAACAACAGAAAACGACGGCATTTCAATTCAAAAGGCCTGATGATATAGTCAATAAATCACTACATCTGATATTGTGCTTCTAAGGTCAATGTTAATCTTTTTACAAAATCAATATCGGCCATTTGCTAAGGAAATGAAACGGTATAACACCAATTGACAATACCAGACGATATAATCTATGAATACAGAAGTGGTCCAGCGTACTAGAAAGGTCAAGATGCATAATTTTAAATAAATCAATATCGGCCACGTAACCAAAGAAATCTACAGTGAAACGTCGATTGACAAAGCAGGCGATCAGAAGTACGCATGTGCACATATTCTCACAACTTAAAGACCTTCCTCGTAACACGCCTAACATGTTATTTAATGGTTGGCTAATATGTACCAGGAAAAATTGATGATTTGGATAAAAGCAGTCAATAAATACAATGACACACACAAACACTAACACATATGTACTGTAGGTATGCATCTAATTAGATACGTTCACTTTCTCCCTATCTCGTATTACATAAGACACAAGAAACATAGTAATAACACATGCATTGTTGGTTTGTAAGATTGCTAGAATATGAACATACATGTCGATGTAGTAACACATACTCTTTCTATGTATTAATACATGCACTTTCTATGTATTAATACATACACTTTATATATATTAATACATACACTTAATATATATATTAATACATACACTTTTAATGTAGTAATACATACACTTTCTATGTATAAATACATACACTTTTTATGTATTAATACACCCACTTTATATGTATTAATACATACACTTTCTATGTATAAATGCATACACTTTCTATCATTAATACATACACTTTATATATATTAATACATACACTTTCTATGCATTAACACATCCACTTTATATATGTTAATACATACACTTTATTTATATTAATACATACACTTTTAATGTATTGATACATACACTTTCTATGTATTAATACATACATTTTGTATGTATTAATACATACACTTTCTATGTATTAATACATACACTTTATATATATATATTAATACATACACTTTATATATATTAATACATACACTTTCTATGTATTAACACATATACTTTCTATGTATAAATACATACACTTTCTATGTATTAATACACCCACTTTATATTTATTAATGCATACACTTCCTATGTATTAATTCATACACTTTCTATGTATTAATACATACACTTTATATATATTAATAAATACACTTTATATATAATGATACATACACATTCTATATAGTAATACATACACTTTCTATGTATTAATACATACACTTTCTATGTATTAATACATCCACTTTCTACGTTTTAATACGTACACTTTCTACGTTTTAATACATACACTTGTTATGTATTAATACATACCCTTTCTACGTATTAATACATACACTTCCTATGTATTAATTCATATACATTCTATGTATTAATACATACACTTTTAATGTATTAATGCACACACTTCCTATGTATTAATACATACCCTTTCTACGTATTAATACACACACTTCCTATGTAGTAATACATACACTTTTTATGTATTAATACATACACTTTTAATGTATTAATACACACACTTCCTATCTATTAATACATACACTTTCTATGTAGTAATACATACACTTACTACGTATTAATACATACACATTTAATATATTAATACACACACTTCATATGTATTAATACATACACGTGCTATGTATTAATACATACACTTTCTTTGTATTAATGCATACACTTTCTATGTATTAATGCATACACTTACTGTGTATTAATTCATACACTTTCTATGTATTAATACATACACTTTATATATATTAATACATACACTTTATATATATATATTAATACATACAATTTGTATGTATTAATGCATACACTTTCTATGTATTAATACATACACGTTCTATGTATCCATGCATACACTTTCTATGTATTAATACATACCATTTCTATGTATTAATGCATACACGTTCTATATATTAATACATATACTTGCTATGTGTGCTGGCGATAAAATATCCAATAACATCGAATAGCATGCTTGACCAAATACCAGGACATTTACACAAAACATACACAAGAGGATTTCGCTTTAACAATAACATGACGAATTACGTAAAATTTACCAATCAAATTTGAATCATGCTTTCAAGGACGACAGCTGAAGATCGAGTACGTCATGGTGTCTGGTGAGTTTTGTGCTGCATTCTCTTCTCACGGACCGTAGTTGCTCGAGAAGCTTCGGCGAGCGGAGCACATCGTTTGATCACTGTTGTCTAACCAGTTCGCCTTGAGGCAGTCTCTTCCCACGTTCGCTGGTGTATTCCCAAGTTAGTTAGCGTTTCCTTCAGGGTATCCTTGTAATTCATTTTACGCTGACCAACGTTTCGTTTGCCGCGGCTGAGCTCACCGAGCATGACTTTTTTCGGGAGTATGTCCTCGCTCATGCGGAGAAATATGGCCTGACCATCGCTGTTGGGCTTGGCGCAGGAGGGTTTGTGCGCTGAACATTCCGGCTCTGGACAAAAGCTCAGTATCAGGAATCTTGTCTTACCATCGGATATGGAGGGTTCTCCAAAGACACTTTGTGTGGAATCGGTCAATCCTTCGCTCAGGTATGCGGTAACGCGTCCACGTCTCAAAGCTGTACGTCAGGACGGGGCAACAGCCGCTCTGTAAACCTTCAGCTTCATATGGAGGCTGATGCCTCTTCGATTCCGCACTCGGGCTCTCAGTTGGCCAAAAGTGCTGCTGGCTGATGAGATTATGTTGTTTAGCCTTTCGTCAATGTTCGCGCTCCTGGAGATTGTACTGCCAAGGTAAGTGAAACTATCCACTGATTTGAGAGTTTCTTCGCCCACTGAAATGCGTGGATAGGAGTGCCCTTCTCTTGGGCACGGTTGAAACTGATTATCAGACCCAAGATGTTGCAGACTGCCGCGAGACGGTCTATTTGGCGTTGCATCTCCCCTTCCTTGTGCGTGGTGACAGCACATTCGTCCGCGAACAGAAGTTCCTGGATAGTTGTTGTCTTTACCTTGGTCGCCGCAAGAAGTCGCTTGGCGTTGAACAAGTTTTCGTCCGTTCTGTATCGAATGTCAACGCCGTGTTTGTCCTCTTCGAACGCGTCGTTTAGCATGGTTGAGAACATCATGCTGAATAGCGTGAGAGCTAGGCACAACCCTGTTTGACTTCGTTTGTCACCTGAAAGGTGTCAGATCCGTCGCCGTCGTCGAGAATCCTGACCGTCATTCCTTCATGGAACTGGCGAATTATTACGATGAACTTGGAGGGGCAGCCGAATTTTCCCATGATCTCCCAGAGACCTTCTCGACTGACTGAGTCGTATGCCTTAGTGAGATCCACAAACGTTATGTAGATCTCACAGTTTTGTTCGACATATTTATCTTTGAGTTACCGTTAAGCGAAGATTATGTATGTCGCGACTCGTCAGGGGTGGAAGTCACATTGACTCTCTGGGAGGAGTTCACGTTCCAAGTGTGTCAGCAGTCGCTTCAGTAGGATTCGAGCAAAGACCTTGCCCGCTATTGAAAGGAGAGAGATGCTTCTATGGTTGTCACAGTAATAACGGTTTTCATTTCGCGTTCATATGTATACGATCTTATCATCACGAAACTCATAGGGCAATGTGTCTTCTTTCCACATTGACTACTATAATGTTGTGAGTTTGTTAGTCATTGGCGGACCGCCTTCCTTGAAGACTTCAGATGGTATGGCGTCTGACCCCGGAGCTTTGCCGTTCGACATTTGTTTGATTGCGTTTCAAACTTTTCCAGTTGACGAGAGGGCGTCAAGATCATTGATTACACTGGTCAACACAATATTTTTGACAGGCAAAGTAACACTGGTTTCTGGGGTTTTCAAGGGCGCTGAATCCGAATCTGACATTAGTTTTTTCAAATTGGCTCTAGTTTTTGAGTTATCACAGGGGGGTCGTTTGTCTGAAATCACCCATTCGCGACCATAGCTAAACGTACAAAAACGGCTAAATAGTGCATAAATGTCAGATATTGATTTTTATGATGATCTTAAACCACAAAGACAGTGTAAAATCTCAATCTAACAAGTTAAGTTAGATATAACATCATTTCATTTATCCTATAACTGAACACTTTTCATAGATTTCGAGGATATACAAAATATTTACTAAAAATTTGCTGAATTTTAATTCTCCAAGTGAAAAAAAACATTTACATAATCAGTTATATATCATAAATTAATGCAAAGCATTATACACTAGATTCTTAGTTACAATGAACACAGAAAACCATATTTTATTCACAAAACTAAAATTGACGTTTATACGATTTTCGCTTGTGAGCAACTTTTGGGCAGTCTCTCAAAAGGTTCCAGCAGTAGTCTGCCATCATGTGCTCATCCCATTTGCCTTGATACCTCTCTTCCATTGTTTTGATGTCTTGATGGAATCTCTATCCCTGCTCCTCACTGTAATCACCAAGATTACCAGGAAATCTGTCGAGGTGGCTAAACAAGAAATGAACTTTAATGCTCATATTTGCCCCTAGTTTTCCGTATGCAGTAAGCATCTTACGGACCAATTGCTTGTAATTGTCAGCTTTGTGATTTCCCAAAAAGTTTGTCACTACATCTGTGAAGGACACCCAAGCATTTAACTCAACCGTGTTCATATGATTAGTGAAGTCAGAATCCCTCATGAGCGTTCGAATCTGAGGTCCATCGAAGATGCCACCTTTAGATTTTTCGATGGGAAGACCTGGAAATTGCCTGCATATGTACTTGAAGCAATCCCCATCCTTGTTCAACGCCTTAACAAACTGCTTCATGAGCCCTAGTTTTATGTGCAATGGAGGGAAGATGATTCTATCCCTGGGTACCAAAGGCTCATTGATGACGTTGGCTGTGCCGACTTCGAGACTTTCTCGTTCTGGCCAGTTCTCCCTTCTCCACTGCTGAATTCTTGCTCTGCTATCCCACAAACAAAGAAAGCAGGGATACTTTGTGTACCCACTTTGCTGACCAAGCAGAAAATTCACCATTTTCAAGTCCACACAAATCAGCCATTTATGAGTGTTGTAATTCAGCTTTTCAAGAACAAATTTGATAGCATCATACTCTTCTTTAATCTTGGTAGAATGGCATATTGGTACAGGAGCAAACGTATTGCCATTGTGCAAAAGTACAATTTTTATACTTGCTTTCCAGCTATCTATGAAGAGACGCCAATCTGCTGGGTCATATGATGAGATCCCCATGCAGTTAAGAAGTGCAGAAACGTCATTACAAAAGACCAGGTCGTCTTCTTTAGAAAAGAAACGAATCAAGCTGCCTTCCCTTGTCCTATAGTATGTTACTTTTGTGCCAGAATCAAGAATGTTTTTCTCTTGGAGTCGTGATGCAAGAACTTCAGACTGCTCCTTCGACAAACAAAGGTCTCGCACTAGGTCATTAAGTTCAGATTGATTGAAAAGCTGAGGGCCATTTGAGGGTTCTTCATAGTCACTACAGCTATCATCACTTGATATTGAAAGATCAGCTGGAATCTCTTCGGTTTCATCGATTTCAGGCAAACTGGTGAAAACAGGCACAGGTACATCCTCAGAGTGCGCAACAGGACGGATAGCAGAATCCAGGCTCGGATACTGCCAATTTGCTTTCTTGTGCTTGTTAAACCCCGTCATGTCATTGAGACAGAAGTAGCAGTCATCAAAATGATTGTTGGGCTCTCTCCACACCATTGGTACAGCAAACTTCAACTTCAGCTTACCGTTGGTCCAACCGCGGAGACTTTCTACACAGGTTTTGCACACCATATGTGGGGCCCAAGACTTGTCTTGGTCACCAAGTATCATATCGAAGTATGCTTTGTACGCCCTCTTGACAAAGTCTGTAATATTCCTCTTTTGTTGTGCCATCATATACTGTCCACAGATGTAACAAAAGACATCCGGTTCATATCTGCAACATCTTCTAGAAGAACTCATTTTCTCTCTGGAACTCATTTTCAACTGTGGAATTAAAAAGAAAATTCTTAATTACTGTTTAATTTATACTGCAACTATATTTATGGAACATGTTATTAAGTAATTACAGTATATAATTATATAAAAATTCTCCCTATATAAATAATTATATAAAAATTCTCCCTGAAATACTTCAATATATACATAATCATTATAATGATTCAATAATATCAGAACATTATTATTTACTGCTTCTATATTGAAGTATTTCAGGGAGAATTTTAGCAGTTTAGGCTTATTTGGGGCTATCAGTATCTTCTAAACTAGAACCAATCTGGCAAAACCAATGTTATATTCGTAATCAGCGACCTTCAAAACCGCAGAAAACACGCCTAGATGGTCTGCCAAAGAAAAAAAAGAAAAATTTGTTGACCAGTGTTATCGGTACATTGGGTCGGCGGGCAATGCCTTCTTCGTTGACCGAGACTGGTTTGTTTAGAACGGTTTTAAAGTGTGCTGCCCATCTCGACAATATCAGTACTTTGTCAGTTATAAGTGTGATGCCGTCCGAACTTTATATGGGACATGCGCCGCTGTACTGATGTCCGTAGACTGCTTTCAGCACGTCATAGAACCTCTTCTTGTCGTGTCCATCTGCGTAGCTTTGAATCTCGTCAGCTTTGGCCTCAGCCACGTGTCCTGCATCTAGTAGAGGTTGAATCGAATCAAGGAGCAGATGTTGCTTAACGCAGTTTTCTTTGCCATGTTGACCAGATCGTTTTGATGAGCCCGTAGTTGGTTGCGTTATTCTTCAAGTAGAATTTCGCCTTCTTTATCATTTTCGTCGTACCAGTCATGTTGCATTCTAGTGATTGGTCTGACAGTCTCAAATGGGATAAGATAATTAGACTCGCGAAATTCCGCCCATTGTTCTTCGATACTGGAGTGTGAGGTGGCCGTGTTGAGAGATATGCGGGACCGAAAATCCTGCCTAACTTCCTTGTCTTTAAGTTTGCTGACGTATAGCTTCTTGAGGACTTCCCGTCCCTGCGGTTTGCGCCTCGGTCGGCAGAATAGACTCACTTTTGCGACAATAAGCATGTGGTCGGTCCAGCATTCTGCTCCGCACATAACTTTGACTGATTTAACATCCTCTATGTCTTTTGCTCTGACGATGACGTGGTCGATGAGGTGCCAGCGGGGTTATCACGAGTGCATCCATGATGTCTTGTTATGGATTGGTACACGAACAAAAGTTTTCGCGATAAAGAGATCGTGGAGAGCGCATGTTTGTAGAAAAAGATTCCCGTTGTTGTTGCATTTACCGATTTTTTGTTTGCCTAGTGCTCTTGGTCAGGCTTGGGAGTCGGTGCCGACCCTGGCGTTGAAGTCTCCGCGGATGAACAATTTGTCGCATTGGGTTGTTGTTGCTATCAATGTATCCAGTTACTCATAGAACTGATCCTTCAGGTCGTCTGAATTGGTCATTGTTGGTGCGTAGACGCTGATGATAGTAGCGCTTACTGTGTTTCCGAGTAAGAGTCTCATCTTAATCAGACGGTCGCTCAATCCTTCGGGGATGCTTTCTTGTTTCCGCACGAGGGTATTATTTATAGCAAAGCTGACACTAGATTTCCGCATGTCACCTTCCTTGCGGCCGCTCCAGTAAAACGTATATCCGCCGCCTGTCTCGGTCAGCTGCTTTGTCTTTGCAAGGCGTGTTTCGCTATGTGAGGCTATGTACATTGATGTGTCGGACAAGTTCTTTTGCTATCAAGGCAATTCGGCTCTCTGGTCGGTCCGTTTTGGGGTTGCCAAGAAGGGGTCTTACATTCAATGTTACAATAGTTAGTGCGTCAGACTTTATTTTTGCGTATATATATATATATATATATATATATATATACATATATATACATATATATATATATATATATATATATATATGCGTGTGTGTGTATATGTGTACTGATTCTATATAAAATATATACGTAGATATATATATATATATATAAACATATATATATATATACATATATATATATATATATATATATATATATATATATATATATATATATATATATATATATCAATTAAGTTCAAATAACTCACTATTCCTTCAAAAGTGCTCAATACAAAATAGATGTTCCATGAATACAATTATAAAAACAGTAACAGTCTACGGGGGTTAACCAACGTTTGGACAGTAACGTTTCATCGGGACTATGAAGTGATTTAACAAATTAAAATTAAATATTCATAAGATACTAGACATAACCACCTTTGACAGCTGAAGCTTAAACTAATTTACGATCTCATTTGTTAATTTCACAATTAGACCGCCACTCTTATCTACGCACACATATTTGCTGGGTTCACACGTATTTAACCTACAGTGCGTCTTCAACCACCTCCTTTTACCTCACTCCTCCAACCTTCAGTCGCCCAGACCATATGCATACGTGTATCTACTGAAAGCAATTTAGACCAACTCAAAATGTATGCACGCTTATCATTCACCTCTTTCACTTACGTACATATACATATTATAAGGGTCAGTTAGTAATATTATATACACATTCATTCTCTTATCACCAAGATTATATATCACTCTGTTAAAAACAAACTATCTTGAATTTAATTTATTACTATTTTCATACTTAGACCCGATAATCAGCAGATTTAAATTGTGCTTACAAAATCTATTTATTTATACTAAGAACGATAGAAAATTCACTATTTTTTAATTCATAATGTTATGAAATTATAATTTTATCAAATACAAATTAATAAAAACAAATATATCATACTTGAATGCAAATAGTATATCTACAACCCTACGGGATATCCCAATTATGAAAATTAAAATTAATAAAATTAATAAAAATAATATAAGAATAAGATAATAACAAAAAACAAATCGAGTGTTCAACAATATTTTACTGGGGTTCAATTGAAAACTTCATACTTAAACATTTTAGTTTAATCTGTATTTACTAAACCTAACAATATTATACTCAGAAATATAAATACATAATTAGTGAATCTTTTGTTTTGAGAAATAGTAAAATCTGATGTTACCAAACGGAATTCTATAAACAAAAGAATGTTCAACTACATGTAACAAAGTGTACATCTACATAAATATAGTATGATTCAAGATGTGTGGAAGTCACTGTTAACACTTGAAATCTATTTTTTCTAATTCTTCCGCGCATTAAAATAGTGCAAAACAAGACATATATAATTAACCTCATTATTTACTAATAGTGTAATTACTAACTCTAACCTAGTCATATTTAATAAGTCAAGTTCATAGTTCACCCCTTTTTTTCTTTTTTTGATTTTATTTTTTTCTATTTTATTTGTGGTTTATAAAATTGAATTACTTATTGATTAATTAGCATATTTCCTTATGCTACTACCCTTATGTTTTAGGAATTCAATTAACACGTGATGTATAATTTGTCGAGAATGTTTTTATTTACCGGAACACATATTAGTTTCCTCATGGAGTTTGATGCTGAATTCAGTAAGTTGTTACCATATTTTCCAGGATGAACCGTTTGAAGTGCCTAAAATCAATACCTATTTCATCCCTTTGATTCAGTAATTTATCATCACGCGGGAACGTAATAATAGTCAATTTTCTATTTAGACTAAGAACAACGGTGGTGATGTGTAGCGTCGAGGTTGAAGCTTTATTCAAGCACTCCATCTAAGTTCAGGTACCATAGTATTTTCCTGTAGAGGCAATTTGTGTGTTGATTATGAAGTGCCCCGCTCTTACCTGGTGTATTTAACGACATGTTATAGCTTATATATCTAGAATCAAAATCAGACATTTACACTTTATGTAAAATGTTTCTAGATATGATTATTTTCTGGGGACACAGTTCAAACATAAACTATTCGTTTAGTTAAACGATTTTCTTCTAGCGGACACTCATTTTTATCTCTACAGCTACATTACTTTCGTTATTAGTGTCGTGTGTATTTTTGTATTATATGATTGTTCCAGTTATTGCGGTAAAATATCTGTCTATTATGACTTTTAATTATCTTTCGAATTTATTTGTACAGTTATACCTAATGTTAACAGTATTTTTTATTAAATATTTTATGTAAGGTAATATTCTATCAGAACATCTCGATGTACAAGAATAAGAAACATATGTACATTTTATTATTTGAAATTCAATACCTAAAATACTAGAGTAAAATGTTACGTCTTCCCAACCATGTAAACATGAAAAAAATAATTTTATTTGTAAGTTTAAATTACCTTTCGGAGAATCTATATACAATAATAATAATAATAAAGGTACTAGCAAAAGTGGTTTTCTAACCACTACAATATTTCACTGCTTCACCATGCATCTTGTAAATTTAATCTCGATGTATCAACGTCTACAAAAATATAACTGCTCCCCCTCTGATTTAAGACACATTTTACTTGATAAGAATATAATAATACATTCCACAAATAAATTTCAAAAGTACTCGAAGCAATCGTCATTAAACCTCAACTACCTAAATTAATAGCATTATGTATGAAACCTGTAACAGCCTTTTAAAATACACTAACGTAATACACTTTTCGTCTATTAAGCTAATCATGTCGTTGTGAAATTTAAATTGTAAACGTATTTTCTGGAACAGTGTGATAATATTTTCCTGGTGCCTATCTCACTTAAAGTTTCCGTTCTCGGCTATCTTTTGAAATCCTCTTCTTTTCATCCCACTTTTTTGTTCATTTACCTTTCTCGCCTGATGATATATATATATATATATATATATATATATATATATATATATATATATATATATATGTTTACATGGTAAACTGCTGATGATCCCCGTGTTAATATTAGACGCTTAAGGTCTCCTGTTTTTGTTTCACTCTTAGATATTTAACCCCACCTTTTTTTTTCTTTTACTTATGTTTTTTCATTTAGTAATTTTCCAACGAATGTTAAGTCTGCAATATCTTGGATTTAGTTAGTTTGTCTGGGAATTAAAACTGCATTTTACATTTCTTTTTAATGCCTCAAAGCTTCTTTAGACTATATATATATATATATATATATATATATATATATATAAAGTATGTTGTTTTTTTGTGATTAACTTGTTATTATGAAAGATCATTTTTGGTTGTGTCGATATGTTGTTATCAGAACTTGGGTTAAAAGTGTCTTAATGATAGAATTGACTCAATACTCTTCAGAGAATTAATCTTTCTGAGGTTATTGTTATTAGTAATTGGGAGTGTCAGCAGCTAATAAACAAATACAACAAGATTCTTAAAAATAACATGTACCTGTCAGTATCAACTATGTTTGCATGTTTTGCAATGTAAACCTATTTCGTATATATTTAAGGATTTTGTAATCGCACATCTAAGAGTAAAACACGAGTGAAGAATGTGTAGATTACGTTATTATCATCTGGCCTCGTAGATAAACGATCTTCTTCTATTTTTACGTGATTTATATTATTTGGTATCTATAGCACTGGTACTTTAACATATATTTTTCTCACGTGATTTTACCAGTTATATGTTGATTATATAAGGGAAGCGAATTTATTTTGTGTTAATATTCCTTTATATTAATTTAGATGAAGAGGCAATATTCATCAGAATTATGAGAAAATATGTTTACCTATGTTTCTGCCATATGCCAATTCTTCTGATTTGTCCACTGTTACCTTAATAGGATTATAACCTTCTAATAGTTTACTGATATATATATATATAGTATTGTAATTACTCATCTAAAATAAGCTGCCCAGTTAAATAAATGTAAATTATGAGTATAAATAAATGATATTCCAAATAGTGTTATATCTATAGACAATTGGTTGATCTGTTTATGTGTTTGATTGAGTTACTTGTGTTAAATTTGATGATATATATCTTGTGTAATTTTGTTTTACTGGGTTACTTTTCCTTCGTAGAATTGTATGTAATATTTAATCTTTCGTTCAATGAAACAAGATGAGTTTCCAACTGAACGGGAAATAACTTCAAACACACAGGAATTATTACGCCAATTACTAAAACGGTTTAAGTATTAAACTTATAAATACAACAACCAACTAAAATAAACAGTGTCTATAAAAGAGCTTGTAAATATTCATTCATTTCATTATTATAACATTACTTTGATGGTTAAATATTCATCGATCAGAATCTGCAAAATACATAGACAGTCACTTTTACGATACTTAATTAACTTTTACTTGTTTATTCAGAGTGTAATTTATATAATCATATATTGCTGTTGACACACGTGGCAGTTAATATTATATTACTGTCTTACAAAGAAGAGATATACGTAACAAGTAAACATTAGAAGCTTGCATTTGTTATGATAAAATAAATCTTGATGACTTACTTTATAAGATACAGCATTCCTTAATATAATAGACAGTAGCGGTCGGCAAGGGATGCATTGTCAAGAGAAAACTAGTAAATTGTCTAAGAATAGTGATTACAGAAATGACAGCTTTTGGAAAAGATAAATAATGTTATCGATCTTATCCTATGATGAAGGTAGACAATATGTCTATATGTAATTATAGTTAGAGAAGAACAACGTTTAAACGAACGATTATTTTGAGAATTAATTTGATAGTAGAGCGAAACATATACTTATATTCTCATATGCCAAGATTGTTGGTGTCAAGTTATACAAACAACACGAATTGGCTGATGCTAGGTTAACATCTTTCCGACCGTTGTACATACCGACTATTTTCGGATGAACGTTGTGAAAGCTTTTAGTCTCAATAAAATATAAACAACCCCTTATTTAATACATTGAGGGTCCATGTATTTTTCTAGGTCTTATTAATGTGTCATGGGCACCTTCAAAACACGTTTAGCTCAAAACATCAATCGAATAAAAATTCCTTGAGATGTGTTCTCAAAACGTTTTAACGCTTGATTGTTGAATATTTTATATAAGATGCCAGCAAAGTAAATTCACACCGTATTAAAGTGGTTTTCGAAAACCGGATGTTATTCTCTTTTCGGAAATGAAATCACATGCTTAGTTGTATTTCAACATTCTGGTGAATAGTAGATAAAATAACTTATTACATATAATTGCCATAATTATTAGAGTTGTTTATATAAGTGCATATATATATATATATATATATATATATATATATATATATATATATATATATATATATATATATCGGTAATGCTACTTTTGAACTTGCAAATACACACTCTATTCCCATCAAAAGATTTTGTGATCTCTAATTGGTGTCGAAGATCGGGATATCTCAACAATAAAAAAATAAAATAAATAAGAAAAATGTGTGTAACACTGCGGATGACACGTTTATGTCGAAATAAATGATTTAAATATAGAAAAATGTTTCATTTATTACCATAATTACGCATCGATAATCTGGTTTTAAATATTATAACATATATATATATATATATATATATATATATATATACCTCTTTTTCATACATGACTAACCATTCATTCACTCATACGGATCACAACGACACTTCCCTATTTTCTGCAACTTCTCTTCGCCTGATATATGTTCATCGCCTCCACTTTCATCTTACATACTCGCCACCCCATTCCAAGAGCTTGCAACTCACACAACAGTACTTCTCTCTTTTCCTCAGTTTCATTGCCTCACTTCTTACCTTCCTGGGTCACCTTTATGGGGTCGCTGTACGTAAGCCTTTTTACTGTTCAAGAAAGCTTTTGTCTACCAAAGGATAAGGTCGTGTTAATCGACCGAAATATCGATTATGCTTTATAAATATGGGTGTGCTATTATTCTACAAGTGTTTTGCAATGTTTACCAACTCTCCCATGTACTAAACATTCTACACAAACACGCCCCCCCACACACACATATATATATATATATGTGTATATATATATATATATATATAGGCATATTAGACAATCCGTCGAAAAATCAAACGAATGTAGTATGCTTATACAATATACAATAACACAATACACGAACACCTACACCCATATATATATATATATATATATATATATATATATATATATATATATATGTATATATATATATATATGTGTGTATAAAAATATAAAATAACAAATATTCTCATGTACATACAAAATTAACAGTGTTTCACCAATGATCATTTATTTAATTTTCATTTTAACTTACTTAAAAAATTATAATTAAACCCTCATTATAATTAGCCGTTGGCTTTTCTTTTTAGACCAGAACTACCTAATAACCAACATGCCCTTTTTGTAATTTTAATGCGTTGTTTCTTAATAGTAATTCATTTTAAATTAGTAATTTTGACACTCTTTCGCACTTTCCCAATATTTTCATTAAAACAAGTCATGTGATAGCGGCAATTTCGAACGTTACACGTGAGGAAAAAGATAGTTTTCTCATTAATTGGAAAAATGAATAAAAAGCTGGCAATTCAAAAAAAATTTTTTTTTCGTTTTGTCTATCATGACCGACATTTGAAAAATTCCAATTCATGAATTCGAAAAAATGCGAGTGTTGAGTGGCATCAATGCGTGCTTGAATTAGCGAATATATGCGGCATTTCGTTTTGTCATTGAAGACCAATCTTATTCCACCATATTCTCATTTAATTCGATTTCAAAATTGGAAACTACGATGCTCTCAGATTTGTAGCTGCGAGCTAGCATCTCTATAACAGGCTTCGTCTGTATGCCAACCAGTCGCATTAAAGTGTTTAAATATGTTTTAATATGTATTGTGCCATTTCCTATTCTAAACCTTATTAAAAATTGTATATCTTTATATATAAAGTAACGTGCTATTTTTCGTGATATATATATATATATATATATATATATATATATATATATATATATATATATATATATATATATATATATATATATATATATATATATATGAACGAAAAAGTTAGATTCCAGTAATCCTGTGTTTATTCATAAAAAAAAATCCAGTTCTTAATAGAAAATTTCGCCATCACTTAGCACACCTAAATACATAGTAATATATCTGGGATATTTTATGAGTGTTACCCGTCAGTAAGAAAAGTGAAAATCGTGTCCTAAAACAATAAAAAAACATAATAAATTATGAAAACACACATGATTAAAGCATTAAGTTAGTATAAAATGTGTCGTCTATGTGATTAAACTAATTTTTATGTTCATTCATTAGCTGTATTGTGGTTGTCTAAGTGCCGAGGAAGCAGTCCGTTAAGAAATCGCTTAAAAAATGAATAAAGAAAGTTTCAGAGATCTAACTTTCTATTGTGTATGGATACAAGCTCTGGAGTTTAGAATTTACATATATTGAGCTTTAATCTTTAAAGTCTAATTTTGAATAATAAATGTATGTATGCATATATATATATATATATATATATATATATATATATATATATATATATATATATATATATATACACACATATATACATACACACACACATATATATATATATATATATACATTGTATATATTGCAGCATGTTTGTATTTAGTTTATTAAATGAAACGCAGTCATTCTAATAATGAGGTTTTTTTTCGAATAGTAAGTTTGGTATTTCGGTCGAATTGGTGTATATAAATTCCGTGCGTTTCTTGTTCTATTATTATTTCTTTTCGCAAATGCATTCGCTTTGATTCATCAAATCATTCTCAGACTGTATTAGCTATTGTATATTTACAACTATTTCTTTACTGCTGAGTTATTTAACTGCTGGTAATTTACGACTTTAATAGAGTATTGGTATTCAGGAGATGCTGCCTGCCCACGTGATAACGTGTCCAATCGTGTGCACAATTCAAAATGATGATAGTTTGACGGCAAAGAGGGTGTTAATCTTAATTATTACGCTAGACTCGCCCCAAACACACAGACCCCCCCACACACATATATATATATATATATATATATATATATATATATATATATATATATATATATAGCAAACTGATATAGTAACTACAACACATAAATTGACTTATATTAAATAAGGCAATTACTCGCCATCCTGATGCTTTTAAGTATCATCAAATTAATCAAAATAAATTGATAGAGCAAATCCAAAGCTATATAAATATAAATAAACATAATGTAGAATATGTATAATCGTATATATAACACATATACTAATTATGTAAAAAATAGTTACGTATAATAGACAGTAGAAAGGGATCAAGAAGGAAATAAATGTTGAAAAAGTTAAAAAAGAAGAAGAAAGAAAAAAATCGACAGTTAGCTTATTACGCCGATTGGACACGCTGTGAGTTTTAAAAAAAGAAAAAGAAGAAGAAGAAGAAGAAGAAGGAGAAGAAGAAGAAGTAAGAGAGAATGGATGGACAGTTGGCTTATGAACGCCGGTTGGAGGCGCTGTGAGTTTAAAAAAAAAAGAAATAGAACAGATCGGCAGTCAAGCTTATGAACGGTGTGAGTTGGCTAGGGGGATTACTATTTTTTTGAAATTGATGACAAGGAATTGAACGACAACGGAGGATGAGGTGGAGAAGGAGGATGGGAAGAAAAAAGGACTAAAAGTATATATATGTATATATATATATAATTACATTTTTAAAACAAATATTTTGATATGTTGATATTTTTTATATGTTTAATATAAAACTTAAACTAACAATATATTAATCACCTAAAAAGTAGTGTAATGGATTCGTCTACACACTTTAAAATGCAGCAACATTTGTGTAAGTAACGGATAAATGTTATTAGACAGACGAACAACACAGGTAAGTTAGGAACACATTTATACAGAACAAAACTTAGGTTTAGTATACGGAACGCTCATGTGTTTGTCTTTTAAGGGAAGTGGGGGCTGATCAACTCTGCTGGGAAGCCATGAAATTGAATACCGTCTTGTTTTTAAATTCCCGAAACAGTGTTTCATGGTAAACAACTGATGATCCCTTAAATAATCTTAGAACAAACTAATATAATAACTGTAAAAGTTAAATTGACTTACATAGTGATTTTCCACTGAACGACTTGGGACTTAAGGTTTTTTTTTGTTTTTTAAATGTTTTTATATAGTTTTAATGGTTGAGAAACTTCCAAGACTATATATATATATATATATGTATATACAATCGAATCCAGTAAACAATTCATACGTGTATCTGTCATCTGTTGTACATTGCTGTCGTTCATTCTATTGACACCATGTGCGTACGCATACCCCAGTATATTACATATGGAATGTGATAATACACGCACGAACTATTAACTGCCTCAACGCATTGTATATATATATATACATATATATATATATATATATATATATATATATATAGAGAGAGAGAGAGAGAGAGAGAGAAAGAGAGAGAGAGAGAGAAAGAGAGAGAGAGAGAAAAGTGGGTAGTGCAGTATTAGCGTAGTTCCAACGAGAGAGAAGTATATATGTAAAGGAGTAAGGCTACCAATATTCGATTTATTATTTTGTTATTTTATCATTTTTTAAATTTTATATGACGCGTTTTAGGCGGTTGTCCGCTCTCATCAGACATGCAGTTTTTAATGGGGAAATACATATCCTTATTCGTTCGTATTTAATTTTTAATTCTGTATTTTTGTAAATAAGCTAATAGTTTTCTTTGATAAATAGAAATGAAATAAAATAAATCAATGTTTTATTTGAAAATACATCTTAAATATTTAATATCGAAAATACTGTTCTAATAACGTATCCAATACAGTATAACACCTCAGAAATTGGTTTTCAGATTATTCTGGAGAGTAAACTCGGTCACAGCAGTTAAAGAACCATTGCGCGTGTGAACTTTCTTAACGCTTGTATAGAGATAGTTTTCTAGGATCTAATTGTGTTTTGAAAAAGCACCAAAGTAATGCTGGCCTTCTGAAGAAAGTATACATTTTTAATAATTTACATTCGCGAAAGGTGACAAAAAAGCCGCAATTTTGAGAAGATATCTCGCTGTATTCGGGAATATTAAAAGTCTTTACGAAATATCCTGACACAACGGCGAACCAAATGTAGTGTTTAATTCAAATAACTATTGATTATTCTTTGTTTAACATGAATAACGAACAGAACTAATGAACTGTGATTGCAAATAATCGGAAAATCTTACCAATGAAGACGTCTAAACTCTTAGTGTACAATGTTTTCCAAGAATGCGAATGTGAAACGTACGTAAAGTATTCTGAGATAACAAAGTTTGTTTCATTTTCATTCCATGAAAACTTAGCAGACAGTTAATCTGGTAGCGAGTGAAAATTGATGTAACCTTTTCTTTAGGAAGCTTTATTTGGGAAAGTCCACTAATCTAGAGAAAATATAATGAATTCTTAAGAAGACATAATGAATTGAACATTTCTGAAAACAAGAATAAGAAATTAGCCTAATTGTATGGAGGAACATATTCGCATATATAGGTGAGTGTCATTATTCTATACGGTTTTAATTAAGATGGGGTAAATCGACTTTATTTTATTATATAGATTACATGAAAAATTAATTATTTATATACATGTATCATGTGTTCACGTTTACGCGATCATCAGCGTGTATAATCCCCGCGCTTGGGTAAGAATTCAGTATTTGTTATCATTTGTTGATTTCCACATCCTGCTATTTGTCTGTTCGCTTTTTTCTGCTGTTCTGTTATCTTGTTTTTTAAATATTGTATAGTAATTGCGATAATGACAAAAAGCCGATTTTACAAGTATCAATATATATATATATATATATATATATATATATATATATATATATATATATATATATATATATATTCTCTATATTAAACAGTTTTGAACCAAGTTAATGTCGCGTTGCGAACATTAAAATAAAAATATATTGGTACTCACAATTTGTCTTACTCGAATCTTATTCTATTTTTTATCAAATGTTAGCACTGCAATGTTTAAGTTTAAGCGGTCTTAAGGAGACATTGAAATTCATTGTATTACTTTCTGTTTCATGACTATGTATAAAATTCAATTTTTATCTTACATATTTGCATTTAATAATTCCGAAAATAGGAATTCAGGAAATATTTATTAATTATTTTTGCTTAAGATTTCACAAACAATGGTTGTATATACTATCACACAAAGGGCATACACATTATTTCTCTCATTGGACAGCACTGTATTTTACTGGAATAATAGTTTTATGTTGACCTCTTACACATATACACTTGGTTTCAACATCTATAATGATCTATTAATAAATGTAAGAGTAAATTATTCACATGCAAGTATAAAAACATATACATATACTAAAATGTATTATGCGATAAATAGTTAGTATCCGTGCTAATATCGAGATTTCATAAATCACTCCGCCATTGTCTTATTTATTTGACTACATCAACCATTTTATATTATTTCTGTATTGCTATCTTTTCAAAACAGGTTCATTATATTTGTTTTTTATCATTGCTATTCATTAATTTCTGCACAAAATATTCCAACAATTCATCCCCGTCCGATCTGACAAACACAACTATTCAATTCAATAGAATGTTTTATATTTCTGACCTATGAATATTATTGTTTTCTTGTTATTCAGTCATTTTCTCAACGTCTTGATCGATCTGAGTAATGGACTGATCCCGGCATTTTTACATGGTAAAATGTGAAGATCGATAAAGCTATTTATAAACTAACATCTGCATTGTTCTTTTATTTTTCATGTCTATTGTTCCTTTACATTCAATTTTCCGATTAAACATATCCTCCATTGATAATAAACTAAATTGGGCTGTTATTTCTGTTGCTTTATATTTCAACTGGAATTCCTTGCTGCCATTTTATAGAATAATAATGCAAACTCTTTCATGTTTCTTTGACTGGGTATTGTTGAAACTTTGTAATTCCTTTCTTCCATTTAGAAAAATATTCCTGAGTTTCTTTCTTTGCCAATCAATAATTCTATTGTTTTACTTTGTCTATCGTCAGAAATAATACATTGCTAACAATGCTACGATTATATTTCTGTTTTCGAGAATAAATTATAGACGAATTTGGACAGCAATGATTCCAAATGGTTTTATTTTTAACATGATAAACAACTGACTTACTTTTCAATGTTATTCAATGTTAACCTTACAACACAGATTACAACAATTGTTATAGTTAAATGATGTTGGTTTCGTATATGTAAATTAGTATTGGAAGATAATAACTTTCCGAGTAATATCAGGCATACATTTTCTTTGAGTACTATGTATAAACAGTTAGCATTAGTCCTTTTTTTGTAATTGTTTTATACAAGTAAGTGGTGTGTTCAAAATTAAAGCACGGTGATAGTGTTGCTATTTTCAATGCCTATGTAGTCACTCCTATATTTAAGGGTGTTGGTCGGATATAGCTCATAATTATGTCCTAGTGACCCTGAAAGTATGCATAGTTTATATACGTATTCTTTACAGAAGATTGTGTTGTTCCCATCCTCTTGTCCGCAGAAGACTTATAAGTAGAAGAACAAAAATAAGAACACATGTAGTTATATTTTCATAGCAGGAAAGAAGAAGTCTTAGCATCACGACTGATCAGGACTTTGTTTTGCGTGTGTATCTTATAAACACGTTTTTATTTGTATATATACGCCACCTATGTCATTTCCCAAGACGGTGTAACTAAACCATAGCACATCCACTTTGACGTTTGGATACACACGCGCATCTGAACTTTCTCTACATTTAAGTTAAAAAATGTGACAGCTTACATGATGCAACATTGATTTTAAATATAAAATACTAAGACTTATTAGTAATATTATTTTTATTATTATTAGCATTATTATTAATAAAATAATGATGATAATAATGATACTAATATTAAATATAGTTAATAAATTTATTCATTAAATACTTATTTAAATAAATAGAAGTGCCTACAAAATATACGTCTTATACATTTGTACCGTAAGAATGATAATTATGATGATAATAATAATGATAATTATTATAACAACAACAACAACTACTACTATTACTACTAGAAAATACTACTCGTTCTCCGTGCAGCAATTTATCAAGATGCAAACATTATCTACAGAAAAACAAAGAAACAATGTGTTTTTCACATTTTGGTAATTTGCGGAAACACAACAAAATGTTATTTGGTGTATTCCAATAGTTAGCTTTATGTTGTATAAGTATAAAAATGAATTCCCCATTATGAAAGGTATAAACGAAAAATCATGGCGATTCTCAAAAGTAACCAACAGAAAAAGGGGTGAAAAAATCCACAAATAACTTAAAGGCAATACAGTCCCTTTTCTACTCCGCCGCCTATTTCTTCTGTGTTTAAAGTATTTTAAAACGTTTTTATTATATTTTAATAATTCGTCAATAATTCGATGGCATAACGGTTCCATTGTAAAAATTGCGTGAGTGGATATCCCGAGGTTTTTTTCGTTATGTGGGGTAAAAAAAAACAACAATCAACGCATTAAAATAAACTTTTCTTCAACATTGAATAGAGAAAAATACCAAAAAGAATGAACGACGGTGAACGACTGTCAGTTATCTTTGTTTTTCAGTCTAATATAATATATTTAACCGAACCTTTTAATGGAAATAAAAAATAAATGCTTAAACACCTTTAAAACACAAGAAAATAAGGCATGTAGCTCAAAAAGTAAATTGTATTGCCTTTTCTAACAATTATTTGTTCACTATTTGTTTTTGCGCACTTTCTCTTTCTATTAGTTATTTTCAAAAATCGCAAAAAGCAAAATGTCAATTGATCAAATAAAAAATATATATTCTAAGTTATTTAAAATGGTTATTTTGTGTTTTCCCATTTATTATTAAAAACAGAATAATAAAATACACGATTTAAAGACGATTTAAAAAAATCAATCTCTCCTTTTTAGTAATTTAAAAAGCTGAGATGGGGGTAGTGCTTTATTCGTTTTTCTTTACATGACAAATGTTATAGTTGGCATCCCATAAATCAGCGGCAGAATCCGCATCAGCATCATCCTTGTTCTCGTCGTCGTCAACAAAAACAACAATCAGAATTTAGTTTTTAAAAAAGTAAATATTTAATTATTAAAATGAAAAAAGTGTAATGTTCGATAAGTCTACGTTGGTTTGATATAAGTATAGTTTGGATAAACGGGAAAAGCTTTCGCACTTATTAATCAGAAGTAAAAAAAAAACACTTAATTATTTTTAATGTGAATCTATTACTGTTTTTGTAATTTAAACAGCTGAGAAAGGGTTGGAGTTTTTTTTTATTATTATGGACAATGTGATATGGCAAATGTAATAATATTACAATAAATATATAATTCATATTTAAAACGAAAGTTGTAGTTGTTGTCGACAACGACGCCGATTATGAATATAAATTCATGATCGGCGTCGTCGTAGACAACAAAATGAAATTTAGTTTTAAATATAAAGTATATATTTAATTATTACAGTACAAACGTTGTTTGGTATAGCGTTCAATGCGGAGCATATTCTTTTAACTTTCAAAGTCGTTAGTTTGAGTAAGCATACGTATACGTAAACGTAACCGGAAGTTATCATTTGAATTTTCAAATAATCATTTTGAATGTTAAACGTTTTTCATTAAAGTGTTGTAATTAATAATACTACTACTGCTAATAATGATATTAATATGAACAGAACTATTGCATATATATAAGAAATCTGGAAAGAAAAAGTAGAAATGAATTATGCAGTATATTATTTTATTAGAAAGTGTTTATAAAATTTAATGCAAACGAATAATCTGGTTTCGTTTGTGTTAGCAGTATCCGGTTGGGTATATATGTGTTTGAATATATTTAAATGTATAATTGAATTAAATAAGTTTGAGATGTGTGGATGTAAATATAGTTTAAGTAAATGGAAACAAAATTCTAATTAATTAATTTAGATTATAATAGTAATTCAAGCATTGCCAATTTCCCAAACAACACAGTTAAACGATTGAAGAAATATATCACGCAAAGTAGAGCAGGCTGATGAACGCCGCCCACAACATGGCAAAGCGAATGATTTAGACAAGAGTTTAACGGTAAATAGACCGACAAGACAATACAACTGAGAACATTACATGAACTATTTATTAAGCGGACAACAAATGTAAACAAGCATTACGGAGAAAATCAAAAGAAAATTGAACGGGCATTGGTGTGTGCACAAAATAATACGCTATAAACAAACTACATAAAAGCGAATGAAGATCTAAGAATGAACAAATTGACATAACACGAAACATTATATGTGAATGCAGCAAGCTATATAAATAGACGTACATTCATAGTAAAAACACCTTATGGGGTACAATGCAACCAGCAACACTTCGAACATGCAGACATATATAACAAACATAACACCGGTATCACAATTGGGCACTAGGGAAAACCAAAAGGTATTGTGAAATGGATTTTGTAGTTTTAGCAGACCACAAATTGAATATGAAAAAACAACTTACAATACATTAAAAAATCATAGAAATGGCTACAGAGCTCAATACACTATGGAAGATAAAAACTACCATATTATAATTAATTGTAGAAACACTAGAAAGGATACCAAAGGCGATTTATGAATAAACGCGCAGAATTTACGCAATACTAACCACGCCAGTTATTAGCCGATATAACGTAGCCAGGTTACACTGAACACACATAGATATTATTAAATGTTCCAGTTAGAAATTTCGACGAAGTACCCACAGTCAAGTTCAAAGGAGCTGTGGCAGTTTTGGTAGATATACAAGTAAAATATTATAGTCAGCGCGCTCAAAAAGAGGCATGTATTATTGAAGCTAAATACTTTTAGATTATTATATCAATTAATTTAAAATAGAGTAAAACATTTTCTGAAAACAAGTATTAAATAGTTATGCTTAATACTTGTGTTTTCTTCTTTTCCAGCTCAGGAACAGCTACATTAAATATTCGAATATTCTTATTCCAATAATTGAATAAAATTTTCAAAAGGTAAGTCATTAAATTCTTGTACACATATTTTATAATGGTTTCATGAAGTGCATACATCGGAGAACAACACTTTCGTCGAGTTTTACTTAACATTTGTATTTTATCAAACTAAACCATGGACCATGTTAACTAATGTTTTTCAAAAATAAAAAAACAAATTTGAAACATATTCGAGCATTGTTTTATTTTGCTTAATAACATAATTAGCTTATTATTGTAATCAAAGAACATATAAAAAAGTTACGAAGACGATTAAGTTTACTACTGAGGCAATTGTAAATTCTACATTTAGGAAGAAAAATGGCTAGAGAGAAAAATAATATTCTGTCAAAAACTCACGTACAAATAACAAGAAACGAAGAATATGTTTGTATTTATATGGATAAAGCCAACCACCAATGATTAGTGAATACGTGTTAGGTTACAGCGATCAAAAGGGCTTATGGTAGCTAACTTTATAACGTATTATTTGGAGTCATGGCGTAACGGATCAACAGACTTCTTGAACACACGAAAGGTTCGATATTCCTTCAGATAGAACTCTACCATGTGCGTGTTAATCAATGTATTATTTGTTAGTGATACTATACATATATAAATATATATATATATATATATATATATATATATATATATATATATATATATATATATATCGTACATGTATTGTATTAGTTTCTGTAAATGTAAATCCGTAGAAACTCAAGTGTTTATAAAAAAGTGCTCAATACCAAGTAGAGCTGTTTATAAATATAAATTGTTATTTATACGAACATTATTGGTTACATATGTGCATACATATTTCGGTTGCACTTTTCCAAGAAAGTCAACCTCATCAGACCAAGAATTTTCGAGAATATATATATATATATATATATATATATATATATATATATATATATATGTGTGTGTGTTTGTGTATATACAGATATGAAGAGTTGGAATGCAAAACGCGATAAATCCAATGTGCTTATATTAAGACATTACAAGCTAAAAGGGCGAATATATTACATCTAGAATTCGACAAATAGTTTATGTTAATTAAATGAAAAAACAAATTATACCGGGATCATATTATGTAAAACATTATTTGCGGGTGGGCTCAGTAATGATACTCCGTAGAAACTCAAGTGTTTATAAAGAAAATGTTATACAATGGTTTTATACATAGTGATATTAAACGAACATAAGATTTTCTTGCATAATTGTTACATGAAAATAATTTACTCAATTAAATCGGGTGAATAATTTTTAAGCCATACCTGTGTATCTAGCTGTCATATGAATTGTTTCGTTGAAAAATTACTAGTTTACTAACAGTGAAGCAGTAAACAACATATTTTATTCAATAAATATAGCTATTACTGTGGATATGTTTCCCACATACATTATAATTATCAATGATCTTATCGTTTTACGCAAGTAGAATACAGCATTCTAAAATAGCACTTCATTGATGTATATTCGAGTGAGAATGACACATAAAAATCATAGGGTAATGCCGCATAATTAGTTTAATTTTTAAAACTACTTATTATTGTAAACAGATGTTGATATTTTTTCGCTTTTATTGAACAGATATCTGATACTAACTGCTCTACATTCGAGTCGTTCAAAGGGGCACGTGCTGCAAACCACTTACGTGCGATACTTGGTGCACGTGTTAAAAATTATCTGCTCCTGGTTGAGTGAATGTTCATATTATTTACTTGTAAATTAAAAGCGTCGAACTTTTCCCGAATGAATTCAATTCGTGTTCGCTCTAAAGTTCGTTCTCTGCTGATTTCACTATATAATTACTTAGAAATTAGAAGCGCGAAGTTTTTTTTGTTATTCCGATGAAACCGAATTCATGTTCACCCTCACATGTGTTTGTTCTTTTCGAATATCCGTGCGATTGAATAGTTTGCCCGTGATTTCGTAATTTAATTAGATCTGTAAACCATTCTAACGCATAAGTGACGAGGAGAAGTACACATGAAAATAAATTGATTTTGTTTTCTAAACACATTGGATGTTCTACTTCAGATGTAAAGACGGATCAAAATACAGTAGTCTAAACCAGTTGTAAAAATTAGAAGAAAAAGGGCCATTTCTAAACAACAAATTTAATAAGAATTTGATTGATCAGATATTTGATCGAATAATTATTCATATTATCAATAGCAGTATTAATAGTCGTGTTATTAGTGTAATGTTTAATATTTCGTGACATTTTTTTAATATAATATAAACGTGAAATATCTTTCGTTTCATTATTATTATTATTATTATTATTATTATTATTATTATTATTATTATTATTATTATTATTATTATTATTATTATTATTATCATAATGATTATTAGTATTTCATAGTAGTTTTAAGTTTTTGATGTTTTTAGTTGGAGTTTTCTTTTGTATGAGCATTAAGACAATTCCATTGACCTTAGACATTCAAAATGTACCTTAACACTTTCGAATTGAAAAATAAATTGTCTCGTCAATCTGTTTAAGCCATTTATGGTGGATTTTTGTTATGTTTCCAAGCGTTCCAATTACAACGGTAATCACGTTTACTTCTTTACATGTCAATAGTCTAACTAATTCACATTTTAGGTCTTGATGTTGTTCGTCTTCTTTCTCCTGCACTCTGGCATCGAAAGGGCATGCTATATAAATGATTAAACAAGTTATGTTGTGTTTGTCTAAGAAAACCTCTGTTAAAATATTAAAAATGTTCTATATCAGATATTCAAACCGTTTTTGTAATTACACATTTTTCTCAGTCGTTTACTATTTCCACATGGATAAATTCTAATAACATTTTCATAATTCTGTACACATGAGAATTATTAACGTCTAATAATGATTATATACATGAAAATAATGTTTAACAGTATTATTATTTTCTAGTTTCCTACACATAAAAGTATGTCATGTAAATATGTTTCAAATACTACAAGTGTCGTTGTGAAGTTGCCACGGATTTAGTGTGTTGGTTTCCACTTCTGTCGGGGCTACAGTATCATTTTCACTAATAATCGTGGAAAAAATTATGTATCAATATGTTCTCACCGGGTATTGTTTAATAGTATTTTAGACTACATGCTAAAGCAAGGGTAGTGCAACTAGTCGATGAAAAGGATCACTTACCAATAGCACCAGTATTGATTTGATCGTCCCTGAATGTCAACGCCATGATACTTAACTTTTGGTATTGTGTAACGCATTAATATACGGCTAGAACCACGTTTACATACCGGTTCCCCCATAAAATTTTTTAAGGTAAAGCCTCGTTGAGTCAAGTACATGAGTGACAATTTCGGGAAACTAAGTGCTATATACATAACTAATATTTCCTCAACTTAATCTGTAAATTAACCGTATGCAAATCATGTACGATGTCGGCATAAAATGTAACAACAATGTTGACATGTGGTAAAATTCAACATGCAATTAGTGCTCAACTTTTGTTTCACTAGATGTCATGCAGTCACTTTCCTAGGGCTATCCATTTTCTCTTGAGTCAATAGTGAGTTTTGCATAGAAGTCGTACATTATTACACTATATGTATTAGAGCTTTCTAGTTATATGACAACAATTATGCTGATGTAAAAAAAACATGTCTGACAGATTATGACCGAAAATGATGTAACATGTATAAGAAGGAATAGAACGAGAGGAATATGATTAGGGGTTTGTATAGATACTCCGACTGTAGTAACGTTACACATAATTTCCTGATAGATGTTCGAAATTAAATCGCATCACTACACGAAAGAAGGCTATTAAGACATAGCAAGTGCTGTATGGCTGACGATGACACCTGCGTAAAGCTATCACTACAAAACATAACGTCGCCAAAGGGGTTCGCACTAACAATGTAAAATAAACGTCCACCTTAACTAAACATAATGTCTTACTTTCTTAATGGCTACAACTGTAGAAAAACTTGCGATTATAGGACATGTTTATAAATGTACTCAACTGAAGAAATGTTGAGGAAAACGACATGATGATTATGACGATGGTGATGATGACAATGATGATTATGATAGTGATAATGATTACGACGACGTATGACGATGACGATGATGATAATTACGGACAAGTATTTGATGTGTCGTGCGTTATTATGTGTTTTCATATGGAGATGTATTGTTATTTAAATTACAAATGCACACATCTCGGGGTTTAACACTTATGAAAAGTAAAGCAGCGTTTGCTTAGAATTCCTGAGTTGAAATACTTTGAAAAGTGTGTTCTCTTCATAATAGAATGTGTACATATTGATCCTACACATCTGCATCTTGAGTGAAGGACACTGGAAGTTGTTGACAACGTACACATGTGTATTTACTGTTATATATCGTTATCAAGTATCGATATGTAAAGGTGTGCTTAGTGCCATATTGTTAAGCCCATTAGGTTTTTTTCTTGCGCGTTTGTGTGTCGATAACAACGTCAAAGGAAGAGAGCACCGTGTTTGATTGCTATCGCCTCTGGCCTACGAAACTGTTGAGATCTTTTGAAGTCCACCACAGCAAAACAAGCTGGAAACTCTTGTCTGACGCTGTTCAATCTGATCACTTTTGAATGGTTTTTATTTTCATTTTGTATTTGCTTTTTGTGCGTTTTTCTTTTTCTAATTAGAACTTGCAGCCGCAGCGGACAACGTAAATAATATACATTTACAGCATATAATTTGATACTGCTATTACTTACTTGAGCTCAAATCTAATTGGATATGTTACATTCACTCACGCTGAAATCTAATTCGGAAAATCCATGAAACCACCTTCCGAGCTGTGAGTGAAATGAGACTAGATTTAATTAATCGTTTACAATAAATACATTAACATATATTGGTCATCATATTATGATGCTTCGTGTTTAGCAAGAGGATATTAAGTACTATTCTTTTCGTCTATAATTTGAGATAACACTGTAAGTAGTATACACAATCGGTTGGCAATAAACAACCGAAATAGTAAGTTGCATGAAGCTAACAGAAACATATTGCCTTCATGGTTTGCATTAAACCAATCAAAGGCGTATTTATATGTCATACAAGAACAAAAGTAACAACTAATTGCATTTTGATAGTAAATTCGAAATAAAGGCTTAATATGCTGTAGAATAGACACGACACACATGATATTATTTTTCGGTATCAACTAACCCAAAACGAGTGGTTATGCCGTAAAACAAACAATATAATATTTTTGTAGTCTGTATTAACTACGCAAAAATGTTGATATGCCGTAAAACAGAACGTAACAACCACACCAATTCGTTTTGTGGTGTTAGTTTTTGTTTATGTTATGGAGATAACTCATGACAAAGCACTTAAGGTAAGGAGCTAACAATAATTAAAAGACGAGAGTTGCCTATTGGCGTTAGTTATTTTAAACAATGAATAGTTCTGATGCATAATATGATAGAACATTTCGTGCTTTGGAAAACGTTGGTAATGCTGTGTTGACATTGTCACTTACACATGTTTTCGCAACATAATTCTGTTTACTTGTAAATTCGAATGAATTAAACTAAACTCTAATTCATCAATACTACATCTGTGAGTGTTACCTCTCAATGACGCCACGCATGGTTTATACAACGTATATGTTAAAAATTGGCCAAGTGCATGTATATAGTACAGCTCTAAAAAGAGGGAAACGTAAACGGAAAATAATATAACACGTATACAGCTATGGAGAAATGTAATTTCCTTGAATTATATGAGCTAATTTGTTTTTAGATCTATTTAATTTTAGTATAATAACTACTGGCATTTCGCTTGTAATCCAATAAATTATGATTTAAGTAAAACAAATCTTTTTAATATGAATAAGTACCTTACAGTTATGAAATTATAATTAATGTTTAATTGCAATTCACGCTTTTTACTGAAAATGTCTTTTGAAAAATTCATTTCATAGAGCTAAATCGTTATTTGATTCATCATGTATAATATTCTTTATAAAAACACACACACATATATATATATATATATATATATATATATATATATATATATATATATGAATTTTAAGAGGTGTACACATAATTAAAAGAACGTTTTCTGAAATGTATTATAGAACTTTGAAATAACAATGAAATGTTATATTTTCATATATATTTATATGAATAAAATAATCAAGTATAACATATGTATTAGAGACTTTCGCCATGAGACGATCTTAACGAAGAGTTATTTACTTTCTTTTTTTTCCTTGCTCATTTTGCTGGTGTTAAAATTGCAAGTAAATCTGCACGTGGTTCCTAGAAAATAACCTTTATCTAGTTTCGTTCACGATTTTTAAGAAAGTGAAGATTTTAGATGTGTCTATTGAGGCGGTTACACTTATATGAATTGAAAAAGGTGTACACATCCTTAACAACACATTTTTTTAAATATATTATAGCGTCACTACAGTAAGTTGACGTGGCAAAAGAAAACTATCTCTTGAGCGTCGAACTTTGTGTTAAACAGACGTGTTTAGGAGAATCTTCCACCCACTTTTAATGAGTAGCCAACAAGAGATTGATATTATACGAGCGTCTAGATGAACTTATTTTGTGATAATAACTATTGCATTTGTAAAATGAAAACAACTGCAGATTTAACCTACAGAGCGAGGTGTGTGTTTAGTAATCACGAGTATCATTGCATCTGCTAATAACTAAGTAGAAAAAAATGACACACTTGCGACAACGGCTACAATGACTGCTATTGACGCCATCAGCAATATGACTATGACGAAAACCAAAAGTGTGAATTAACAACACATCTGTTACAAGATATCTGTTGACGAGACAATGAACGGCAATGTGATGGGGCCAAAACAATTCCCTACGTAATGTGTATATATGAAGTGAGCTGACTACCTACAACGTATACACTAACAATACAGCTGTTTAAAATAATTCTGCCGACGAGACAAAGAGTGGCGAGATGTTGGGAGCCGATAGAATTCCCGAGTTACGGTTTATTATTATATCGTTTTACCATGCATCGACAGGTGTCTAAAAGCATGTAAATATAATAACAGTTAAAATGTGTGTTATCTATGTCTACACACTTTTTGCATCTAAGGGGGGGCAATAATAGATACATAAGCACTTGAACTCGGCTTACAAATTTACTGTGCACGTAAACGATTGTTACGATATGAGCGCATTTGCTTACGCAAAAGAAGAGCTGATATCAGAACCAATTGTGATTTTAACATTGTTTTTTTACAAACAAAAGACAATAAGCTATCGTCTGGTAGTTGGAAACAATCACCTACGTTTGAAATTCGTATTCTTGCCCAGGGAAGTAGTGGCGTTATTTTCTGTCCTTTTTGTTTGAATTTATCTGATAAAATGTGATGACTTGCAGGAAGAGACGATGATTGATAGTCTGCAAAAGGCAGTAGCGTCCGGAGAACGACAGTAAATCGATTGAATTACTCTTTTCATTTACTTTTGTTTCGTATTTTGTTTCTTGTCACCGGAACGATTCGAATAAAACGAGAACGGGAAAGTAGATTCAGTTTGAAGCAAAATACGACAATCATTTCTGTTAACGATGGGAGTAATACATTCTCAACGTCTAAAAGGTTGGAGAATAAAGTAGTGTATTGTTTTATTACGTTGGAAATCTACTCCATTTTATTAAGTTTTTATAATTTATTACTTACATTATTATTACATGAAATTAATAGGATTAGAAACTGTATCACATTGGGTGTTTTTTTACAGTCCAATGTCTGCGCAATTATTCGCCATCAATTTTTCAAACCGCATGGACACCGCATTCATCTCATTTCACAATGAATTATGTTGTTACAAATATGTCACCATTTATCAAAGCTTAAAAAAACCCGAGGATTATGGGTAACGAGATCGAACTAGTGACTAAGTCTATTCAGTCACTAGTTTAATCTCATTACCAATAATCCTTGTGACGCTCGCTTCTTTTATGTTTTCTCTGTTAGTCTGTAGATCACATACTTAACACATGTTTGTGAAAAAGTGGTGGAAAAATATGTATTGTGGATTAGCTGCTGTTTTAAGTAGGTGCTATGTTAAGAATGCCTATCTTTTCATCATATTCATCATAAATTTCTCATTCTCTAGTATTTTTAGCAGTGATTACTTATTACTGGAAATCAAGTTCCTTTAGAAATCAGTTGATGCAGTTGAAGGGCGGTTTTGGGAGAGAATAGCAAATGCTGCCACGCAGATAGAATTTTAAAATAGAACACAATTCTATAAACGTTCACATCATATACGTTTCTTGTAAGAATTCACGATCATCATCTACTCGTCTTGGTGTCACGGACACTCTGACTCTCTAACGCCATCTCGTGTTGTCCTCAATCACATCTTGTAGATGGTCATAAATGTATTGCGAGCGTTCTGTTCGTTGTTTTCTTTTAGGTTCCGTGCGGTCTACACAGTGAGTCATATGGCTGGGAAGAGATAAAAGTCAGAGGCTGCAAGGTCAGGAAAGTAAGGGAGATAGGGGAGAATGGTATAACTACATCCCCGTGCTTCTGATCTGGCGACATGCGACTTGTAGACCGAAGCGTTGCCCTGCAAAAAGAGGATACCTTTGCCTTTTGATTTTGATAGGTTTTCTTAATTTCATCAGAAGTGAAGCGTAATAGGTACATGTAATTGTGCTACCCATTGGCAGGAAATATGTTACGACTACTCCGTCCTGGTTCTAGAAGACTGCACCCTTGCCTTTTTTGGTGGTAGTGAGTCCAAGTGATTTCACTGCATTGACTGGGCTTTGGTCTCTGGATCATAGTGGTGTACCCAAGTTTCATCCTGGGGAATTAGTCTTTAAAGAAACTTGGACTCATCGTTTTGGCGCATCTCTAAATTATTCCTCGAGCCCTCGACGCGTTCTTGCTTTTGGAAAGGTGTGAGCAACCTGGGAATCTATCTGGCAGACACCTTATGCATATGCAAATGGTCGTGAATAATAGTTTCCACATACCCGGTATTAATCTTGACCTCTTGGGCTATTTGGCGAATAGTAATGTGTCGATCCTCCAAAATGTTAGCCTCACCTTGACGGACAGATGGCAGAAGAGGAGCGACCAGGTCTGAGAGCTGTTTCCACAGTCTCCAGACTATGTTTGAATTAACGATGCGAGCGTTTTTAATTCAAATACGTTGTAAGTATATATATATATATATATATATATATATATATATATATATATATATATATATAGATATATATGTGTGTGCGTGTATATATATGTATTCGGGTATATGAGTGTGCTTATATACACACACGAGTAATATATCAGACATAATAGTATAAATAATAAATGTGATAGTGCATTGGATTAACTATTTTACTTTAACAACCAAGCATATATATATATATATATATATATATATATATATATATATATATATATATATATATATATATATATATATATATATATAAATAATTATAGCGGGGGGTGTTAAAATAGCTTCTATCGTACCCAGGCGCAATGCTACCCTACTCTGCGTGATGGCCCCGTAGTTCGGTTTGATAAAACGTCTACAAGACGGAAACCTTGATACAACACATGCGCTCTACACCGTCCTCCCTTTATCTTACTTCTGTTTATCACTAAAACCAGTTAATTCTTAAAGTAGAGTGTGTTCTGTGCGTCGTAAAAACGTACACCATAGTAATCTAAAGCGGTAATGAAATGACGATTGGTACGGCTGTTCATACCAGGAAAACATGTAAAAATAAGACATACCTACTGAACAATATGCGTGCCCACAACCGTGTATTTCAATCTATGTATATTACAAGTTGCTATGAAACACCTACAACTTATTGGGTATTGAATCTTGATATCTCTATACAAAAAGGTATTTATAAGATATACATTCATATAGCAACCAGGACGTAAGTCACACAACCTACGCGTCATGTTGAATTTACTTATTAGAAGATATAGACGTTGAACGTTATTTATCTTTGATTCTGGTGTATTTTTAATTGAGTAGAAATGTAGTTACTGCCAGTCTAATACAATCAATGATATTCTTATAATTGTTATTATGTGTCGGATATGTGTTAACAAGTATGTATCATCTGTATATTTCAATATCATACATGTTACATGTATTTATTGGGTAAAACAAAGATGATAAAAAATATCCGGCATCAGTCCATTACAGAGGGATGGTATAAATTTGCAATTCCTTACTTACCTTTCTATATTAACCAATGAAATACTTATTAAATACATAACTTGTTATTTATATTTTATATAATACACAAATAATGCCGGCTACGACAACTGGTCCAATATAATTCAATTTGCACACATATATTGGACTTCATTTACTTCTAATCAGAAGTAAATCCGAAATTTTCGCCGTTTATAAAACTTGTGTATATGTCAGTAGCAGGAAAAGGCGAGCAAACAATAGCTTGAAATACGCGTAACACTTAAAAAGACACGCTCTACTTTGTCTAATGACACTAATATTAAAATAAATCAATAGCTATCCAACTTCTTATGGTGATGAGGCAAGCCAAGAATGCATAACAGCCTGAATTGAGATGAATACAAGACTAAAAAAAAATGAGAATATATGCACACTGAAATTGATTAATGTTTATATTTTGGGGAAGATGCGTGCCTAAACGTTGAATTTGTAGCCTGTCTGCTGACTCCATTCGACCTAACTTCGAGTAAATATTGCCAATTATATCTCTAGAGTGACTGTTGGATAAAAACCTCTGAGACCAAGCACTTAAGAATTAGAAGAGATGGGATGGCGAAATATCATAAGGATGAAAGCATGAAACTGAAACGGATATAATCAGCTATTAAAGTAAATACATACATATAGACACATATGTATATGTATCTATAAAAGAACGTTTATAATATCAGGTGTACTTTTATTTAAATAAGTATAACTTAGGAATGTATTTTATGATATAATCATATCATGTTTACTTTCTATTGTAGCATGTTTAGGATTTAGATTACACTTATGCTATGTGTGCTTTTACAGGATGTAGTTATGTAGCACTGGTTTTGTTGCCTATAATAGTTGTCAAGCAAAATTATCTCGCCCCCCGACTCTCCTCAACGTAATAGTGATCTACATTGTAATTTGCGACCTGACGGTATCTTCTACACGTGTTATGGTCATCGACTCGTGCTGTTTATGAATGTAAGATGATAAGACATTTCAACAACTTAAAAAGCATGTCAAGCGGCTTTCCGATTTTCAATGGCTATTTTACACAAGTCAAACGTATTTCGCCTTGACGCCCATCTTTCGTTGTTGTACACTTTCTCTGAAGACATAGAAAGGGTTTAAGTAACTCTTGAATTGTTGTGATTCGCAGCTGACAGCTTCGCTTCCGGAGCAAGCACAACACCGTCATCAGGAGGAACCACTTCGCAGTTTCTGCTTCAACTGCACAACCGCTGTCTTGAAATGGCAGCCTCCTATTTCAAGAGGACGTTATGTAGCACTTGTATCATCTGCTCATTAATGCTAGAAAGACAAATTTCCTTCCTGACCCACTATCTTAAACAGTAAAGTGAAACATATTGTTCTTAACCACCTTTGGTAATCTTCCACACGTGTCAGGGTCCATCAACTAGTAGTGTTGAGAAAAGTCAGCCACGACGAACTATTAAAAATTAGACGCAGAGTGTATTAATTCTATTATTATCTCTATTCATATCAATATTAATATGACATCAATATACGTTTTATTATTCCGATGTATATAATTCACTCTTCCACCATATCACCAATCATTATCAATTTTGAGACACAGTTGTTCGCGTAAGTAGGTAATATAGGCTATATTAGTTGCATTAAGTGTTATGCGATTGGACAAACTCTTTGTAAAATATTAACACAACTCTAATGTTTTTTAACTTTAAAAGTAAGTATTATATATCAATTTCTAAATATTCTCAAAGTTTCAGTTGAGTTGTCGTATTTTAAAAGATGTAAGGGGCATACTATGGGCACAACATTTAATTTGATGTTAATACAGTTTTGTTTTGTACTTAATTTGATCATAATACCAAAATTATTTAAATATTCCCTGACTTTGAATACCCCTTAAATTTTATTCAGCTCAGGTGTTATGTGTTAGATAGTTTCTAGAATCAGAATCACGATGTTTGCCTAAGTTGGAAAATTTTCAAAATTGTATGGTATAGTATGGTGTAGTATAGAAGCAAAATATCTTGATTATAACATTCGTCATAAGTTTTAAAATGGTGATATTACTGTTTGGTTAGCGAAATTCATTTATCATGTAATAAACGATGATATATATGTATATATATATATATATATATATATATATATATATATATATACACCCACACCCACACACACACACACACATATATATATATATATATATATATATATATATATATATACATATATGTATTAAATTTCAAGAAAGAGGAAAAATGCCTTTAAAACACATGTGTTAGCTGCAGATATTTTTATTAAAATAAAAATAAAAATCAAAACAATATTTTATTTTCATCTTGACATTTTTATCTAATAAATTCGCTTGATACAAGCCTCGTCAGAGCTTTAGACAAATAAAAGTTATTAACCTTATTTTTTTGTAACAATCCTTCCTTGTCTTGTAGAAGTGACGTCCGATGTTGTGTGGACTTAAAGATGTAAATGTCTCTTTTAAATTTGACCTTAAATCGCGCATGGTTGCTGGTAGGTATACATTTGGGATAGTTCATTTTTCTAAGCATCTTTAAAATTTTAAACTTTAAGAAATAGGCAAAATGCTTTCGAAAAAAACATGTGTTAGATACAGATATGTTTTTATTGAAAACAAAATCAAAAATCAAAATAATATATCTATATATGTTTCATCTTGACTTTTTTTATCTAATCTATATATAAAAATATATATGTGTGTGCGTGTGTGTGTATATACATGTAATCAAATGTTCACTGTATAGTATGATCATCAGCGAAGTGACCTAGCCCCTCTAAGGGACCTTTCTTAAAACATTCTTTCACTAAGAACACAGAAGGTTTCTTACTTCACGTTTCTACCGTCTCTGTTGGCTTTGTTTTCGTTTTTTTTTTGGTTTTATTGTTTTTTATTTCACATTCACTGGATCATCACCGATAGGAGCTAGCGTATTCAACAGTTATTTGTGAGGTGTATATTTGACGTTATTCACCTCGACTTTTTTTCCCACTGATAATATCAGAAGTATAAAAATATATATATATACATATATATATATAGAGATATATATATATATATATATATATATATGTGTGTCTGTGTGTGTGTTCAAGTACTTGCGTGCGCGTGTGTTGAAACGCACAACTGTCCTAGCGAAACACATAGCTTCTAACAGCCAAACAAACACCATGTGCACGCAACGCCAAATAGACCCTTGTATACGGCAAGTGCCGTGTGCTGTAATACCGACCTCCACCGCCTTGTGGGCTAAGGTGTTGCCAGAAAAGCTAAGGGTGAGGCAATCCTGACAGACACCTCTAAAGGAGCTTTGGCCCTGTCAGCTGAGACATGCATGATTCACCGGCATAAAGTTCACACTCTGGTGTTTAGCATGGATATATCAATACTATTAGGATAGATGCCGTCTTTAGCATTTGTTAAAACAACCATCTATGAGAAGGAAATATCGATCTAACACATGCTGTTTAAGTGACTACAGGTGGTCGGAGTGTTTTTCTGTCACCGCGGTTATAGTCTCCGATACTCTAGAAGTAGTTGGCTTGTCGCAGAAGTGTTGATTACTTAATCCTGTTGCTGTGCTTGTATTGTTAGTGTATGAGATGTGATTCATATGTAGATACCAACTCTTTTACTCGCTTTGCCGGGTGAATGTAATGAGTAATTCGACGTTATATTGATATGGCGTATTTACTTCATCGTTATGGTTCTGACCGACCTGAGAGACGAACAGCACTTGTTGGACAATAACTATTACGCTTAAAAATTGATATACCAGCCTCGTCATGAACAAAATTGTCGGATTAGAGTAGTTGTGTGGCGGAGGGCTCTGAATATGTATGTTATTGGAACGACACAGGTATGGCGTAGGATGTTCTCCTACGAAATGGGTTGTTTCTAAACTCGGAAAATATCCATTGTGCCCTAAATGAGCACATTATGGCCTTACGTTTAACCATATTTGGTCAGCAATATGCAACGCTTATTTCTTTGTATGCCCTTAAATTGGGCAGCCAACTTTAGCTAGTTGGGTCCTTTCATGAATATCTTAAACGAGTTATATTCACTGTTCCGCGAGATGATATAATTGCCGGGAGAAGTTAATGCGAGGGTGTGTAGGGAATATCAAATATGGCGTCCACACGAACGTTATAAAGTTGGAAGTATAAATAAACGCTGGATGCGTTTATTGCAAATGTGAGAACTACATTTAGTGATAAATAATACTTGTTTCCAGTTTAAACTAAAGTACTAGAGCACATGGATGCATCCGCAATTCAAGCCATACTATTTGATCGATTTTGTCAACACCCGTAGACGCGATCTAATAGACTTTTCTAAAGTCCAAGTAAAAATAAATTTCGAGTGTTGGACAGATCCTCGTCTGGTGTCTGAAGTGTGTTCTTAGACCGAGGAGGTTATTAGGCAACGTCAAGTGTCCTCGTAGAATAAATGTTGCAAAGCTGACGGATTAGAAAACCGCTCTACACCTACAGAATAGACTTAAACAGATATCGTTTGCTGGTACGTGGGAGCGTTTTAGAAGTGTGTTTATTAAACAGCAGTATATCGTTTTTGGTCTAACGAAGGTGACAATAGTTTCACATTGCTCCAACTGCTACACAAAAGGCATAGATACTATGAAAAGCAGGTTGATAGCGGCTTGTAACCTCATGACCTCAAGTCTGTGGAACAGTCATACTTAGCTATTACATCAGAGTTTCAGAAATAACTTAGACGGATGAAGGATAAATGCTGGCGACAGAAGGCTTGTGATATTCAACATGCCGCTAATGTTAAGGAGAGTAAAACAATGTATGACTGGATTACAACGGTATATGGTCCTAGCTATTTTAGTGTAACCCCATTAAAATCTAAGGATTGCACTGAGTAATTCTAGGGATCCAAGCAAGCTACGTGATAGATGGGCAGACCATTATACTGATCTGTTCACTAATCCGTCGATAGTCAGTACTGGTGTTATAGGTAACTTGCCCCAGAGGGTTATTATTGCCGAAATAGATTGTGTTCGTTTCCCCAAGGAAGTTGAGAAAACTATATTGGAGTTGAGATGCGGAGCACCTGGTGGAAGTGATACACATGTGTTAGTCTTTCGCTGTATTTGAAAGTCATTGAGAGTTCAAATTAAAGGGTTGATTAACAACATCTAGTTTGGCGGCATGCTTTCCTAGATAGGAGTGACTCCATCATCGTCTCTTTGTACAATGGCAAAGGAAGAAAAGATGAGTGCAACAATTATAGAGGCTTCTTTTGAATAGGGCAGAAAAGTATTTCTCTGAATCCTGTTAATAACCTGAATGCCTACATCCGTCGTTTCATACTTCCTGAGATTCAGTATGGCTTTAGAAGGATCAGGGTACCACTGATATTATATTTAAGGCTTGTCAAATGCATGAAGAGTGTATCCAAAATCGTCTTGATTATGTCAGGTATTTCTTAATCTGAAGACAGCGTTCGTTTAAGTTAATCAGGAGGCACTGTGGAAGGTATTGGGTAAGTTAGAGTGTCACTTAACTTTGTTAGACTCCTCTGTAAGCTGCACAATAAGAACACGCGTGTCAACTGCAATGGTTGTCTCTCGAACCCTGTTGGTGTTAAACAGGGATATATACCTGCATCTAATTTGTTTTCCATCTATTTTGCTGTAACTCTGTCATTGGCTTTTATTTACTATGCCAAAGGTGTGTATCTTCGAGTTCGCACATCCGGTTGGTTGTATAACTTATAGCGTTTTAAGACTTTGTCAAGGACATTCTCCACTGCTATTCGAGATTTTCATTATACGTATGACGTGAAGCACGTGGCTAACTCGCAGAATGATATCCAGGAGATCACTGATCGTTTTGCATGTCGTGTAGACGCATGTGTCTTACAATAAGACTGGACAAGACAAATACTATGTTTGTCTTAGCCCCTGGCAACCGGTATAAAAAAGCCGGCAGGTTGGTTGAAGGCCACAGCCTGCATGTAGTAGATATTTTTGTATGTATCTAGGTACTATTATTTCGAGGAACATGCTGTTTGATGCTGAGATGTATTGACGTGTTGAACAGGTTGGTGTGTCTTTTTTTCATTCGTAGAAGCGGGTGTGGGCACCACGTTATGTAAGGCTTGAAACTAAGAGTTATGTGTATAAGGCGGTGTAGTATCAACTTTGTCTTTTGCGTGTGAGATATGGACCATTTACTGAATATATACTCGCCTGTTAAGACGTTTATAGCAGAAGTGCATTAGGCACTTGATTAACACTCTTTAGGATAGCTTTACCTTTGACACTGAAGTTGTGGAACCATCTGCTGTTCCAAACATCGAGTCTCGTATAAGTAAACTCAGACTTCGTTGGACTGGTTATCTTATTCGTCTTACTAGTTACAGACTGCCCAAGCAGGTTATTTCTTGGGAACGAACTGGGAATATTTGCCCACAGCATAAACCTCATAAGCATTCAAAGACAGTCTCAAACACGATTTGAAGTGCTTGGCAATTGATGTTTAAGGAATGTAGAGGTGACTGTAAATAATTCAAGGTGGACTAAAGCGCGTTCTAAAGGCAGTAAGCTTTTTGAACAGAATAGGAGGAAACACCACAGACATGAAAGAGCAGTGCACAAGAGACGGAGTGTGACACCTCCAGCACACGAATGAAACATCGAATACATAAGATGCCAAGCTGGCAAATCGGTAACTTTGCCACGTGTAGGTGTGTTAAATCAGTAATGATTGCATGTTTGAGTTAGACATACACGCAAAAGAAGTGGCTTCATTTATGGCATCTCTCAGACTATCACAACACTTGACACCTCTGTAGTATGGTCTGTAAAATGTGGTAGACCTGAGGAGCCATATCTGCGCATCTCATTAGAACCTTTACACTGATAGCACATCGATACGCCAAAAGTGGTCATATCCGAAATCAAATATACAGCCGCCATATGTAATACAATTTTTACTGTATAGTATGCCCCATAATATTTTAAGCATCACTCATCACAAACTCTAACACCTTCAAACAACCAAATGTTTTTTTTATAATTTATCTCCATTAATTATCAAACTCACATTGTGGAACAAAGAGTAGCATCAAAGCTTGAAAAACCATCCCATACACTATATTCTCTTAATAAATACACACAAATAAATAACTAAAAGTAAATAAATAAACTAGTTAGATATGATTTCACTTTTGTCTCACACTTATATATATATATATATATATATATATATATATATATATATATACATATTGCATATCCATACACTTTTTATGCTCATAATTACATTAATGATAGTTAGTTTGTAAATTATTCACTAACAATGAAACAAATGAGAATATATAAATACATCCCCACATAAATAAAGAAGCTTATAAATAGAATGTATTTGCTTTGTGTTCAAATATATTCACATATTGAATACATATGCATTTATATAGTCATAAATTGTTTAATAATTATTGATCAATTAATAATACAGATAAAATGAACTAAATACATATAAATAAACACATTTACGCATCAATAAATATACGAGTTATGTTATTTCTAACTCACTTTTACACATATTCACACATATTGCAACGAAGTTATTGATAAATAAATGGACCACAAATAAAGTAATAAAATAAATAGGAATTAATAATACATTCCCACTTGAACAAATAAACTAACCCGCATTATTTCCTATCCCTTTTCTTTTGCCAAAGTTGCGTTTCAGACTAGACACACTCTCCACGCGTTTACATTCATAATATATATATTAATTATTTATTAGCTACACACATCGATGTTTCATGCTAACGTCATCTTCAGTGGCAGGAAGAATTAATTACGGTCAGCGGGCTCGGACTCCGATCACAAATCGGCACTGATTCGCAGTCAAGAGCGTTCCCCCGTCGACCACAGCGAATTAGCTAATAATTTAGGAGGAATTTAATGTTGTAAATATTGAATCGGCGGGTATTTTACACGAGCAGCTGAAAGTGATCTTACAACAACAAACTGTGGTGGATCTTGCATACACTATTAGTACTGCTTGTTATTAACCCCACTCAGAGTGCCGGCCTAGAGGGCTTATGAGTATATTTATACACACATATTAATTATTTATTACCTACAGAAATCGATGTCTCATGCTTACGCACTCTTCAGTGCAGGAAGTTAATTCTCTACGGTCAGCGGGCTCGAACTCCGATCACAAATCGCCACTAATATATGTAGATATAATTGTTGTTTTTTTAGTCTTTCCTTTTAATTCGAAGCATGACAATAAGTGCATACTTCCGCCCAACCCCCCTCTCCTATCGGCCACGCTCTGTATCGACACATTTAACCCATCTATTTTTCTCTAAGCCAAAAATAGAAACATAAATTTACAACTTAAACCTGTCACTTGATTTCCTATTTCCAATTTAACTTTGTAAACTGCTGCTGATAACGGGTAAACCTAGATCGCCGTTTATACATTGTCCTTGTTTTCATCTACAGCAATGCCGAAACTCGAACATTCTCAGGCAAATTAAAATTAATGACTGTATGATTTTTCTGCATTTTTCTACATCTTGTTGAACTCTCAAATAAAGACGAAATGTTGATTAATACATACAAAATATAGTTTTCGGCTTTTATTTTTCATTTTCAATTGCGTCGGATCATCGTATCCCTATTGTTATTCATAATATATATATATATATATATATATATATATATATATATATGTATATACATATATATTTATATATATATACATGGAAATGGTGAAATAACATTTAATCACATTATGTCCTTGTAATTTTAAGTGTTTATGTCTATATTCACATGCCACATGACATAACGATTAAAAACATTTTGTTACTGAGATGTTTACTTATTTAATCATAACACTGTCTACCATCATTGTGTACACAAAAGACATGCAATTATCTAATAAAGTATTTTGGTGTCAAGTTAGATTAAAAAGCGAAATAGGTTTATACTAATCTATAATATTTTCACACTAAACTTACAAACGTACACACACACACACAGATTATATATATATATATATATATATATATATATATATATATATATATACATATATATATATATGAATTGCCATCTTGCAGTTTATTCGGTTACTCTGTACAAGGGTGTCCAGGACGACTTGGCATTAGGATATTTCACACTACAAAGAACCCTGATCGAATATTCAAAATGTGTTTTTCACATTTTTCTTGTCAGAGCCTTTACTCGTATACTATTATAAGAAGTAATGCCAATGATATTTCTATATATGTGTATGTAAGCATTATGAACTCCAACCATGTTCTATTCTTTTGATGAAGTGTGATATATGTATAGTTAAACAAAAAATAGAGAATTTCATTCCCAGACTGTTCTAACCACAGAAGGTTACAGTTGGAGAGCATTGATTGTTTCTTAATGGATACCGATGTGAAATTGTCGCTCATGCAGTTTCATCCTCTATCTTATCGATATGCTATCTGGGTTTAATCTAATAAATTAAAAATCAATATAAAAAAATAACAGTTGTTGGGTAATTTAACATTGGTAAATATCGTCGAGTTCTTGGCGTTTTTCTTTTGTGCAAAACACAGTGAAACATTATTAAAGCGAGCATTGCTATACCAGGCGCAATATGTTAAATAATAACTACTTCTTTTATAAATTGGATTTACTTAGTATGCGATGGTGCCTACATATCCAGTACACGATGAACTAATCTCTTCATGAATGACAAGGTCAATAACTGTTTTGAGACACAAGACGCCCTAAAATATGTTTTCCGTTCAGTCGTTAGCAATGTTATTGTCCATTGTTTATTATATTGCTTCGCTTTCCAAAGATGAAGACATATGCATTCATAATGGTCTAGGTCACCTTGCAGAAAAAAAACAAATGTAAGCCGATAACTGCCAATGGCATATCTTTCGATTTCGATAACTACGGCGTTGAAAATTGGTCAGAGGACCTAACAGATAAGACATTATGGAAAAGCGAATGCAAGTGGTATCTATTACAATTTTTGCGTTAAAATTATTTCACTTTGATTGAAATATGCCATAGAAACCCGTACTTTGTGTGTAAATTGTGATCTAACGCTTCGTTTAGTTAATAATGAAAATACGTGTATTACTGAATATACAGGGTGTCTAAGCTAAATGATACATATATGTGTGTATATATATATATTATAAATAAAAATGGGAATACAATGATCCGACGTAATAGAAAATGAAAAATGAAGGCCAAAAGCAAAGGAAAGACTTTCTTCATATATTGGCTAGTAATTGATGCATTCTAAAACTTCAAAGTTCATAATGTACACAAATCTTTACCGACTACAGCTTACACGATGTGCTTCTAAAAATGCCTAAACAGCTGTTTAATTCTCGGAATCTACTGTTTCTTGGTGGTGCAGACGTCGGTTGTGGTCTTTTACAACTGCTCCCCATACATAATAAGCAATGAGGTTGCAATCATAAAATTTGTAATGGGCAGATGTGTAGACTAGTGTACTCATAGAAGTCGTATCATATATGACATTTTCAATTCACAGAAGTACGTTAACAAATATATGTTAATATTATGTGTCAAATAGTTAATATTTTAAGCAGGCCTATTTGTTTTATTTCAAATAGATATTACACTGTGTGTGTTTCTACTAATTCAACAATGAACAATTTTGTAGCCTTCGCAGATTTCGTGTAAATGACAGTCTTATATTTATATTTATTTATCAACTTATAGTATTGTATTCTAACATTTCCTTGCGATTAGGCATATAACCATAAACTACTGTTAGTCAGTTTATATTGAATATATTTTACATTCGGTTGTCAATTGCGAAGTGCTTATTTACTAAATTATAAAATATTTTTGCTAATTCTCAGTTTTAGTTGAATTAGTTGTTAGTTTCCGTTGAATTTGTTGTAAATGGTCGGTTTTAGTTGAATTAGTTGCCACTCCTTGTTTTATTAATTGCTTATTATTGTTGAATCTGTTGGCAATTATTTGTCGAATTAGGTGCCAATCATAGCTGTTAGTTGAATTAGTTACAAATTGTTGTAGACTCAGTTGCCAATTGTACATTTTAATTTAATATTAATTCTAGGTTTTTGTTCGACGAAGATTAAACTCAAATTATTTTTCTATTTTTAGCTTTGGTGTTACTGTTACAATTATTAGTAAGTGTATTATATATTAATTTGAGGTCCATATAATATACTCATTAGTCATTTTTACGGTTTGTGTTTGCCTCTACTTTTCAATTCATTACTAGTCGAGTAAAGAGTTTTAGATAAATAAAATAAATGTTTTCTAGCCGTGAGTTGAGCGAAGTAAAACGCTAATATAATAAACACAACGTCGGAAATATGGTTTAATTTGGTAAAATACTTGACCATATATAGTTGTCTCAGTGTATTTACATTGTGAATATTTTACCCTATAATATATAACATTTGGTCGTTCTGTCGTTTAGTTTTACAGCATACACACTCTGTCGTGTTATTTAATGCCGAATTCGGCCATTTTGGTTAAAGTGTTTTATGTTTCATGTTATATACACCTTCAAATATTTATTCGTGTTTTAGGGTTGATTATTTGGTTTGGTCCTTTAAAAACTTTTCTCGGGTTATATAATGCCTAATCTGGTCATTTTTGTAAGAGTGTTTATGCTTCAAGTTGTTTATATGTTTAAATATGTATTCATGGTGCTAGGTTTAGCTATTTTTTAGAGAAACATTCTTGTTTATTTTATTGCGGTTTTTAAAGGGAAAGAAAAAAAACAATCAACTAAATGTGTGGTTTACTTAAAATCAGGAAGGCAGTGTCTTCAGACTGCCTGATTCGGTAACACAAGAATATTACATTTGTAATCTAATAACATGTGTACTTCTATGATACTATTCGCTCCACTTTCAAAAACCTAACCATTCGCTTATAGTCAATAATACTCTTAATCTCACAACCGTAAATATTCTAAATAATCTAACAAAAATATTGACAACACTACTATACAATCTACCAATATTAGATGGTTTACATAGTAATTTTATAGAGGCGAAGTAAATTGTATCCCCTCTGTGTGGTAACGTCTAATACTACATCACATTCACCGGCGTAAGTTGGTTGCATACACAGTGATAATAAGCGCTTAGGTTACAAAGAATAGTACACAAACACATTTGTTTACAGGAAAACACTTTACAATGCTTCACAGCTAACATTTGATGCTTGCCCCAAATATCAGTGGACACTATTTAGAAACAATTTATACAATGGAGCAAGACCATGGACGATATTGTTTAAACTACCACGATGATATTTGAAAGAAAAACTTGCGTAAGTGTGTGTATGCTTTTGGATGCATGGAGCGGATGTTGAAATTTGTTAAGTTGTAGAAGTTCTCAAACATAAACTTCTGGAGTTTCCCGGAATTGCGGCAATAGAAGCTGACTATACTGCAACACATATGACGTACCTGTAGCCACGCTCTTCAATCAAAAGTGTGCAATATCTATGAGAAATTAGTGAATGTAGTTTTGGAGATGTGTGTGTGTATTACGTGGTCCTCGTTGAAAAAATAAGCCATCAATCAACACAGGAACTTGATTTCCATGACGCCCGGGACTTTATGTCTAAACAAGACTAGCTACAATGATGAGTGTCGCATAAGTACAAAGGACATAGTAAACAATGCATTAGTTGAGAGGAAACACATATAGTTGAGCATAGTCATAGATTATCAGCAGACTCCAGTTTTAAATAATTCATACAATAAAACAAAAACACGACTGTTATTTTATAAATATCCCTGGTAATAACTGACAAAACCTAAATAGCTACGCACAGGGCGTCACATCGTTTACGTAAGTTACTTGCGAATTTCAAATCTGTTGTGTTTAGTTAATAATTAATCAAATACGTTTTGTACTTACATTTATCCATGTTAAAACGAAAGCCGGTTTCCTTTTATCTCTTTCATACAAGAAAACATTGCTATCTTCTTCGTGATTTTTTTTGGTTAGCGGCGCCTTTGTATGCGAGTGAGAGTTTACGAAGTTCTCAGACAGACATTCTGTTATTTCCCAGAAGTGATACGCGGAGCTAAGTCCTTCTGACACACATATGGCCAACACACATTACAACAAATGCTGTAATACGGTTGCGCCGATAAAAATCATATGCATGTTAGCGTAACTCAGCTCCGTGTCACTTCCAGGAAACCCAGAAATGGATGTGTGAGAATTTTCTTGGACGTTCTCAGTCCCAACATCTGCTCACAAAGTCTCTAAGTAGTAAACCCATAGCCTATTATTCGTTGATACAAGTGGGGAAAGACACCAATCTTACTGCCTGTAACGCAAAATACGAACTTAATATCCGTGTCAGTGGTATTCAGTCGTCTCTCGAACAAGGGGATGGGTGTGTGGTCCAGATTCAAGTTCCGCTTAGATGATGTGTTTTAGAGCCGATTCTTTAAAATAAGCTATAGTTGTTGCCAACCATCTAAGAAATGCACTTCAGATGTTGAGGATACTTTAATTATATAAGATATAATGTTTTTGTTTCCTTTAAAAAATAGTGAAATTATGTCGAAAAGTGTGTTCGTTTATGTTACAGTTATAGCGAACCTTCAATATCTAACCCCTGTTTCTCCAAGACTAATACACCGTGCTTGGCTATATTCTGAACAGTGTTGACTCATTCATCAGTTATGATTGAATATTATACCGAGTTAAAATATGGGCAGATCTATGTTTTTTTACAGATTAATAGAATTAGAAATGGTATGAAAGGAGGTGGGCATCATGTATGTATATTAACGCTAAGTGTGTTCATATTATTGTATATCATGAATTGTTTACAACAGGTTTTGTTTCAGCATGAAATAAATTCGTAAAGATCGACATGGCATACACACACAATGTTTCGACATAATCAAAAAGAAATTCCTTATTATTCTTTTTATATGTAGTTATTATGTTCAGTAAGATTCATGGTCAGCCATATATCTTTCTCTCTCTATATATATATAAATACTCATCATGATTAGTTTATTATTATACGTTTTCGAGCATTAAAACTCCTGTCAAAAAGTGTATTTACTCGATAGTTCGTTTGCATATCAAAATATAATATATATATATATATATATATATATATATATATATATATATATATATATATATATATATATATTACATTTTCAAGCCGGCTTTCGCTTCGGGCTAACTTTAAAATATTTTCGCTACATTTTTCCCCATTTTAAAGCATTTTCTCTGACATCTCTGCCCAAGAAGTATTGTTAATGGCGAATATTTTCCACCTCACTCTCTTCTGAGCCTGCCTGCCTGCACTTATTGGACATTTTACCCTTTGGATTTTCTATTTTCGCCGCACCTGAAGTAGTGACTTCTTGGAATTTAACTTTGATTCCTCTCTCACAACCTTTCGGGCCTTTTAACGACCTACCTATCTACATCTCATTCTCTCCGCTGGACTTTTCGACACTGGACTTTTTAGCAATCGGACATTTGCTTGCATTCGGGCAAAATGTTGCTCTGTGTTTCTTCCCCCTACAACTTTTATTTTATTTTTTCAAATTTTAAATCTTGGCCTTTGCCAACTTATCTATCCCAGCGACTTCCTCTGATGATAAGATTTTGATCTTTGAAAAGCCTGGCTTAAGGAAAATTTAACTTGAATAAATTGCCTTTTTTGCGGAATATACCTTGCTCTGAGCAATTGAATTGAATTATGATTTGGCTTTTGCTTCTCTAATTCCTTTCCATTCTTCTATATATATATATATATATATATATATATATATATATATATATATATATATAATTAAAGTGAAATATTTTGAAAATCAACAAGCATGCAATTTAAATAAAAAATTCATTTATTTATTTATTTATTTATTTTGCAAGCTTTCGTTGTAGAACTTTGTCAGGCGATACTGTCTTATAGTTTTGTTGTTCTTCTTTTCTTCCTTCTAATTTTGTTGGTATTAACTCCGAGGGGTCGAATCACGAAGCAGAAAGAGATGCCAAGTTCTTAAAGGCGTTAGGATAAGCGTAGTCCTGGCGATGTTATGCGCAGATTGACGCTTTTTTAAGTAAGGAAATTGACAACATCTTTGAAGCCCGCATTAGAATGTATTTAAGTGAAATATTTTGAAAATCAACAACCGTGTAATTTAAATGAAAAATTAATTTATTTACTTTTATATATATATATATTAGAGAAAGCATTATTTTAATCAATGAAACAGGCGGGTAGAAAAAAAAGGAAAATTGTAAAAATTACCTTAAGGCCTTATCGTCTGACCCTCTAAGAGGAAACGTCAGAATGGTAAATTAAAAACTTAAAGTCGAATGAGTTATGAGCGGAAAAAAGTGTTTCAGTTGGAGAAAACGATTAAGAAAGGAAACATTAAAAAAAAAAGGTAAATCTCTCAACGTTATGGTGGCTTTGAATCATTAAAGATCTCCAACTGATGCTTCAAAATATTTTGTCTGCACAGACTAGGTCGAGAATTGTTAATAACTAACGCCTCAATAATATTGAGATGGTAGTTCGACCTGGCACTGTGCAAAACAGAAAACAACCCATCGGAATAGTTGTCAGAACAACTATTTGTACTAACGAGGTGATTACCGATGGCAGATTCCTGTGTCTGAAAATACCCGGATGATCTCGAAACCTTGTGTAAGCGAATATCACGTGGTATGTGTTGGGATATTCTAATTTCTAATCTTTGGGATGTATTTCCAACGTAGTCAGCTCCACACTGACACATGAATTTATAAACAACATAATTTATATGAATGGCTTGCAAAACATCCTTACGAAAAGAAGAGAAAAAGGTTCAAGTCGTGTAAACTACTCTCAACATTGTTGCTGGAAAACACCGTTGAGTAGAAGAAGAAATCCTTTTAACAATGTCAAGGCCGTCAGAACCCAACAATGGGAGTTTCAAATAAATAGGGCAACGTGACGGGCCAATAAATTTACCACCATTAAATATAGCAACTTTACGTGCAATGGTGCCTTTTATAGTATTGATGGGATATCCATTTGCAAGAAAAATATTAGTAATTTCACCAAGTTCCGCATCGAGTCGTGTTAGTGAACAAATCATAAGTGCTAGATGAGTGAGAGTACCAATAAGATTTATTTTTCTTACTCTTGGACCGAAGGAAAACCAATTCAGATAAAGGCCTGTAAATGTTGGGTTTCTATACACACACTTTTCAAATGATAAACCAGATTTAGACACTAAAACATCGAGGAATGACAACGAACTACAATCCTCGACATTCATAGTGAATTGCAACGATGGATGCAAGTCACAAACAAGACGAAGTAACTGTTCAGCATCACTCCGTGAGGGAAAACAAGCAAAAGTGACATCAACGAAACGTGTGTAGAAAGCCGGCTTGGTTACTTTGGAAAATAGTTGGTTTTCCAAAAATCCAACGAAAATGTTGGCTAACGATGGACCAAGAGGGCTGCCCATGGATACACCATCAATTTGCCGATACATCATATTATTGAAACTAAAGGAAACTGATTTAGTAGCAAGTTCCATCAGTTCAACAAAAATTCGTTCAGGAAGCTGTGGAGACTTTAAGGGCCACGGTAAAGATAATCTGCAAATATGCCAATGGTTTCATCCAAAGGTACATCATCCACCCGCCTGTTTCATTGATTAAAATAATGCTTCCTCTAAAATTGATCCCACGATTCTGTTGTACACGAAATTTACTTACATATATATATATATATATATATATATATATATATATATATATACATACATACATTCATATATATATATATATATATATATATATATATATATATATATATATATATATATATATACTAGACTGAAAGATGCGAACACATGTGTATTAATTAACCTGAAATAGTACTAGACAAGTGGAATTAAATCTTAACATATTGAAGCTGAAATTGAGATTCGAAGAATCAAATATACAATAATAAAATCACATTTAATCACAAGGTTGCTAAAATGGCATATATATGCAAAGTTTTTTCTTAGTTCATATTAGGTATTGGTATTTAGATTAACACAGGAATGACATAAAATATGTTTCTTTAATTACACAGTAGATGTTGTGATTTGATTTAGTTACTCAATGATTTAGGGACTTGATCACTAACCTTTTATGAGTTGATCACTTTATCACTAATTTTCCAAATTATCGTTTTAAAATCATATTGGGCACGTTATTAACAATTTGAAATTTTATTTTTATTTTCATTTGAAAGAAATTAAAACAATTAATACAGTAAGGAAAACTTTAAAAATGGAAATTAGAACAGAACTATCAGGAAGAGTTGAATGTAAGTCAATTATGTAAAAGTTTGTTTTATTATTTTAAAATTAAAATTTAAAAAAACATCTGCTTTGCATGTAACACATTTTTTTTTAAAATCCTGACTCGTGCAGTATGGATATGTTGTTAAATACAGGACCAGCCTATAGCTGAGAAGAGTCAGCCTCCGAATACACTCCACTCGAGGTAATGCGGTAGAAAGCAATCGATCATGGATTCTTCACATTTTCAATGAGGCTTTAAGCAAATAACACTTTATTTAATGAATCTCCTAATTCATTATTGTTTATTATTCCCTTTTAATTGCAAATTTTACTCTCCTATTAAATCTTCAAATCTCAATTCCAGCTTTAATATTTTAAGAGTTAATTCCTCGTGTCGTGTACTTTTCCAGGCTTATATTAAACCATATTAATACACATGCGTTTGCATTTTTCAGTCTAGTCCACTATTTTAAGGAATTGCAGTTTGATAATGTACAATCTATTTTTATCATAATTTAAAACAGGGGCAAATAAGTAGACACCAAATCATGAGTGGCCAGATTAAGTTTGAGACAACTATACTTTGAGTTGATGAAAATATTAGTAACAATCGCTAATTAAGTTGAACCAATTACCATTATTACATCACAATAATGAAAGCATCTAATTGATTAGTGAACTCGCCTTGGAGTTATTATATCTTATCCGCTGAACAAAATTAATTCACACTTTTCTTTATTATCTTCATAAAAGAAATAATAATACATACTAACTTACTCCATTATCATGATTTCGACAAAATGAATGAATTTATTATAATTATTTAAAATATTTTCCTTTCATGGACAGCCGTGCTACATGATTCAGTAATACCCGTAGAGACAAAGTCATGAGAAATTATATTGTGATAAACTTGAATTTAACTTTAAACATGGAGTTAGCAACAACAATAATTTCGCCTGGTACAACAAGCTTAATCAGATATTTAAACAAATAAAGGTGTTAAGCTTATTTTTCGTACTAAGCGAAATAATAAGCAAACAATGTCAAGATGAAAAAAAAAAGATTTTGATTTTAATAAAAATATCTGCATCTAACACATGTTTTTAAAGCATTTTGCCTCTTTCTTTACGTTTTAAATTTTAAAGATGCTTAAAAAATGAATCTTTCAAAATTTATATTAAACATTTAATTCTTACAAATGAAGTAATTATAAATATCGTAATTAAGCTTGGAATTAAAAATAACTAAACTTTATTAGTTGATAAAAAGTAAAAGTACATAATTCGAATATTGTGAATTAAAACATTTTCCTTTTCGGTACATCTCTACTACAGTATTCGTTACTATCCATAGCGAGACGACTCTACAATTGTCTATACTTTAGTTATATATTAAGGGATTATGTTTAAACATGAAGTTATTTGGTAATAATAAGTTAGAAAACAATTAAATTATCTTCACTTATGCAATTGATTGTTTTTTCGAATATGATAAGAAAGACATCAGTCTTTTCTGGACAACCTACCACATAATTCCGTACTGCCCACAGAGACAAATACACACATGACAATATTCTATTGAATTTATTTAGAGTTTTACTACAATAAGTGTATTTATTAAAAATAGGTTTACAAGCAAAATAAATAATGGTGTTGCTTATTATTTATACCTCCTTTTAACTAGCTAACGTCCCACCAATTATTAAAATTAAATGATTTTTACATTTTCTAAAATTTTAGATATATAATCTTTTTTATTTAAGTAAAATGAGATAAACAATATGTTTAATATGTTCAATTCAAGTATTAATGAATAAAAAAAAATGATTTTCAAAAAAGTTTCAGAATAATAAGAATGAATTTCAATTGTTGAGGATCAAATAAGTTCAAATAATGTCTAATTACGTCAGAACTAATTAAAACATCATAATGTAATAATGAATTACTTCAGCATAAATTATATTTTCAGAATTGTAATTTTCAGAATGAAGACACATACGATACAAATATGTTTATTATATCAAATTCCAATAGTAATAAATTCAGAAAATATTAAATTTTCTAGAAAAAGGTGAGAATAAATATCAGACTAATAAGAATACAGTTCACTTTCTGAATGTAAAATTAATAGATTTTTAAAATTATAACAGAATAAATTCACAGATTATAATTCATTTAGTATCGCATCCAGTATACATTCTATTTTAGAATTGTAATTTTCAGAACAAAGTAAAGAAAGATAAACTTATGTTGAATAGTTAGAATTCAACTAGTAATACATAAAGAAAAAACTTTCATTTACAGAATAAGTTCAGAAAAAGTCTCAGAATAATATTAATCAATTTCAATTCATGAGTTTCAAAAAATTTAACAAATTGTAGATTAAACAAAATATCTTTCAAAATAATAAGTTAAATATTCAAACATCAATTATTAATTTATAAAAAAATATTATTTCTGGAGTGTTTATTAAGTTCAAAATAATTATTTCAAAAAGAATAAATTCGATATTTAAAAAATCATTCTTCAAATTTCAGAATAAATTTTAACATTTTTATTCTAGTTAAATTACATAATTATTGAATTCAGTATAAATCTCATTCTCAGAATGAATTTTAATATTTTTATTCTAGTCAAATTACATTATTATTGACTTCAGCATAAATATTCTTCTCAGAATCAATTTTAATATTGACTTCAGTATACATATTATTCTTAGGATGAATTTTAATATTTTATTTCATTCAAATACTATTATTATTGACTTCAGTATAAATATTATTTTCAGAATGAACTTTTATATCTTTATTTCAGTCAAATAATATTATTATTGACTTCAGTATAAATATTATTTTCAGAATGAATTTTAATATTTTTATTTGAGTCAAATTACATTATTATTGACTTCAGTGTACATATTATTCTCAGGATGAATTTTTATATTTTTATTTCAGTCAAATTACATTATTATTGACTTCAGTATAAATATTCTTCTCATAATGAATTTTAATATTTTTATTTCAGTCAAATAATATTATTAATATTGACTTCAGTATAAATATTATTTTCAGAATTAATGGTAATATTTTTATTTAAGTCAAATTATATTATATTTGTCTTCAGTATAAATATTATTTTCAGAATGAATTTAAAAATATTTGTTCAATTTTCCATTCATATGTTTCCATAAATTATTCAACTAAGTAAATGTCGAAGAAATGTGCTGTGTTTTTCTTGAAAACTTTATTACTAATTTCTATTCCAATGTCAAGTGCTATTTTTGACTAGACAAGTATAATCACTTATAATATATGATGTTCCTCATCAGCAATGACAGCTTTTAATGTAAAATTAGTTTAATATATTTACTGCTTTTTAAAACTGAAGTTCATACTATCATATTTTATACTTTTTCTCTTTCATTATTAATCAATGATATATTTATTGAGATTACTAGATATTTAAAATAATTAGTGAATTAAAGTGTTGAAGTTTACTGATGGTCAGTGTTTTCCAAACACATATCAGAGTATTTCATCAAATTAGATGTTATTGAAAGTAAATATTTCAATCGTTGGTTGCCACTTATATGATTTAATATCAAATCTTATTTTATTTCAAATAGAAGTCGAGATTCTATACCACATACAAGTCGGGAAGTACAATTGCAAACATTGTTTTTTAATACATGATGCAATCTGATGAATCTAGTATGATCAGTTTGAATAAATTAGAAGTTTTTCTCTGAATACTAAATAAAGTGAGAGTTCCTTTCGATATTCATCGTCACATTGCTGATTTTAATCATCAAATCTTCTACCAATGATTCCTCTTAAGATAGACACATTATTAGTAGTATCATTAAAGTTGATATTACTCAATTATTGATGTAAATCATCTATGTTGTAATAATAATGGAAATAATCAAGTAAGTCAGGCTATTGAATCAGCGATTGCACAACTGTATTTGTAAAATATGCATTAATTTGATTAATCAAAGGATACACAGGAATTACAGTTTGGCTAATTTTATTTATTTTCCTAGTCTTGAATGGTTGGTTTGTATTTTCTTTCAAATTAATTATTTCAGTTCTTTTTGGGGACATGCTAGACAGATGTGCCATACAAAGGGGGTAACTCATCTTTTACAGTACTATTCCGTAATTTGTTGTACGTTTCTCGTGCAAATTTATCAGCCATAATTAATGATTTAGGATCTAAGTGAAAAATATACACATTGCAAACTTTCGTAGCTCTTGGAAGAGCCCCATAATCTGTACCATCAGAAGACATACAATTGCCTCTATCAGCAATTATTCCATCCACAGACATTCGTTGTTATTTTTGAATTGTTATAGAGTAAGCTAGTGAAAATGGAAATTGTGTTAATGTGACAAACACACCAGAAAAATGTCATAGTCTGCTTGAACTTTTCCTATTGAAATACGTTTTTTATTGGTACCAAAAATCATCAAAATTGTGGCAACACTGTTTCTATTTCAAACATTTCAACAACGGTTCTAATAACAGCATTTCCTAATCCTTGACCTACATCAATGTTTCTATTCAGCATCACTCTAGCTCCTATTTCAAAATGTAGCAATATTTTAAGTCTAGCAATGTCGTGTGTTTTCTTGTTTTTTTCCAATATAAACATTTTTCTTTTTTCTAATGTTTACTTGTCTCATAGCAGTATATTTAATTTGCCTTTTTTATTATGTCAGTATCAAACTCATCAACAGCTTTATTAAAAGTCTAAATTTAAACACAATTACATTCAAGATTTATACAATTTTTAAGTAACTTCTTAAACAGTTGCTTTTCTACCAAGAAAATAGGCATGTTTTTTGAAGACTGCTAATATCAGAGTATTATGGTTACACCAATCCTAATTCTTTCCAAAATATCAACTTAGTTGTCTTTGTCTTCCGTTTGCCAAATATTAATAGTACGTTCATCATATTCAAAGTATTTCTACAATGAGTGACCATGATAACATTTTTTGTTAATTATGCATCACATAATTGTATTTTAGAATAAACTGTTTTTATTGACAATGGCAATTGCATTAAATAACCAAACAATGAAATCTACATTTGTTTTCCGAAAGGATGTGCCATTATTTGGAGATCTCGAAAATATGTTAAAGCCTTTTGTCAATGAATGCCAGCATCAAGTGACTACCCATGCTAATTAAACTAATTATGAAAAGCCTTGATCCTTTATAAAATTACCAAGTTCACTTTCTGCAATTCGTTGTGAGTTGGGAGGCTTTTCTTTATTCCAATGGACCGTTTTTTTCTCATAATTGAAATCACTTCATTGTATTTGTTTTATTTTTATGGAGTTGAGCTGTTTTTCAGTCACTGATTCATCAGTCACATGTCTTTCCCTTTGATGTTCAATAAAACAATCAACATTTCTTTTTACATCATTTGATTCATCAAGCACCTTTTACTGACTTCTATTTCCTCATTCAATTTCTAATTGTATTGCCAAATTACATAGAATCAGCAAATATTTCTTTAATATTTACATATTGAGCTAATACTCGCAATTCTGAATAACAATTTTGAAATGTTTCTTCATAATAACTAACACTACGCAATACATCAATATCTACATTTTTCCGATGCTTAAGAAGCGTAAGTATATTGTGGTAAAATCGCTCTTTGGTGTATTTGTTCAGAGGCACATTCGCAGTCTTGATAAGTTTTTATTTGACCTTTTAGAAATAGCCTGTACTGTTTGTCATGCTCATTCTTTTTTCTTCTTTTTCTTCTAAGGTTAATATGACACCTTTTGATAATTACTAGCGACTTCATATAATGAAGATTCTTCTAAGAACACTAGTCTATTAGAATTATAATTTTCCACCATATTTTCGTAAAATATGTTTGTGAAATACTGTGGTATTTCTTGCAATTCTTGTTTTGATCTATGGCGTGTTTTGTTATAAATATCAGCGCCAATCCAAATAACTTGATCGGATGAGCTAAATAAACTTATCAGAACACTCATATGCTCGAATAACTTTTTTTTCCATAAACTGAGACTAGCTGACTTGTATCTTCTATAAAGTCGTAACTAATAGTGTGTCTTTCAAACACGTAATCGCCGAAAACAAGGATACTCTCATTTTTGTTTAGGGGAGGTGAAAGTGAGAGTATTTATCTACAAATATATTGACATTTGTTTAAATATATGTCCAAATATTCTGGAAAGTCTTCCAGTACGATATAAAAATTGATATGTTTATCGTGGTAAGTATTATTTATTTAGTGCAATAAATATATAAATATTTTTTTTCAATTTTTGACAAAAAACATATATAAAAAACTTCATCACCTCTAAGAAAACAATGCGAAACTAATAGCAAAAAAAAACACAAATACGTGGATGTTTACATCTTCAACAATAATTAATATATTTCATATAGCCAATTGTTTTTACTTTTCTTTATTAATAAAGATAATTTTTTTTATTTGTCATTTATTTGCATTCTTTCGTCTAAAACTGTGGCTTTAGTTTTCCATTTGCCCTTTTTTGGGGCATTTGTCCTGAATGATTTAGCTCCAACTTTCAATTATCAGTTTTTCCATTGTTCTACTAAAAGTAACACAGCTGGGTTTCTATGGCCCCAATCTTTCTATTTTTCTATTCTTAAATCATATTTATATTTTTAAAATGTGTGTCGAGTTAGAGGGCATAAGAAACGTTACTCAAATGGCATTTTTGGCAGTTTAAACTGCTCAACCCTTCCATATATTGTATATATTTTTGTGATATCTATATTTATACATTCCTATTGCTGTTTGCTATATTTCGGGTATAAAAACAAAATGTCTGCTTTAAAAAACATGATGGTTCTTCAAACTAAATGGAGGGGGCGTTATCCTACACGTTGATGACCACACATATTTTGAATAAGTTTTTATATATTGGATTAAATTTGAATTTCTTTATGTTAAAAAGAAGCTTCGGACTAATCAATACTAGTGCAAAATACCGCATCAAGTTTGGATGAAAACTGAATTAATGGAAATTTAAGAAACTGATTATGATTGGGTAAATCTTGACTATAAGAATATTATTCACAGACTGCTGTGTTTCATTGATATATATATATATATATATATATATATATATATATATATATATATATATATATATATATATATATATATAGTTTGCAAGTTCGAATAGTTTCGATAGGAATTCGAATCAGAGAGCTCTATGTCCGTTCAAACAGATCATGGATAAGTTTTGAGGTTTAAACAGACTAGATATACTTTCGGATTGAACACATTATAACTTATTTCGACCGTAACTAGGTCTCCTCAGATGTGTTTCCAACCGTCATTCAAACCGAAATCAAAGAGTTTTACCATATTGAACACATTTAGGCATTACTCATGATCAGTTTTAATCATGATCAGTAATAATCCACCTTTTAAATCGAGGATTAATTTCTTGTAAATATAAGAAATCTATTTTATTTTTGTACTTTGACTCCACATATTTTTATACGTCGCTAATGCTACCACCCTACTTTATTAATTAACATAATGACCCCTTATTATCCTCCATATATTTGAGAGACCAATCAGTAAATAGAATATCGGTGCAATTCTTTTTCTTTTTATTTTATTCTTTCTTTTTACTTTATTTTTAAATTATTGATAGATATATAAAGTTGTTAAAACTCTCTCATTGATGTTTGAATGACGGTTGGAAACACATCCTAGGAGACCTACTTAAGGTCGAAATAAGTTATAATGTGTTCAATCCGAATGTATATCTAGTCTATTTCAACCTCTCTCTCTCTCTCTCTCTCTCTCTCTATATATATATATATATATATATATATATATATATATATATATATATATAGTATATTGTATTTAAACCATACACTGACTTTCTTGATCAATTGTTTCTTCCAATAATACATGCCTGGATTCAGACATTGAAAGCAAAAATAAACTTCAATGAACTGTTCTCGAATGAAATCAAGTGCTCTTTATTTTACACGCAAGATAGGAACAAAACCGATACATGCTCGTTTTAAACAGAAATTGAAGCATGCAATGTATTAGCGTGCCTTTGATATTTTTGCTGAAATATCTTTTGATTATTTTCCGGGGTAATGAGTAGACACTTAATTCTAATTGGTTCTAATTAGACTAATCAAGTGCGTTTCCTTACTGCTAATTTCAATTGCTATTTCAAAAATGTACTAATTAAACCCGAAATGAACTGCAGAGTTGCGAATCTTCTAATGCTTCGCGTTTTCACGTAAACGAAACAGGTTTGTTTAATGATGAAAAATGTATCATTCTTAATTAATAACTTCTCTTTTCAGGCATATCGTTTGTAATTAAGTAATCTGCAAATAGTATACTATGTTTAACACAGGGATACGGCTAGGATAGTCTCTAGCATTCCGAATAACATTGGAGCCGAGAGTGATGAAGAATGATGAATGACGGCACATTTCCCAGAGGTTCCAAATATAAGCCTCACGATCTAATGTTGTGTAAGACCTTACTTAGAACCGGATGTTGGTATACCGGATTTAAGGAAATGGTTGGTTTCAGCAGTAGAATAAATAGAATAAAGAAAGAAACCAAGAGAAATATGTAGATGTATCTGGCAAATATGGTGAAACAAATGTCACAAACGGATAACTTAAACTGTTCAATGTCGTTCAAGAGACGTCACAGTAGTAAGAAATAATTGACCATCATTTTTGTAACATTTATTGGCCGTATTTGATAGTCCGATTAGCGTATGTGAAAATTCAATATTAAACAATTGTTTATATAATTCTAAAAATCGTTTATTCAAAAACGGCATACATTACTAGACTTGGCGATGCTAAAATAATTTATATTTTTTTGTAATTGTTCTTTAGTAATATTCGTTTCGATTTTGTTTTTGAAAACGATACTATCTTGATTTTATCTGAATCACCTTACTAATATTGTCTGTGTGTTATGTCCCATTTAACAAAAATGTTCGTCGGCCAGCAGGAGTGTTTCATTAGGTTGATTGGGGCCGTCACCGTCAATTGTAATCGCCTCTGCTTATTTGAATCCAATAAGATCTATTGGAACAAGTTTACATTATCAAGAAAGTTCTATTATATGTTTGTAAAATAGCACATAGAGTTTACTAGTTTATAATAGGTATAACGTTTTGAGCCTTAAACAATTCAAACAGTGATGTCATGAGATAAACTACTTAAACTATACCATAATAAAATTGTAATCCACATCAAATATGAATGGGTGCAGCATACCTACTGATATGATACATTTTTTTATTTAGCTGTATAATGATTATGTTTCGGTAGAGTTTAGATGCAACGATATATTGCGAGCTTAGACGTCGAAGTTCTGCAAAGGAAATATTTAGTAACGATAAAAGGTAACCTGCTAACATTGATTATCATACAGACTATCATATTTCAAAACGATTTTTTTTACTAATCAATTAATGTAAACACGCAGGTAAAAAATGACTTGACGTATAAAGTATATATTTTTTATTATTTTTGATAGCACTATGATATATCTATATAAAATAGAAGGATATACCGTTATAAATAATGCTAAGATTACTGAAGAAATTCTAATATTTTGCTGGTGCACGAATAGATCATAATTAATATCGGATGTTTTAAAAGAATTCATTTGTGGTTCAATACAAACTACTAATATTTTAGATGATAGTTGTATATACCAACATTTGCCCGAGAGTTTTTACTATCATTCATGTCGGTGTTACTATGTAATTGCATGTCAGCACACAGAAAGGTATATCTAGTTTTTTGCGAACAAAACAACAGACTTAATAAAGCAGATAATGCACTGTTCTAAACTGTAAACCTTTACTCTAGATGTTCAAATGATGAGATAATGCCTGGGATGCTCTAATGCCAACAACACAGATAAAATATGACCCTTTACTATAATGTGGAGGCAATGCATGCAAGGATGCTATCATAAAAAAACAAACATATAATATACGACCTGAAACCAAAGGAGAGGAACTGCTTGGGAACAATGTATCATTAGAAAAGAACATATACTACAATGCTTACCAAAGGAATAAGTGATGCCTAGTATGATATTATCATAACGAAGGCACATATACTACACCACACTGAATGTAGGGAATTTGTGGTTAGATGGTCTAATGACAATATAACAACTATTAATCTTACTTCTGAAGTAATTATAACAAGCTAATATATTATGTTGAAATAGGGTAACACAATTACTTGAGCATTAAAATACTATATAGTACTACTGTTGTGCCCCTGTAAAAGGGTCCGGAAAGAAAACGAACACTCTGAGTTAAGAGAAAAATGTATATGGAGAAATGTATAATGCAACAGATAATCAGAGTAGTTGAATGTCTGTCTTTACTGCCTGTATTAGACCGGGGTAGTTCCAATAATGAGATGTATGTGTTCTTAGTATTTATATTGAGCAGAGTAGTTCATGTAATATGTAAGATAACGTTCCATAACACTGTCTCCCAAGCCTTTTGTCCGCATGAGTCATAGTATTCTTTTCCTTTTACATTGACGCTTTTTCTGGGGCTGCTTGGGTATCTAAATGTTAAAAGTGTCGTATAAGTTAAGCATAACGTCTTCTTGAGGGGTGGAGTCGGTGTCGTCCGATTGTCGTGTCCTAATATATTTTAGGTGTCTCTTATGAGAGAACTGAGAACCTGAGATTGTGTAACACATATACACAATTCTTTTTTATATCATCATAACAACTCTGATGCCCTATTTTACACGATTTGATCTCAGCTCTAAAATCTATGAACATTTACTTTTGTCGGTATAGCCTTCTTTCTATTTCAGCAAGATTTCCTTGGGATCTATCAAAATCATATTTGATACCTTCTAGTTGTTAAAGTCGTGTCTAGAGTTCTTTAATTATAGACTTCTGATGTTGGAGCACACATTTAAATTTTGACAGATTGTCTTCTTAGCTTCAACATTTATCTTCAATACAAGTAATGTTATCGTTCACAGCCTTAAGTTGTTTTAAAACATATTTTGCAGCAGATTTAGTGATCCCAACTTTTTCACAACAACACTGTTAAAACTCCTGTTGATTATTCGTCTCCGCCCTTAAACCATGAGTTTATTCTTTTGAACCTTCAACTGGTTATCCAAATGATTTTACTTGATTTTTTCAAGTGTAATGTTAGCTATTTGCAGCGTCAATTGTGTGTCCTTATGTGCTTTAATTTCTGCAGACAATTAATTTGGAGTCAATTTACTACGATTTTTAATGGTTGAAACAAATTCTTTTTTTAGTTTTTCCGATTCGGTTCTCAGATTTCTTATTTTCTGGAAGAAAGTGTTGATTGGTAACTCCCATAAGTTGAAGTGTTGCATCAAATCTGTTCAAAATAATGTTGGGGTATTTTTAATAAGAACCTTTACATTTTTGGTAGTTTCACTTGAAGTCACATTTGGAATGATTCAAACTTTGAATTTATGTTCTCACTAGTCACTGTTTAGGCTATGCTGTTCGTTATTAGCATGGTTTGTTTATCCAAACTTTTCCATATATGTCGACACGTCTGAACAAGAATCTAATTGTAATTTTACATTTCTATTTGGAAATTTAACCGGTAAGTATTTTCATATATTTATGCAGTCGTGTTTTTCTCTTGTTTTTGTGACTGAACCGGACTTTTATTTCCTGTATTCGTTCGAAAGTTAGACAGGTTTTAAAACGGAGTGGATTATCCATAACCCAATAAAGCGATTCACAAAGGAAACAACTAATAGGCGGTAATAGTTTCGTGTTTTTCATCAGGAATACTTGTTTTTGTAGGAACGTAAAAAATGATCCCTCTTTTTGGTCGCAATTGTTATTAAAAGAGAGCTGCAATACAATTTTTGACGTATCATTCTAGTGTGAACAATGTCCATCTCTTCAGTATCTTTAGAATCATGTTTAACAATTACAACGTTGTTGCAGTATTCGACTAATTTCTGTAATATTTTGTTCGGCTTACTTTCAAACTTGTTTAGGACGTTACATCTTATTTCGACGTATGTGGCTGATACAAGCCTTTGCAGAATATTAGGCATTTAAAGTATATGCGCTACGTTCAGATAGTTTGAAATCGTCACGGTTTTTTTAACGATCGACACGAAAGTCGAATAATCTTCGTTCTTATTTCTGATTACGTTAACGCACTTCCACTGTTTTTTGAACAAGGAAGTTTTCGGTCAAAAAAATTACGTTAAAAGCTTTAAAATTCAGAAAAAAGTCAAGTAGCTAGTTGTCAGGGTAAAATATAGTCCATAAAGTTGGTATGTTCGCTGGTCTTTATGTATGCGAACTTATTAATAATCTATCAAATTTTCAAAATCTATGTTGTATAGATCCTCGTACCTTCTAAATTATAAAGTCTTCTGGGAAATCAGTGAAATTGTTAAACGGCATTTTGAGAAAAAGCATTTTCCTTCTCATTATATTGACGTCTATTCTACATTGTTTGTAGTAATTTTTGGATGTTTCGATTTCGTCCCATTATTTTTTTTTAGTTTACCGTTTTTCTAAAATTTGTTCCAGTAGGCTTTCTTCGTTTTTTTTATTTTGTTTTAGTAGAAGCTTTTGAAATCTTACCCCGGTATTCTGTCTATGTTGCATTTAGTATTCCACGAGTACTACCATAGTTGATTTGAAATAGTCCATGTGTTATATGTGTATTCATAGAATACGGCGTTTAGAAGGGGTTTTCTTTATTTTATATCACCCCACTAACGTAATATACGTTGTAAAAAGAGAAAGAAAGTATAAAATGTATTTGTTGGCAGAATTAAATGTTCACGCAACACGAGATTTTACGGTTAGCACATTAGTCAACAGAAAACATAAGTTTGTTTCTTTCTGCGGTTAAACTTTTTTCTCTTTTGCAGAGAAAAGAACATACGATGTTTTTCTTTTTTTGTTTAGAATTAACACGGTACCGGTATAACAATAACTACATCATGCACATCTCTCTTTGATATAAAAAAGTTATTTTCTTCGTTATTAAAAACACCCAAAGGAATCCACATTGGTTAAAAAAATCCACTTTGGTTTAAAAAAATTCCAACTTACGAGAATTATTTTTTTCTTTTTTGGTCAGCCGGCAAAATCTGTTTTCAGAACTTTCCAGATTGTCGGGTAAATATTCCGTTAGTTTCACCACTTTCTTCTTTGTTAAGGCGTCAAAAAGTTATTTAACATACTTAGTCGGACGTTGTGATGGCCCTGTGAAGGGTCCGGAAGGAAAGCACGAACTCTGAGTTAAGAGAAACAAAGTATATTGAGAAAAACATAATACATATAACAAGAGTGGTTGAACGTATTCACGACTGTCAGTATAATACTGTGGGACTTAAATACTGACGGGAATGCGCTGCCAGTATATATATATATATATATATATATATATATATATATATATATATATATATATATATATTAAGAAAAAGAGTGCATGTAGTCCGTACAGTTATGTACCATAACACTTACATTTGTCTTAATTATGATAGTTTTTGCATTAGACAGACATGCACAAACTCTCTATTACAAATAGATGGTATACGTAAGACATGATATGCTAAAGAATTACAGATGAGTTTTCCTATCTTAAATCGCACAAAATATATGTGCGTCCGGTTTATAAACATAGTGTGTAAATGTGAAACGTTTCATCACACTAGGAAAACAAAAGTGATGGTCAGATCCATTCTAACATTTCTCCGCGCCCTTATTACATCGCCCTGACAAATTATATGACACTATGAAGCTGTAAAATATTTGAAAACAGAGTTACACATCTTATTCATGAAAAATGAGAACATCAAAGTAATATAAACTCGCAATTTTGATGAAGCTGTGTTTATTAACTGTACCGAAAACTTAGTATACAACACCGGTAAAAAATAAGAAATGTTTAAAATGTAAAATGAAAATATCACTCCTTATCAAAATCAGATCTATGTTTTAAAAGTAGGGAATATTCACTCATATTATTTTCAATTTGTAATAAACTAAACATATTCAGAGACACGGAATTACGAATAGACACGTAAAAAAATGATGCATACATGTTTTAGAGTCCGCTTTCCTCGCTAACAAATAGCACTCGGAGCCCTATTAAGCAGCAGTATACGTTCGAAACATCGACATTTTACATTAATTTACATATGTGTTTCAGAGATGAATATATTTATTATGTATTAGCATTTAAGTTTAAGAGTACGAAAATGATGAATGTGGTATTGGTTTTCTCAATGTGTCAATCGGGTTGAGTATTAGAGTAGTGAAAAAAGCAAAAGGTGAGCAAATGTAAAACAAAAAAACATTGAAGAGCCGGCATCGTCAGACAAGAAATCTAAGATACGAGTAACCATGGTCAACCATGAGTAGCCAGTGTCAGCCATATGTAATATATATTTTCTTTTGTTTGTAACTTTGTTAATACTTTACTATTTCTTCAATTCTATGTGGCATTCGAAAACACGCATGCACTTATGCATCGTTGCACTTAAGTAAAATCCCTGTAGCTATTTCCGAAGTTATGTTGGTTATGTGCTCGCTACGCTCATGAAATATTAGCAAAGTGTATTGAGCTTCATAGAGATTACACAGAGGCTTTAATATGTTCTTTTAGAGGGAATATTCACTCATATTATTTTCAATTTGTAATAAACTAAACATATACAGAGACACGGAATTACGAATAGACCCGTAAAAAAATGATGTATACATGTTTTAGAGTCCGCTTTCCTCGCTAACAAATAGCACTCGTAGCCATATTAAGCAGCAGTATACGTTCGAAGAGGCTTTAATATGTTCCTTTAAAGATCACATTTTATGTTGCCAAAGGAATAGTGTACTGCTTGTTAGTAGTACAATTGCATTCTCCTTCCATATCGTATTTATAATGTGGAAATTAAATGATACAGTTACTTATTACAGACAATATATAAGCAATGAATGCCAGTAGGAATTGCGGAAGAAAAATCTTCATTAGTCTCGAGAGAAGCGATCAAGAGACATGACGTTTTATGGGGGCGAATAAGATGGTATTGCAATAATCAGGTAGGCGCAAAATAAATGACCGACACCTTGAATGTAAAAACATTTTACCTTTCCCTTAATTTAGAAAAATCAACAACATTCAGGAAGTAACCAATTTTAATGAAATGCTCAGTATTAATTAAATAAAGATCACGAAATATGATGAAGCCATTAATTGTTTTTTTAAAATCTTATCAAACTGTATCATTTTGTGAAAAAAACACCTTTATTAGAGTTATATCTCAAAGTACTCAAATAAAAATGAATTCATATTTTCTTATTTTAAAAAAATAAAAATAAAGCACTACAGATATTAACAATTAACAAATTATCAAAAAAAAAACATATTTCTCATATGTTACACAAAAACCCCTAAATTCCGTGTAAATAAAATCAATATGACTCGAAGAAAATATTTCTCGAATTAAATATATTATTATTGAATAAAGCGTTGTTTATTTAATATATTCACCCACAAAATAATATGACTGCCGAAAATAATGTTTGTCATTGTAATGATAACACTTTACGAGAAAACGTGATATTATATTATGTCTGTTTGGCACAAGATTGTGTAATGATTAGTGTAAGAGATTTTATTATCTTGAAAATAATTAAATATAATTTAAAAAGTTGAGAAACTGGGAGATTTCGTAAAAATAATTGATAATTAAAATTATCAATTATTTTTACGGAATCTCCCAGTATTACGATTAATTTAAAGATGTATGCAATACACATACGAGATCTGCCCTTCACCCGGTATCGACCGTCTGTCGTCATCCCAATTTACTTTTCAAAGAATCAGCGACTGTCATTTGCACACTTCACTTTCAATCATTTGTGAAAGTACACTGTAAGTGTGAACATTATTTGTAGTTTTTATTAATAAATACTCATTTTTTTTTAAATTTGTATCATATTGAATTATTAAGAGGTAAATGTTTCAACTTATTTTTTTAATGAACAATTAAATTGCAAGTGTAGTCATTAAATTTACACTTTCACAATTAAAATGTGCTTTCAGTTTTATGTATAAATAATTTATTTCATCTATCGTTACAGCACATTAAATTAATCAAGTAAAGATAATTGCGAAACATTTTAATCCCCATGTAAACAATAAAAAATTAATAAATATTACGCGGTAGGCAGTTATTGGCGAGAAACAAGTGTTGGACCAAATTATACAAACGTTTTATATCAAATTCTACGGAAAACATTAATAAAAAATATGTAATCAAAAATTTCAGCGTACTGAATTTATAACTAATACCAAGTAAAATATGAATGTTCATGATAAAATAAATAAAAGTCTTCTAATAACATAAGCAGTTATTTTATTAGAACTTGACCGAACATTCTATTTTACTTAACTTCTAACCCTTTTGGGAATATTATGCTATTTTAAATAAAAAGTATGTACATTTTTTAATTAAGTATCTTAAGACTGTAATGCACTAATTATCTTTGAAATAGTTCCAAACACTAATATTTATTATTCAATATATTTTTTTCAAGTAACTTCTTCAATTATTTAATTTCACCGATTTTTTTTAACCGTCGTTATAACATTTTTCACTGTATTTTTTTTTCACACACATATACATTTTTTTATTCAGAGATTGACTCATGGCTTTTATCATGTATTGCAGTAGTTTGCAATAATTCATTTTACGGTTACAAAATACATTTTACTTAGTGTCAGAAGCGAGTTGAAATACGAATATTCATAGTTCTTTTCTATTATATTTTATTGTTTTTTTCATGCTGTCGATTCTCAAAAAGCCAACCACTTTCAAACGAAAAATAGATTCTCTATCATCACGTGACCTGAATTCGAATTTACTTCACACCCCTTCTATGGGAGCATACTTCCATTTACTCATTGCATATTTGAACTTTCTAAATTACTCTATATATGCTTCAGAAATAATAGTACTTCTCCACTAGAATCTAGCCCGATAATTGAAACTAACATAAGACAAAATGAGTCTCTAAAACACATATATGTCGAGTAATGTTTGTTTTGAGTTAGGCATTTGTAATTACCTTGTTTCATTTGTGTTTCTTTGCGAATTGTGTACGCTTACATTTTGGCATTTGATATGAAATGTTCTATCAATTCAAATTATTCAGATGCATGTGTTGTATTGCTTGTAATGAAAGACGAGACATGACTATATTCTGTCAGAGAAATGTGATTTGCAAAGATGAGCCAATTTGTGTCGGAAAATAATTACTTTTTTCTTGTAAAATTCAAAGTAAACTTGGGATGCTTTTTTATAAATCTATATCATTAATAATTTATAATAATTATCGTATTAATAAGCAAACATCAAATCGATGGACTATTTACATGCAAGAAAAATACAAAACTTCCCAATGAAACTGCAACACACATATTATGATAATCAAGGGAGGCGCGATAGCGCTCTATCCCTTAATCAAGGGAGGCGCGATAGCGCTCTATCCCTTAACAGACTTCAAAAACGACGTATGCTAGAAATCTCATTTCTTTGATCAGTCATAACTCAAAAACCAATAAACCAAATTATTTAAAACTTTGCACAAAATTTTCATTTGATAGGTTCTATAAGTGTGTCGAATTTCAGCATCATTAGTCAAGGCAACCCAGAGATCCAGAAAGGTCAGGAGTGATTTTGTGTTATCCGTGTGTACGTACGTACATGTGTGCCACCCTGTATCTCATAAACTATTTGATGGATTCAGCAGACATAGAGTTTCTAGTGTCTAGTTGATGGCATTTTAATTTCAGTTTACCACATATCCTAGTTTTCCAGAAATTCCAAAAAACCTAATTATCTAACGTATTTATGTAGTAATCTGATAAAAATGCTGATTTACTGAAAACGTCCCATAATCCCTTGCCGGATGTACCCGGTATTGCCCTAAATTTTGTCCGGTTGCAGCAGTCATACCATAACTTCAGTTCGGATGTATCAATAACATTATAGGAAGGCTACCATTTTAGTAGTGCTCTGAATTCCTCCTTGATTTTCTAAGTACCCGGCGTTGTTCAGGAGAAAAGTGCTCAATATCCTAGATAGAGCTACTATAGTGATAAGTTTGTATATTATTTTAACACTATCTACGTTTCACTTCAGTGCACATGGAAATGAAGGGAAATAAGTTAGAGTGATTTTAGTAATGTTCTAGATGCGTCCTTTATTTCCTAAGTACTCGACGTTGTCCGGGAGAAAAGTGCTCAATATCTTAGATAGAGCTACTGTATTGATATGTTTGGATAATATTTTAACGCCATCTATGTTTCTCTTCAGACTATTGTGCACATAGAAATGAGGGGAAATTAGTAAGAGTAAGTTTAGTAGTGCTCTGGATGCCTCCTTGATTTTCTAAGTACTCGGCGTTGTCCGGGAGAAAAGTGCTCAATATCCTAGATAGAGCTACTCTAGTGATAAGTTTGTATAATATTTTAACGCCATCTACGTTTCTCTTCAGACTATTGTGCACATAGATATGAGGGGGAATTAGTAAGATTGATTTTAGTAGTGGTCTGGATGCTTCCTTGATTTTTTAAGTACTCGGCGTAGTCCGGAAGAAAAGTGCTCAATATCCTAGATAGAGCTGCTGTAGTCATAGATTTGATGATATTTTAACAGATTTACGTTTCTATTCGGAATATTTTGCAGATGAACAGGAGGGGAATCAGTAAGAGTGATATTAGTAGTGCTCTGGATGCCTCCTTAATTTTTGAAGTACTTAGCGTTGTCAGGGAGAATAGTGCTCAATATCCTAGATAGAGCTACTGTAGTGAAAAATGTGTATAATATTTTAACAGCATATACGCTTCTTTTCGGACTATTGTGCAGATGAAAAGGAGGAGGAATCAGTAAGAGTGATATTAGTAGTGCTCTGGATGCCTCCTTAATTTTCGAAGTACTCGGCGTCGTCCGGGAGAAAAGTGATCAATGTCCTAGATAGAGCTACTGTGCAGATGAACAGATGGGGTGATCAGTAAGGGGGTGCTTCTGGTGCTTCTACAATATAGACCCCGGAGGCTTGTTCAGAATAGGGACCATGGGTGTTTATGCAGTATAGGGGGTCAGGGGTTCTTCTACAGTATAGGACCCAGCACCGGTGGTGTTTCTACAATATAGGACCCGGAAGCTTCTGCAGAATAGGGGCCATGGGTGCTTCTGCAGTATAGGAAGCAGGGGTGGTTCTAAAGTATAAGATCCAGCACCGGGGGTACTTCTGCACTATAGTACACGGAGGCTTCTTCAGAATAGGGAGCATGGGTGCTTTTGCAGTATAGGAACCAGGGGTGCTTCTAATATTTATATGTATGGGGGAGGATGAAAACAATTTTGGGGGGATGGGGTGTACATTTTTTTTTTCTTTTTTAAATTGAAAATATTTCTATATATGGGGAAGGTTAAATATTTTTTTTTGGGGGGGGGGGTCAAAAAATATTATTTTTTATTTTTCATTAAAAATATTTCTATGTATAGGGGAGGATACAAAAAATTTGAGGGGGGGGGGAATTTTTTTTTTTTTTAATTAAAAATATTTATATGTATGGGAAAGGATGAAAAAACAATTTGGGGTGGGTGGGGGGTAAACTTTTTTTTTCTTTCTTAAACTCAAAATATGTCTATGTATGGGGGAACGTAACAAATTGTTTGGGGGGATCAACATTTTTGTTTTTCTTTTTAATTAAAAATATTTCTATGTATGTAGAGAGTAAAAAAAAATGGGGGTTGTTGAAAAAGAATTTTAATTTAAATTTTTTTTTTTATTAAAAATATTTCTATGTATGGAGGAGGATACAAAAAACAAATTAGGCGGGTCAAAAATATTTCTTTTTTTCTTTTTTTAACCTAAAAATATTTCCATTTATGATAGTTACACTACATGAATGAACACTATTTTGTTTTTCTGACACGACAGGTGCACATTAATATGAGTTCTTAGGTATGCGAAATGGGCTAGAGATAGGTACATATATAGTATGTGCACCCTTGCAGAGATAGGTAAGTATGTAGTATGCGCACCAGAGCCACGATAGGTACGAATATAGTATGCGCACCGAGGCGGCGATAGGTATATATATAGTATGTGCAAGGGGGGTTGGAATAGGTACGTATATAGTAGTGCATAGGGGTGACGATAGGTACATATATAGCATGTGCACAGGGGTGGCAATAAGTACGTATATAGCACGCGTTCTGGGATGGCGATCGGTACGTATATAGCCCGCGCACCGGCTGGCGATAGGTACGTATTTATTATTCGCCCCGGGGTTGCGACAGGTACGTATTTAGCATTCGCACCGGGGCGGCGATAGGTGCGTATTTAGCATTTGCACCGGGGCGGCAATAGGTACGTATTTAGCATTCGCACCGGGGCAGCAATATGTACATATTGAGTATTCGCACTGGGGCAGACATAGGTACTTATATAGTATGCACACCGCTGCAACAATAGGTACGTATTTAGCATTCGCACCGGGGCGGCGATATGTACGCATTTAGCATTCAGGGGTGCCGATAGGTACGTATACAGCATGTGCACACGGGCGTCAATAAGTACGCATATAGCATGCGCACTGGGGCAGTGATAGGTATGCATTTAGCATGCGTTCCGAAGCGGCGATCGGTACGTATATAGCACGCGCACCGGGGCGGCGATAGGTACGTATATAGCATGCCCATCGGGGTGGCGAAAGGTAGTATTTAGCATTCACACCGGAGCGGCGATAGGTACGTATCTAGCATTCGCACCGGAGCGGCGATATGTACATATTTATTATTCGCACTGGGGCAGCGATAGGTACTTATGTAGTATGCACACCGGGCGGCTTTAGGTACGTTTTTAGCATTCGCACCAGGGCGGCAATAGGTATGTATTCAGCATTCACACCGGGCGGCGATAGGTACGTATTCAGCATTCGAACAGGGCGGCGATAGGTACTTATATAGTATCTGCACACAGGCGGTGATAGATACTTATATATTATCTGCACTGGGGCGGCGATAGGTACGTATATAGTATGCGCACCGGGGCGTAGATAAGTACCTATATAGAAGTCGCAGACAGAGGTGGTACTTTTTATAGAAAAATATTAATGACAATAAAAGTGTAAAAATTTGGGAATTTCTTTGCTTTTGTAAATTTAGTGTTTAGTGTATATGAATGTTCATCTTAACCCTATTAAGGGCATATGATTTCAGTATACTGGCATTTTCATGGAATTGTTATAGAGTTAACACTGTGTATTCAGTGTGAAAAGCAGATCTCGACTTGAAGGGTGTCCAGAGTTTGAGAATTTTCGACGCGATTGCACACAGTGTGTTATAACGAAATACTTCGATTATAATACAAACAGGACTAAGGGAAGAATTCTATCTAAATAACACATTGCCGCATGACTACATTAACGACTCTACTTTTTAGCTCCTATCAAGCATGTCGGAATATTCAATCATTCTCAATCTTACCTTATTAAGCGAATGCATTTGTAAAACCATGTCTACGATCAATTTAAAACGACTATTATAGCGGATAATTATGTAACATATATACTGCACATGAAGTTAAAAACGTCTTATAAAGTTTTGGGCGACTAATAATGCAATACATTCTGCAATCACCAATAAAAACAATTACAAAAATACATTATATATATATACATTTGAAATAGTATAGTTTAGGTATGTATGGATATATATTGGTGAGCATAAGTGTGTGTATATGTGTGCATAGGTGAGTATGTATGATTGGACTAAAATATATAGGTATGCATGGGTAAAAGTATTTCGACTGATATTCTATATTGGGGCAAAGGGTATATTTTCATGTCATTTTACTTTTACTTTTATTTTTATTTCGATTATGATATTCATTTCTTGTGTACGTATACGTTGATGAATGCACATATTTATGTGCACAGGTGTACTTTATATTTGTGTATGTATCTATGTGTATATACATATAGATACATATATATATATGTATATGTGTGTGTATGTATATATACATGTATGTGCACTTGTGCGTGTGTATGTTTATGTAAGTATACGTGGTGTGTGTATGCTATGTATATCTGACTATGAATATCCATGTATACATTTGTCGGTATATTTGCATAGTCTTGTTCTTTTATGTATATTCTAGTTATGTGCTTGTGTATATCAATTTGTGTGTACTTTGCATTAGTATAGATGTACATGTATCGATTTGTATTCGTATATATGTATAGGTGTGAACTGTCGGCGCCTGTATATATGTGTGTGTATGCATGTGTACGTATGTGTGGGTATATGTGTATGTGTGTTTGTGTATGTATATATATATATGTATATACACGTGTATGTGTACATATTGGTATATATATATATGTCAGCGTGTGTGTATGTATATATGTGCATATGTGTACGTATTTTTAGGAACTATTTTTAGGAACTATTTATACTAAAAGTGTATGGGTGGGTGTATGCGTGTATATCTATGTTACGAATATGCTCATGTACGGTTTGTGTATGTGTATATATATATATATATATATATATATATATGTATATATCTATGTATATATATATATGTATATGTGTGTGTATGTATGTATGTGCATGTTTATGCGTGTGTGCGTGTGTATACATGAATCTGTATGTATATATATATATATATATGTGTGTGGGGGGGTATAGCTATACGTGTATAGGTGCATATAGCTGCATATGTTGAGTCAGTATAGACGTATGGATGTATGTATTGAATATATATCTAGAATATTCTTATTTCTTTATTTTTTATTGAATATACATCTAGAATATATTCATAAGCACGTATGTATAATGAATATATGCTTGATTGATAGTGGATCTGTGTAGGTGTCCATGTTTAGATGTGTATGTATATCAATGTCCGTTTATTTATCTGTTTGTTTATTTAGGTGTGTTTGGGTTTGTTTATATATGTGTGATTCTTGATATATAGATAAGATATGTATACTTGAGTGAGTCTGCTAAGCTGACGAGCGAGAGCAATAAAATGAGGCCACAAAAGGCAATGGAGACGCCATAAAGAGTAATAAAAAAGGGAGGGGACAACCACTGGCAAAAAAGGTCAACTAGTGAAATAGGTAATCCGATACACATTCATAAGAGATAGAAGATGCTAGATCCACAAAAAGAGTTATTTTGGATAGAACATTCTTCAAATCCATCCATTCCTGAAAAATCCTTGTTCTGACGAGGTTGACTTTCTTGGAAAACTGCAACCGAAACATGTATACACATATGTAACAAATAATGTTTGTATAAATAAAAAGTTATATATATATATATATATATATATATATATATATATATATATATATATACACACACATAAATATATATATATATGTATATATGTATATATATACTTATACACACATATGATATATATATACGCATATATATATATACATATATATAGATAGATATACATATATACATATATATATATATATATATATATATATATATATATATATATTATATGTATGGTTGTGTTATATTTGAACATTTATTTCAATGTGTAAAGTAGGTAAATATTTCATTCGCATGATCGAATTTAGATTCAACTGAATATATATCAGTTGTTTCACTTTTATCGATTTGCTAATGTTTCGATCTATGGGCGTGTCTGATCTAAATTATTTAAAAACGATATAAGTATGTGCATAGGCAATGTACAGTGATTAAAAAAAGAATAATTTCAAGTTTGCTTGTATTAGATTGTTAATTCACTTTAATTTCAAAATGGAAAAAAACGGCCAAAAATATTTGTAAATTATTGACATTCAAAGATATGGTAAATACTTGTGAGCATAATTTCTTAAATCTAAAATCTGGAAACAAACCAAAAGCAATCTTGACAAAAATCCGTAGATATCTAATATACAAATATAAAACACTTATATAAATACACATGCATACATATAGTGAAGGATATAAACACAAATACATCCACCTTCGCACCCGTTATTAAATATTGCAACCGACACACCTTTATGCATATATAACTAATTGTACAGATGCAG
>OY744517.1:10382285-10494785 GCA_963556195.1 Sepiola atlantica | reverse complement strand
TATATATAAATGTATGCATATATATACAGATACATACATATATACACATATATATATATACATATATATGCATATATATACATATATATACATATATGTATATATATATATATGTATACATATATATATATATACATATATACACATATACAGGGTGGGCCAAAATAAGGGTCCTATCTTTAAATTTGAATAACTTGAATTTGAATAACTTCCACAAAATAAAAGTAAAACTCACCAAACTTTATGTGTGTGTAGACTGACCCTTCCGAGATTTTTTGAAATAAACAAAACAAATTTTAGCCGAAAAACACTTCTTAAAACTTACAAAAACTAAAGTATTGTTTTTTACACTGTTTTAAGTTTTTTAAGCAAAAATAATGTTTTCTAAATGAGGGTACGTTCCTTAGGGCTAATACAGCTCATGCTTGCTTCGGAAGGGGTCCTTTACTTATTCTAAAAAAAAAATTAATAAAATCAATAAATAAAAAAGTTATGAATTTTTAAAAATAGGACCCTTATTTTTGCCCACCCTGTATATTTTATCATGTGTGCTTCCTGATAAAGTCAGCGCGTAGGCAATTCATTTCAAAGATTGAGCAAACACAAATTAGAAGTATACTAAATTATGCTTTCCTTTTTTACTTTTCGGTGTGGTATTTTTGTCTGCCTTTGTGTATACTATAAACAACATAAATTAACGATTAGTGGAATTTGGAACGTTTCACGACGTTGTTAATCATACTATAATTAATTAAGTCTGTGATGTTCATCACTTTAAACAGCTGTTCGTTTAAACAACTCACCAGGTGCAAATGCTTACTTTCTCTAAAAGATTTGACTGATATGTACAACAGTTATTCAATATTTAAGCGTTATTGCCGCATATTGTTTGCATGATGAAGTAAGACATCGCCGTTTCATTAGCAATCATTAATACTATTAAACACATTATCAGATATTGTGCTGGTCACGGTGTTGTGAGTGGATCTTACAAAATGTATTCCAACTATCGAATGTGGACGATAAATGTGATTATGAGTATTAATTAAGTAGCGAAGTAGCTGCGAACACTGGCATTGTTAATCAGTTAATCACAGGATAGACTGTGAATTTTAAATACAATGGTCGCCAATAGAAATCAAGTTCATGGGTTTAGTATTTGATTTAATGCAATCCCATAACTTGTTTGTATGTTTACTGTAGAGTATTTTCCGTTGATGTAACCATCGACAAATGAGATATTTATGTATAGAATGTTAAACTATTAACAGATCATGATAATTTGAACACCCTTAAAATGTGTATACTTCAAAGATTCCAGAAAATTAGAATATGTCTAAGTCCTTACCGCATGTCGCCTGGGAACTATTCTTACACAATTTGTTTGTAATATAACATGCTATTGTGTATTGCATTGTCGTAGTTTTGCCATTTAAAATGTGTTATGTTATTTTTAAAATTGATTTGTCCGCATTTTCATCCAATCTGTCCGCCAGCCACAAATATTTAAACGTAATAAATGTATTGTAGAATTTGTCTCATTTCGTTATATCAGAGATCTGAATTACTTTTAGAAATTAGGAATATTACATTTATAAAAAATCTTTAAAAAGGAAATACGTTCTTTTATTTTATTTATAAAAATATTCTTGTGTAATCTATTTCGCGTTTAACATCCATAAAATGAGAATATGTTTTTCTTTATTTCGTTTATAGCAATAATATTGTAGGATCTTTGTTCGCGCTTTATTTTTGTGTATTTATCACAATAATATTATGAGGCCTGCGTTCGCGCTTGAAATCAATAAAAAGGAAATACGTTTTATTTTATTTTATTTATAACAATAATATTGCGGGGTCCGTTTACTAACTTGACACCCATCAACATTTTATACGTTTTACTTTATTTTATTCATGAAAATAAAAATGCGCGGTCTGCGTTCGCGCTGGACATCCTTAAAAAGTTAGTATATTTTACTTTGATTTTTTTAATAAAAATAATAGTGTAGGGTATGCGTTCGCGCTTAACATCCTGTCACACACAGCCTTCGCGTGACCACGGTGGTGAGCAGGTGGCAATGATAAATAAACAAGGTGATTGTGTATCGTAGGTCCCTAGGGACTAATATAAATAAGATAATACAGAAAGATAGATTATCCAGTTCAAGAGATCCCCTAGAAGTAAGAAATAACAACGAACAGAAAATAGACGACTCAAATAGAAAGTTAAACTACTAAATAAATATATATTAATATACATATAAGAAAATGGGAAAACATGTATGAAGCAAAACAACACAAAAGCAAAATAATATTTTAGAAGAAAGGGATAATGTCAAAAGTTATCTAATAACGAGCAAACTTTATAAATAAAAATCATGTCCAGACAAATGAAAAAAAAATTGATGAGTGGTACAAAACCCTCCAAGAGAGCTGAAAAGTTCAATAGTCCAAGAATTACATAATCATAAATGATTGACACAAGACTTTGGATGTAATAGTCAACGGCAAATACCAAGGAAAAAGTCCTTCAAAAATGACGTGTATGTGTTAGGTTTCGGAGCCATGGTCAGCGCTCCGCAGTCTTTACATATGATTCGTGGTTATATTTTCTCGGCGACACTGTAAGAGGTTCTTGTCAGCGACAAATCTTGGTGATTATGACAATTCGTCTGAGAAGGGTTTGGAATTCGCTTTCGGCTGTATATCAATATAGCAAAATTATCTGGGCCACTCTGACGAAAAGAAACATGAGAGAATTGCCATCTTCATCCCTGTTTGTGTCTTCAGTTTCTTATATTTCTTCTCCTTATTCTTTTTCAATCCCTCGCGGTGATAATCGGCGAGATTGGTCTCCGGTTCACAGCAACTGACTCTTCTACTGACAGTAACTAATTGGTCGATTCGCCAACTCTCTTTTCATATCTATCTCCGCCGATGTGGGTAGGCTGATTCTGTGGGTGTGTTGAAAGAGTCATCGTGGAATAAGTGACATACTCTTTGATTTGAGATCAAGGTAATGCGTGAGTGTTTAAAGGGTGAACGGGAAATCAGTTTTACAAAAATGGCGTTTGACTTTCTCTCGAGTAAGGGTTCAGGATAGGGGGGGGGGGGCAGCTGGCAGAATATAGCATTCAACTTTCAATCGGTGTCTGTCTGGATTCAAAGTGAAAATAGAAAGACATATGATGAAATAGATTCAGCTCGTTTGAGTTAGATTTATGAGATACATTTTGTTACTCTTTTCATTTTAATACGACTATCCTTTCTTCGTAACAATCTATACAAAGGTAACACGTTTTGCTTTATTTTATGTATTACAACAATATTGTGTGGGTGTCGTTCTTGCTTGAAATACCCTTTATTTAATTTTATTCAAAACAATAATATACTTAATAGTATTTCTAAAATAAGTGTGGGGTATGCGTTAACGCTTGCTATCCATAAACAAATACATTTTACTTTTATTTTATTTATTTATTTAATTTATAACAATAATGTTATGGGCTTTTCCTTCACGCTGGACATCCATATTAAATAAATACTTTGATTATATAATAATAATAGTGTGGGGCCCACTAGTTCGCGTGGCAATCATATAATAAAAATAAATGTTACATGTATTTTTATTATTATAATAGAAATTTTGTCAGTCGGTCACAATTTTTCTACACGTACAAAAACATTGCAGCATTTTTTTTAATCTCGAAATATCATAGAACTTATCTTTTTTTAGCAATAGATAATATTGCATTAGTAGTAAATAATGAATTCTCAACAAATAAAGCGGGTGCCATGACCAGAAATCGAAACCGAAACCTTGAGACGTTCAGTTTGAGGTTTTGGTAAATTTCCTATTTAGATATTCTTAAAGTCGTTACAATAAAAAATAAGTATAGCTTCAGCGTAACGTTAACGATTGATTATTAACGTCATGTTATAAAACATGAATTCAAAGATAAACGATAATTAAAATTAATGGGTAAACATCAATAATGTGTGCAATTATGTTAATAGTCTAAAACAATTTGTTTAGCTTTTACACCATATTATTTGTAGATATTAAATATACTCCTCAAAAACTAGAAACATATCCGACCGGAAAGAGAAAATGTTTTCAAGTAGTATAACATTGCACAAGAACGGGTCATTATCATCGTCATTGTTTCACTCTGAAAGTTTTAATTTGTGTTTTGGATGGCGATTTCAGGCAAACGTTCGACATACATAGTTAGCGATTGTTAAACGATACTTGAGAGGCATTGTCAGTAGATGTTTGTATTACAGAGTTTCCCTTATAATAATTACTTAACACATGTTAGTCTACTGTAACTTACTATATAATTTTAAACCGGAGAGAAAGAGGCTGGTTATAGCTTCCCGAACAGTATTAATCGAACTGATGTAAAAAGCAATGACAGAACTTGAACACGGTATACAAACCCCACCGTTAGCGGCGGTAACACCTGACTTATCTCTCAGCCCGTCAAGTTTGTAACTATATCAACCAGAAAAAAAGTAATGTGTATTATTTGGATTATTCGGACTTCAGTTATTTTATAAAAAAACATTCGGTTAATATAACCTCCGAAATTTGTATTGATGATCACAAAGAAGTGTGGCATTAACTAGGTGCCGGACTATCTCTAGATTGATTAATTATTCAAATATTTTAGCAAAAATCAGGAGTAGACTTATTAGGCGGTAGTTTAGAGAAGCACTTCTATCTCCAGAATTCTTGAAGACTAGTACCACAGAGGCAATTTTCTTACCATCACAGAAACCAGATTCAGCAAGGCATTTGTTGTATACTTTGGAGAGGACAGGTGCCAGCTAATCAGAGCATTTCTTTATTACTATTACTGAGGCCCACAGGCTTTGGAATTGTCAATGTTTTTTTATGATGTCTCTTAACGTAGATGGGGTGATGACAAGTTCTCAAGTATGGCTTCAGTCCGCAATGAGAATTTTGGGATGGTTTTATGAGTCCAAAGTAGAGTTTAATGCGAAACGCTGGGCAAGTAGTTCAGCCTTATCAGTTGCCACGCAAACAACATCGTTGTGATTTGATAGCGGAGGAATTGGCGATTGTCAATTGTTCATCACACGATTGTAGATTTTCTAGAAATCACGAGTACCGAGTTTCTGTGACTGAACGCGTTTTTCGGTTATCTCTGTATAACTTATCTTTGTTTCATCTATCACTACTATGCAATCATTTCTTGCCTCTATAAATGTTTGTCTGTTCGCAGTTGACTATGGCGGCCGCATTTCTGAAATAGCTTCTGCCTCTTAACAATAGCAGCTGCACATTCTGAGGTGAACCATGAGGAGAGTCGGGTTTGCTGAAAAATTTCCGCGTGAGGACATAAGCATTGATTCCTGCTTCGACCTATTCGGTTAGCTCATTTGTACAATGATCAGCAGGGAGTGAGAAGGTTTAACCCCATTGCGCGTCGCTGATGTAATCCCTGAGAGATTAAAATTAACCTTCTCATACTTTCCTGTCGTTTTGAGCAAGGGCTCATCAGCATTGGGACGAGTTTCTAAGGTGATAATTATCATTACCACAACGTGATCAGAGTTTCCGAGCGCACTATAGACATTCGTCACACAAACCTCGGGTAGTGAGGTCAGGAACAGGTCGAGAAGTGAGGGTTGCTGGTCCACACGATCAAGAAGGCGGGTCGGAAAAGTTACTATCTGTGAGAGACTGTGAGCTGAAGATAAATAAAAGGTAGAGTCCCTAGCTGTATCAGTAACGCTGGAGAACCCTAACCAGTCACGGTAATGTGCATTAAAATCCCCAAATACATGTGTTTGGGCATTCGAGTCGAGTGAAAGTGCTCTATTTAATCTTTCAGAGACAGAGTCAAGCAGGGTGCAATCCTGGGTCGAAGGAGAACGGTATACGAAATATAAGTAACTAACGCTGTGATGTAAGGTCAATTCAAAGCACATATAGGCTTGGTCATCTGATTCTGACCTATGTTCTCTAGTCAAGGGGAGGGTGTTCCGAACATAAACTCCTGGCCCATTCATATGTTTGTCAGAGTCCTTACGGTAGAGTGGAAGATAATCAGTCATGTCAAAGTGGTGAGATGTGATTACACACTCTGAAGCTGAAAAGAATTGTCAGAGTCCCATGTTTTGTTTAAATATAATATGGTATATGTATGGCATGGATCTTCATCTCTTATACAGTTACATATCAGTTGCAACTTTTTCACCTCTCGTGATAGTATTAGTTTTGGTCCAATCATGGGATTAAATAGAACATATATATTCATAAAATATACAGCTGAATCACATTAATATATAAATTAATCAGTGGTAATGGCGTAAAAAATAACACAAATCTTGTATGTTATCGGTACGCACATAGGATCATTACCGATATAATATATCCTAATATTCTGTTTTTGTAAAAAGTAGTGTCTCTCTACTCAGATCTTTTGTTGTTATAGATTCCAAATATACGAATTGTAAAAAACAATAATCCATCCATTTATGATCATTGTCCATGAGCTTTGCCAGAAGCTTGTGAGCAACATTTCGGCAATAGACTGATTGTTTTGTTATCCTCACGTGTAGTTTGGCTGATAGGGTTTAAATTAACTTATTGAACACAAGTAAACTACAGTATTTCTTCTTTTGCTGCGGAGTCATGTTCTGTGTCCGAGGCAAATAAACAATCATGGCTGGCATTGTGAAGACAAACCAAAAACAAGTCAAATTATTTATAAAACAATAATGTGAGAGAAAGAGAAGCAAAGAGACAGATACAGACATAGGTAGATAAAGAGGAGGAGAGAAATAAGGAGAGAGTCAACATATTAGAACGGAAGTGGCGCCGCCGTTACTTGACATAGCGTTGCCACGAACGATATCCAGGGAGATGCGTTGGAACAAACAGGTTGACTCAGGGGGCTTGTACCTAGACGTAGAAATCCTCAATCCAATGCCCTGAAAAAATTTAACAGTCTCGGGGCCAAGTACACCCGACGTTTCCACTGAGATTGGTTGGAAGACGAAACGGTCAGTGAGCGAGCTGCATTTAGCTGATTATACTGGAGTACTTGTAAAAGGCTTGCTCACGGCTGGATCAGTATACGGCTCACTAAACATATATAATTTAAACTGTTACATTTCTTGATTAAAACTCACAAATGTCATCGTTCGTTTTAATCAAGATTGGTTACCGTTCACTGAACATTTGTTACAACTGCGACTTATATTTGACAACAATATGTTCTGTGAATAATTGCTAGCGTTGTCGTTATTGTGCGTCAGCTTAACGGCGCCGTCATTGAGAACAAAAACGGCGTACATTAAGACATCGATTTGTCTCTGTACACTTCACTGATCTCACAAGCTGCTCGAGGGATGAACAGCTTGATTATTTCTCAAAAAGTAACTGATGTGGAAAATCCGTAGTGTGTCCATTTAACTTTCAGTTTTAATGATTTTAAAATACATGAAATCTTCAAGTAACAAATGAAAACCGTATATGATAAGGCGGAAATGGTTTCTCAACTAAATTGACATACTTTGTGCGCCTTTTTATATGTCAGAAAACACTCACACATTGTTCCTTATATCTAAAACTCGTTTATAATTCCAGCGAAATAACAACTGAGATATCAACTACTAATGTTTAGACAAGCAAATTGGCCTGATGAGAACACGATTCGATGTGACTACGAGACATCTCTATTAGAATCTATTTGTCTCTTGTCGATATACATTTCAACAAGACAACAGGGTAGCGGTAGTCTGCCAAATTTACCATCGATTCGCTTGTGGCATGGCAGTTGAATACACTGTGGAATTTGGCACACGCACAATCGATTTGTCAGCTGGCTACGGTCAACATAATTGGAGTTGTTATATATGGTTCGATTTATTTTTGTATGGATGTCAGCATGATCACTGTGGTAAAAATCTATTCCAAGAATAGCGCTTTAAATGTAAGAAGTAAATATTAAAAAAATAGACTAATTTTACATAACATTTGAATCCAAGTTAATTTTGTAAAATACACAAATATTACTCTTTGTTCTTTTTTATGTGCGGGTATGGCAAATAAAACGAAGTCCTGTGCAAAGATCGAACACTGTTTTTACTCGACTAACGTGAAAGCCAATAGTTGTATACATCTAGTATTGATGATTTTGTTACAGAACATTGTCAATCCATGCACATCAAAGAGAAACAATTAGTGTGTTTCATTTATGATTTTACAATTTAAAAGTGTAAGAATCAAATAGAAAAATACAAAATATGATGGCACAAAATATATAATTGTATAATTCAGTGAGATATTTCAATTATTTACTTCCTCACGTTGCATTTGATTATAATTTATGATGATTTTAAAGAGTTTTATTGATGGATCTGACAATTTGACGTACCATGATTGTGTTTCTTACTTGTAAGTTATTATTTCTGCCAGCACATGTTATTATGTGCGTTTTTAGTGTAAACAACAAGCGATTTTATTTAGTAATTGCTGAATAGATTTATCTTAAATAAATCATCTACGTATGATTTATATTTTTTTTGTCTTCTTTATCCGTCAATATCTTCCCTTTCAGATGGCACGTGTTTGGTAAGATTGTTTGCATTAATTGCTAGCTTTGTTCATTCTGAAATAATATAATTACACTCTCTGGCTTTGCCGACTCGTTATTGCTTCACATAATTGTCTAATTAAAACCTTAATTAAACAGAATACATATTTCATTCATGAATTTCTTGTAAACACGAAACAATGTGTTTTCTCATTTATTCATATAAACATTTTAGTATTTTCGATACAACTTTAGTTTTCTTTTATATTTAGCTGTAAAAAATAAAGAAATATTTAATTCGCCTGTTAACTTAGAATTCAGAAATATATCGTAACTTGTTGGAAAAAGGCTATTCTTGTAATGAATGGAACAGATGCTTGATATCTGTCTACGAAATAAGAACATATTGTGAAACAAAACTATATGTTCTATTAAAATCAATAATTGAATTAATACAAATAATACACGATGATCGTTAATAAATAACATGTCTTATTTTAAAACTGATATGACAAAATAGGTAACTTTCCACTGATATTGCAAGAATATAAAATCGTAATATATACACACACACACACACATACATACATATATATAAGAGAGCGCGTTTAGGGAATTGATGTGAAATGGGCCGTTTCCAATTTACGTTTAGTACGAAAGATTAGCTCACCTCTCGCATGAATTTATTCAGTAGATAATACTTACTTCAAATGTTGATTTTTCAAAGTTTTAAGTAATCTACGTTTCAGTTTATTTACATGAGTTTATTTTATTTTATCCTTGTGTTTTATTCAATACAATTGATATTTTTATGTTCTAGATATTTTTTCAGATATTTTTGTAATCTTACCATGAAAGATTTTAAAGTAGTTCTTAAAAAATGTTCGCGTACTTTGTACACTTTGTTTTGTATGAAGTATCATATAAGTCGCTTAACAATTTATTTTTGATTTTAAAAGATTAAAATCATATCATATACCAATTTATATAAGTTAAGTTATTTTCATATGAGTATACATTCCTATGTATATGATTATCTAATATAATAATTAACGACTCATTTTAAACTTTGGAAAACAAATACAAGGCTTAAATGAGGATAATGTGAGCTATATTCTCTGTTAATCAGTAGAGAATTGTCGTTAGAATCTATTCGTAAGAATTCAGATACCTCCGGTTTTATGGGATTTAAACAATAGTATTAGATATATTAAAAAATATTCCCGAAATATCAATTAGTTTGGAGTATTTCAATTTAGATTAAGGAAACATATAGACATAAACTCATTTGAGAGAATTAAAATATTTTTAGTCGCCTTCACATTGATCTATATACACCAGGCACTAAAAAGCAAGATTACTTGTATTTTAATTGGTTCTTAAGACACCTTAAGTTGAAGCCTAAAAGTATATGCATATTAAAAAATAAAAATCATCTAATTGAAAAACATAACATAGAAAATATAATTAAAAACATGAGAATACAATTTTAAATGGCAAAAAAATACTGAAAGTAAAACAACAAAAATGAAAACTGGCAAGGTCATAAATAAAACAGAATTCCGCTCCAAAATATTGGCTGACAACTCAAATAGTATACCACGCCACAATTTCAACTAAAGAAAACCCAACCTAGAAAAATACTACATAGGCATGATTGGTATGCATTTAAAGAAAAATACAGCGGTCATAATCGCTCATTCAATAATTCTGAATACGAAACAAAACTATACTCTAAATATACCAATGGGAACTAACTGGTAATACTCAATTACCAACAGTGATTTAGAACACTATTAAGAAAAAAAACAGTACTTGTAGTTTTTTGAACAATCCTGTTACTTATGCCTAACTGAAAAACTTGAGATAGTTAAATTAAGTGATTACGGTTAACTTCTAAACAAAAAAACAAGACACCTGAATTAACTGTGAGCACAATAGACCACACCTTGTTAGTAATTTACATATAGCCATCTGAAAATAAATTAAAAACCAAAACGTCAAGATATGTAACCCTAAATAAAGCCATCATTGTATAGTATCTACTAAATACCCAAGAATCAATGCACCTCATAACACATCGGAACACCAGGAAAACTATTAAGAAAATAACTTATCCATCTACAAACAAAAACTAGACAACATAGTTATTCAATTATATATCATATATTAGAACATGCTCGGTATGATTATTACATACAATCTTCCATTAAATTATAATTAGATTACATTATTTATGTGGCCATCAAAATTATAATTACAATTACTAGTAACATTATAACTACTTGAGAATTATTATTATTATTATTATTATTATTATTATTATTATTATTATTGTTGTTATCATTATCACCATAATAATTATTACTTTTATTATTATTATTATTATTATTATTATTATTATTATTATTATTATTATTATTATAATTATTATTATTATTATTATTATTATTATTATTGTTGTTATCATTATCACCATAATAATTATTACTTTTTTTATTATTATTATTATTATTATTATTATTATTATAATTATTATTATTATTATTATTATCATTATCACCATAATAATTATTACTTTTATTATTATTATAATTATTATTATTATTATTATTATTATTATTATTATTATTAGTATTATTATTATTATTATTATTATTATTATTATTATTATTATTATTGTTATCATTATCACCATAATAATTATTACTTTTATTGTTATTATTATTATTATTAGTATAATTATTATTATTATAATGCTTATTATTACTATTATTTTAATTATTACTATCATTACTATTATAATTATTATTTGTATCATATTTACAACTAATTTAATTAGCATTATTTTCTATTATTATTTTTATTTGTATTATTATTATTATAATTCGCATCATTCTAATTATTATTACTATAATTATTATTACGATCTACATCGTCATCTTAAATAGTATTATTATTATTACTATAAATACTATTACAATTATTATTTAGCATCGTCATTGTTATTATAATTATTGTTATTATTATTTTAATTTTTAACTTATATTTTTTGCGCCATTATTACTCTTATTATTTTTATTATCAGTGTTACAACTATTATTAGTGTCGGTAGTAGTATAGTAGCAGCAGTAGTATAGTAGCAGTAGTAGTATAGTAGCAGTAGGAGGAGGAGGAGGAGGAGTTACATTTATTATTATAACCATGATTATTAGTTTTATTATTATCATGATTATTATTATTATTAGTAGTAGTAGTATTAGTATTAGTAGTAGTAGTAGCATCATCGTCATTATCGCTTGTTTGGTAAACTTTCCATTTAAATGTTTAGTGGGGTCTCCATACCGACGAACTCATCACCAATTTTAGCTATCCCATTATGTTATTCCACACACTTAAATATGACCACTACTATTACAATTTTTATTATTATCGATATAATTATAATTATTTTTATTATCATAATAATTGTTATTAGTAGTAGTAGTAGTAAAAGTAGTAGTAGTATTAGTAGTAGTAGTATTTTTTAAAAATCAAATTTATCATTGTTATCAAAATTCAGTATTGATATTACTATTTTTATCACGGGGCTGCTATTATCATACTTGAGTAATGTTTTTAATAATTGACATAAATACATTTATAATACAAATTAATTAACAACAATATAATTAAAAAAGAAAGTAAACGTAATAATTTAAGAAATAAAAAAAATAAAATTAAGACAAAGAAGAAACAAGAAAAAAAAGATTCGATCTTAATATATTAACATCACCAATAATTGAAACCAGACGGGGAAAACTTCAACAGCACAAGAGAATTCAGACATTAGCTGTGTTATTTTGACTTTCGATTCGTTTCCCCTCTTTTCTCGATAATTGTTTCCCTCCCCCCCCCCTCTCCTACGCACTCCCCACTCTCCTTTATTTTCTCTATTCTCAATGAATTTATATGTTATATTCCTATATTTTAATATTCTATCATATATCTGGCTTTACTCCATTTTATGTAATTTTATTTAATTTTATATTTGACTTCAAACAGTCTCAAATCTAACCACGTGACTTCCGAGAAGGACACTTGACAACCAGGGTATAAGAAGCTATTTTGAAATGTAATGCTTTTCTAGACATTATGGGAACTTGATTACTTTATATATGTGTGGCATAAGATTCATAACAGAACAACCATAACAAGAGTCCATGGTATTAATATATTCCTTTATCTATTTCTGAAAATCTAATGTATTAATTGAAGTAAAAGAAAAGAGTATGTACAAGTGAAAACCTAACATAAGTAATTTGTGATTTACTGTGGAGATAAATACAAATAATTTTAAGAAAGTAAAGCATCTGGCATTAGGTATTCCGTCACACTTGCCAACTCTGGAATTTTAATGGTTTACATGAACTCTTTTGCTTCTCTTTTCTCCAAGCAGAGATTCCGTCTGACTAAGTTGTATCTTTAAATATCCAACTGTGTGAAACATATAAGTTATGGTAGTGGCATTCTGTAGCCAGGTATACACAAACAATTTATCCGATTGCAAACCGCTGTGAAGATTAATTTGCTGAAAGGATGAATTATTTTATCTATTATTACTACGCAGAAAATGTTGAAAGAGCGCCACTTTTCTGTTTCTTACTATGGAACAACAGGAATGAATAGCTGAAGACTCTGTGCCAATACGCATTTCATTTGTTAGTATTCAGTGCAGTTCTAAGACTGGCATCGTTCCTGGGTGTGCGTCGATCTTCAGCCAAGTATTGGTAATCCGCTTTCCAGTATTCGACTACTCAGTAAAAAGATTGGAGACTGTACGGCTAGGTTTACATTGGAAGAAAAATGAACATAATCTATTCATATTTATATTTGAGAATCGCTTCGAAACATAAAAGACGGATTAAATTCCTTTCGTCTGTCTTGTGGCATATCGGCATTTTTTTGTAATGTAAGGTCGGAATACAATCTTATTTTGAACGACTTTTTTACGAAAAAACTAATATTCTATCTGTAAATGACGAAATATTTTTAAAAGTAAATAATCCAGATTACTCTTCTCTAGAACCTTGGACTTTTGAGTTAGAAAAAAATATCATCCGTTCTGATACTACACTTCATCTGTTATGTCTTTGCCAGTGAAAGAACAATTCTTCCAGACTGAGGTAAATTGTATGCTGTTGAAATTTAGACTGCCCCTTTTGAGGAGATATTAATTTCCCCCACATTAAAAACCAACATGATGTGTAACTCTGTCCTCGTGGCAAGGTAAGTAATGAGATACTTTTCTCTAAAAGGTGAGCCACTATCGCTAGAGTACGGCTAAGATTCGATCTTTAGAACACGAATTACTATGATAAAGAAGATGAAATACAAGTTCATATATGGAATGCGTACAGATATTATGTACAACATAGAGACTATTGAATAGAATTCGAAATAATAATTAAAGTCTAGAATAAAAACTGCTTTTTTTAGATGATGGACTACTATTCCGATTTACGACAATTGTATAAAATAATTTTAGAGACTAGCCAAAATATACGACCGCGGGGTGTATATTGAAGCTAGGCTGCCGCGTCTCTTGCTCCGCTGGCTGAAGAGTTCCACTGTCAACCGAGCGGGTTCAGTGAATTGTATAAGTGAGTCTAGTTTTACCATAAGTTCAGTTAGTTAGCTCAGTCAGTAACCAATAACACTGCGGGTCGACTGACACTGCACTCTCGCGGTTTCGATTCCCAGTGTCAGCGTAAAGTGTCTGTATTGTTTATTAATGTAATGTAAAATAAGTTTCTTTAGCGTAGAAAAATGTATTCTGACAGGCATAGAAAATATTCGTTATATTATAAGTAGTTAGAAAAGGATAATTTATTCGACTGGATCATCCTGTGATTGTTTCACTGATTACGGAAACTACTTATTTCCATTTCCGAAACGTTACATATATAACCACCTTACAGTTAATTATTTGTTATGTTACATTGATCCATTAGCCATTTTGTAAACTTTGGCTTTTTGGCTAAGATCAGAGTGAAGTAGCTGTTCCAATGGATGCTACATTCTGTAGATAGGTACCGTATTAGCCTTCAGGCCTTGATTCCGCCGGTCTAAGGTATTTTCCTGTGCAGTTCTAAGAAAGCCACCCTCTCAAGCATTTCCTACTCATCTTTGAGAAGAAGTTAGTGTATTGCTAATCGCCTGATGCGGCCTTACTGGGGAATGACGACGGGGCTGCCCAGTCATGTTTTGTAGGGCACATCATTGTTTGTTACTTTTCAAAATATAATTATTGTTGACTTTGTAAAACTTTTCGATGTTTTATTAAGTGTATTATATTTTGTGTTATACTTAATCTGTTCTCAGCACTTTTGCACTTTAAGGACCGTGCTGAAATAACGTTATTATTTACAAACCTATTATGAATTAAGGAAAAAGCAATATTTAACACCGAGTGTATTATTTGTTTCTTACAAAACAAAATATAGCCTCTTTTTGGAAGCTACCCGCTTCAATAGTCCCTCCAAAATATATAAAAAAACATAGAAGTTTTATATCGGGTGCGAAGTTAAAATCAAGTTTTAATTTTGGGGAGAGATTTTCTTTTCTATCGAGCGAATTATTGATTGATTGATTGATTGATTTTGTTACTTTTCGAGTAAAGTAAAAAAAAAATACACCGTTAATTCTATTTTTGTTTCTTTTAGAAACAAAATGAAAATAAACTGAAGAAAAATATTGTATTCGGCGGGAGGAGGCAATAAAATGTCAACATGATGCTTATTTTTAAAAATGAAGACGATTCTCTATTTTTGAATGATTGTGATTTAGTGGTCCTTGTGAGTCACTTGAGAAAAATCCTGGCGGTCAGTGGAGTCTAGGAGAGGCGGTAAAAAGTGCTGCTGCGCACCCTTTTTACTACTAAGTCCGGGTGGTAAAACAAAAAAAAACATTTTAAAAAGTGATATATTGTATTACTCATTTTTCGCGGAAAGAAAAAACAACAATTATTTAAGAATGCACATTGGAGAATCAGTTTTACATATTTGTGAGGTCGGAAAAATATCCGAAATTAGCAGACGGTTCATTGTCCGCCATTTCCCGAAAGACGATCTAATGCCTGGGAGGATAGCCTGAAACTACAATAACATTCTTAACATAGAAATAGGGGGATTTTAAACTATTCTCTACTATTCTGTACTTTAACGTAAACATTAAATAAACAGAGTATACCATAGAAACATAATGTAACTTGAACATCCTATCAAAAGGTACGGGTCCGAAAACTGCATAAGTACCCTGTTGCGTCCTCAATCAGTGAAAAGAAAATTTAGCTGGACTGCAGCAATTTTGATTTTTGTCGCAATCCGAAGTGCAACAATATAGTTTTAATTTTTAATACAGAGTTTTACATTGATAGGTATGTACGGTTAGGAAAGACATGCAAATAGATAGATAGATAGATAGATAGATAGATAGATAGATAGATAGATAGATAGATAGATGTACACACCTAGACAATTCAGCGTAATTGACAGTGTTGTAAAAGCAAACATAACCGCGGGCGCCGAAAACCCCACCTCAAACCGTACGGAATATATCTCCCATATAGTAAAATAAAAGTAATAACTTTGGGTCTGCCCTAAAACCCTGGAATAGGTCGACAATCAAGGATGAGTTTACGTAAAATGTGGGCGTGAAGCTGATTTCCAATTTTTTTTCATTTCTTTAAATCCTTCCCTTGTCTCAAATTTTAGCAGAAGTTCTACTGTCTACACGTAAACGCCTAAAAAGTAGAATCTTATTCTGGGGCGGGGGGGGGGGTGATTTCTGAAAGTCTAACCCGAAAAACGCATAGTTGTAGACTGGAGTGATTTAATAAAATTACCTTTTTTAAATCACTTGAATCTTTTTTTTTTTAATTTTATGTAAATGAAAAATAAGTTCAATTTGATTTTAGCATATGGACCGTAGAAATATATCGCGTATTTGTTGTTAAAAATCCCCGGAAAAATAAAACAGGACAAAGTTAGGGGTTTAAGTATTGGAATATATATATATATATATATATATATATATATATATATATATATATATATATATATATATATAGAGAGAGAGAGAGAGAGAGAGAGAGAGAGAGATATATGAATGATAAGTGTCGTAAATAAGTTGACGTTTAATTTAACAATTCAAGTATACTGTGAAAAGAAAATAATATTTACCTGTTTTTCTCGAAGGTGTATTGTTTTTAAATGAAAGCTTTGCTGTGATTAGATGTTTTACAAATTTTGAAACGGTTCAGTTTGATTGCAGTCTCTTGTTAAATAATTGGTAAACGGTGATTAAAGGAGGGTAAAGGGTAATTACTTCAGAGAGAGAAATTAGCGTGATATTCTCTATTTAGTTCAATTAGTCTTGAGAAGCTACCAGATGGGAATATAAATTATGTTTTTGTCCAGGTTATAAAAATAATCTAGAGTTTCTGGAAACACAGTCAAAGGTAGTAAGCGACTTAAGTGATGTTTTATGATGCGTTTGATAGATTATTTGTATAGTTTACTTTAACTGAATGTGTTGCATAGCGCACCCAAACCCCAGACATTTGCCACGCTATCAATGATGAAAATCATCGCCAGAAAGTCTATTAAGCGCTTCTAGTAATCCGAAAGCAATACGAAATCATATGAAAAGTCTAGAAGCGTTTTCAAACTTTTGTAAAACTCAATTTTAAGGTACTTTTAATATATTTACTTAAGGGGTACTTTCATGGCACTTATAGGCCTTCAAACTGTCAGTACATTTTCACATTACTTTTTAAACACTTCTCGTTATTAAAACACTTTTCTTTTTAAACATAGTACTTTTAAAATTATTATCTCATTAAACACAGTTCATTAAACATTGTATCTCATTTAAACACTTTACACATTAACCACTTTAAACATTGTTCGTTAAGCATATCAAATATAGCATGGTGCATTTTTCCTTCCTGCTTTTTAGTTCTTTCAGTTTTACAGATAAGGACCCCAAAATGTTATGCCCCCCAAAAAGTTACCTTACATTTTCTTCTGTCGCCGTTGGTGCCGTCGGTTTTGTTGTGTCTCTCTGGCCGTGACCGATGTTGGTGATCTTTAGTCTGTGGATACAAACTTTATGAACAGGCAAAAGACAAACGCGGAGACAAATTTTCCTCAGAGAGATTCAAGTCTTTTATTCTGCGTTGCGGAAGGGGTTTGTCCATTCGTTTACTCGATTCCTTCATTCTTCTGGCTTGGGGAATACGACGGGGATTTCTGCTGGGTCTCAAGGAGATCCAGCCATTACGACCCACGTCTGCAAAGTATATTCTCTTTCATTTTAGGACCATCAGATAGGTCGACCATCCAGCTCGCTGCCAAACTCTTAATTCATTTCAAAAACTTAGTTTTTCACTAAAGAAGGAGTGACGTCACAGTTCTTTGCCCCGTCATATATATATCATAACCAGAACTGGTGTGTCCTTTATTGAACCCAAACCTTTGAAGTTGGTCAGGTCTCACAAGGTGTTATGACTTCTTGAGATTACTCACTTTTACGACAAATCTATTTGTCCCAAATAGATGTCCCTTCGACCTGCACCGAACTCGAACTAAGTTCACCCCTCTCACAATGAAAACTAGTGGACCTACAGGCCTTAAAGCATACGGGGCCCCTCATAATATAACATACCTTCTTCTCTCATCAGCAAAAAACAATCCTTACATTTTTTCTCCAAACGCCCATCTCTGGGACTGGTCAGAATCCGGAACCAGACATAACTGAGCCCTGATCCTCCGAATCCAGCCGGGAATCCATCGGCATAACACGATTCACATCCTGGGATGTAAGACAAGTCATCTTACGATCTGAATCGGCTCTCCGGTCATCCCATCAAAATCGATAATCGGCCGACCTTTGCCCCGAATTGGCCGTATGCTATACTTGGGCACCCATCCCACACACATATCATTTTTCTAAAATCAGTATACGACCGATTTTCAATTTCATGCACATTATCGGATATAGTAGAACAAAAACAGAAACCTCTTTCATTAACCTGTAAACTTAAATGGGCAGCCTCCAAGATCTACGTGAGGTACCGTCCTTACTTCAGTTACTAATCTGGACCCTATATTTCGGACATCCCAGTTCCCCCGGCGCGAATGTCCGAGTACAATTACCCGTGTTTCTAATTCCCAGCCCTTTTCATCAAACGTGAAGGTCTCTATCCCATGGTTCTAACTAGTCGGTACGGCAGCAAGGTCAATGTCACATCGAATCATCTCTGTTCCCGGAACACGCCGAATGACCAAAACTAGGCCCAACCTATAATATTTTAATCAAATTTAATCAACACCAGGTACCTCCTTTTAAAATCGATCTCCTCCATTGTTATATCGATAAATAGATTGGTATATATATATATATATATATATATATATATATATATATATATATATATATATACATATATCAGTGTATAGAAATATAGACGGATATACAGATAGATAGATCGATAGATAAATAGATATACATACATAGATCGATAGATGTCATAATTCGAAATGTGTTACGTACGGTAGCTCATTTCTTCGAATTCTTGCTGACAGCTACAATATCAAAGTTTTAAGTATAGCTTATGATTCATTGAGAACATTGCTTATATGTGTTTGATGAGTCATGCCAATGCACTAGTTCCTAGGAATATATCGAACTAATAACACAAGTATGTGAATATTATTTCTGGAAATTAATATACTCTGGATAGAACTGCTGAAACTTTTCTTACGCAATAGTCCGTTCTGAAAACACTTTAAATGTCATGTTATAAAATCCGCCCTGAAGGAATCGCTCATCCATCATTGACGAGTATAATTGCGATATGTTGGTTTGTTTCTAAATGTATCAGAATAATCCGTTTTCTATTTTTACATTCTTCTTTTTATAACCCTGATTAATTTTATTACAAGAGCTTTCCTAAAAAGAATGTTCAACTAGTCTAATTGCTTTCAGGCTCTCTTTTATTTAACAACCGCTTTTCGTATTACAACACTGTATGACTTTTAATGGCCTTTTGCTTCAGGTTTTAGTTTAACGACGTTTTCAAATGGCGTGGCTAGAACTCAGAAAAGTAACTTGATAGTAAATTAATGTCGTTTGTCGTAAAACAATGGTTGAGGCCACGGTACCAATGATAACGCTTCCTCTAGTTGAAGCATTGTCTGATCGGAAACTGACAAATAAAAGCAGACTATAAAATTTAGAACTACTTTTTCCCTTAAATTGTCCGGTTTACTTACGGGATATCATGTGGATTCTATTCAGCTATTATACTCTCTAGAAACATTCAAATAAAATATATTTTATCGTAATCTAATTTCCGCTGGTCGTATAATAACTTACGAATCTCATGTGCTAAAGTTAAAAGTTGTATTTGGAAATTGCTGGGTACAGGCATTGTGACTCAATTCTTTGAATATTGTCACCATTGGAGTTGTGAATTTGAAAAAAAAATCAACAGTATTGTGTTTATTCAGTAAAGAAACTACTGAACATGTAACTGTTCTTTGTTCACGTGCGAGGTCAATTGGCAGAGTGGAGTCGGTCACTATTCGCTTTTTGATAATGAAGTGATTTACAAGTACAGTATAAACACATGAGAATGTTTTAACTGGTGTGTTAAACATATTTTACAGAGAAAGAAGTTACAACGTGTATTATCCATTATATTATAAAGAACAAGCTCAATTTATTTGTATATGAATAAATATAAATCCGTCTCGTCAACAAAAGTAAGCGTGTAAAACCTGTGCCTTTTTCTAGACCTTAGACAGAACAAGTTCAAGTGGTGAAGCGTCGCAATAGAGCAAAAGGCTAGACAGTCAATCCTCGTCGCTTAAAAGTAATTCGAAAAAAATATTCCACCCTAAATAAAATGTAAACGGTAGTATTATTTGTTTACTTGAGCTTATCCGAAATGATAATATAAATTTCATATGACAAATTAAATTACTGATGTGATTGTATGAGTTCATCTGAATATTAGTGCGAAGTGTTATCTGTCCGTCCTTTTTAGATGGGGTATACACTAGTTTAATACATCGTGCTATTTTAAGGGAATATTAGTTTGAAATTGACCTTCGTCTAAATTAAATTTAGATATTTAAAAGAGTTGCGTGATTTTAAATGACGTGTTAAATATACATTTTTAACACATTTTTTACAATATATCTTTAAGCGTAGGATAAATATTTTATATGTATTTTTCTGAAATGTATTAAATGTTAATCCTATCAAATATATCTTAAAATAAATGATAGTTCACTTAATTTTCGTGCAGAATTTCAAATATTGTAAAGTATGTGTACTTCTATTACATTTTTAAATTCATTTGATGAACTCGTTTAGGATGTATTGGAAATAGAGATATTTTATAAATATAAACACTTATGCATATTATGTAAATTCTTAATTCATATTTCTTTAATATGCCTATTTTGATACACTCAGTGACACATACAGGCATAAATAAAAGCATATATTAAGATAAGCAGAATCAATTGAACAATTTATATATATATATATATATATATATATATATATATATATATATAGGTCTCCTGTTTTTGTTTCACTCTTAGATAATTCACCCCCCCCCCTTTTTTTTTTTTTTTACTTATATTTTTCATTTATTAATTTTCCAACGAATGTTAAGTCTGCAATATCTTGGATTTAGTTAGTTTGTCTGGGAATTTAAACTGCATTTTACATTTCTTTTTTTTAATGACTCAAATCTTCTTTAGACTATATATATATATATATATATATATATATATATATATATATATATATATATATATATATATATCAAAATAAACATAGTTTGAGCGCCCGACAATTGTTTCAGAGCCCTGGCGGCTTCTTATCAAGGGAAATACTGAATTATCTCGCCAGTTTAAAAAGCGAAAACCCTTAAAATCCATCGTCTCTATACAAACCGATATCCTTACTAATCTTTACTCCGACCTCTAGGTCGATCTCCCGCACGATTGAACGACAATATTCCATCACCAAATTTCGCACTCTCTCAACAACAGCTGAATTCCGAGCAGTTGTGTGCCTGCCAGAACGCTGGGCACTCTCTGCTGATGTGCAGGCATTTTTGATTTGGTCGAACCACTCTCTAATTTGTGTTACATCCATCGCATTTATTCGAAACACCTGCGGACTCTTACGAATTGATTTGTTTTGGGAATCACCAAGCTTTTGAAAAAAGTTGATGAAGTACTTTTGCCCAACACGTTCAGTGATCTTGAGAGAATCGGTAATCCGAGAAACACGTTGTATAGCACCTTAATCTGTTACTGACAGACAACGACTAACGCGCGTAAAGGCGATGAAAAATTCACACATGCGCATGAAGGTGTCTACCTTCACTCTGTAGAGTGGTGCCGCCCTATCATCTCTAGTTCACACGGAAAATGAAAGGTCGGATACTTTTTTAGACAGGCTTCGTATATATATATATATATATATATATATATATATATATATATATATATATATATATATGTTTGTAAAAAACAACTAAAAAATGATTATTACCCATTTTTGTTTTACATTACTTTGGTCTATTAGTTCCATTTTTCATCTTGTATATATATATATATATATATATATATATATATATATATATATACAGGGTGATAAATGGAACTAATATATATATATATATATATATATATATATATATATATAAACAATAATATTTTTTATGAATAAATATTAAAATACCTAGATACATCGATGTTTCATGCTAACGCAATCTTCAGTCTAGGAACTAATTCCCGACGGTCGGTAGGCGCGAACCCCGAACACAAATCGCCACTGATTCGTAGTCGGTGATCATACCCAAACGGCCATCGTCAATTAGTTAGTAAATATAGAGTAACTTCAACTGTAAATAGCGACAAGCTGCTATTTACCAGGCAGATAGAGTGATCTTACGAAACGGTGTTCGGATCTCGCATATCGCTAATTGTACTGCTTGTTATTAAAGCCACTCGAAAGTGCCCAGCCCTTGTGGGGAGGGGGGCTGATAAACAATAATATTTTTATGAATAAATATTAATTATTAAAATACCTAGATACATCGATGTTTCATGCTAACGCAATCTTCAGTCTCTCTCTCTCTCTCTCTCTCTCTCTCTCTATATATATATATATATATATATATATATATATATATATATATATATATATATATACATATATATATACTTTTTTTTCGAATTCGAGGATTTCCTTAATATTTAAGTTGTATTTGTCATTATCGGACCTTGTATTTTGTTAATTCTCTTTTTGATTAATTTTCCCCTAGTCTTTACTTTTATTATTATTGGAAATAGTTGTAATAGTGTAGTATTCATGGTTTTCATAGCAATACTAAGTGGTTTCAGTGATTAATTATAACAATTTCCTAACATACTTAGCTAAGTTACATACTCTCTATTGAGGGTGTTGATATCATGCGTCTACTGCTGTATGGAACAAAGTTCTGACCAATAAAAATAAGTTCGACTCATTGCATTTCAAAATGTGTTATGCAAACTTATCACTGCATACCTTGGAAAAATAATACAACTTAATTCTTTTAGATTCCTATTCCTATTTTTTTTATTAAAGATAATAGCCATTATATTTTAATATAGTTAGTGATATTATTCTTTGTCGTCGAATACATTTTACAAAAAATAACAGCTCCCCTTTTCGAAGCGTGTATTCCCTAAGGTGGAAACAGACCTTTCATTTCGCGTTTCAGTGAAAATCAGGTGCACTTTACTCTTGGCGTTATAAAGTGCCATTCTTCGGTTTGCAAAAGGTCATCGTCTTACATAAAGTTCACCAGACTTTGTATACAATCGATATGAAATATCAATTGAGAATATAGAAGGCAACATTATCACAATGTGTCTACGTGAGACTCAACAACATATGCTTAATCAAGGTGTATTTGATATATACTGAAACAGACTCATCTTTTTCCATACATTTTTTATTAACGTCTGATGGTGATTTAAAGAGCTCGATTCGTAATGTAGAAGGATTAGAGGCAGATTTGTAAAACTTGTGCTTTTTTACGAGAGTGAGTGTTGGCAAAACGCTAAATTTTCCAGTAGGAGTTCAAAGATTACAATTAGGTGTACGTTGCAATACATTGCCTCAGATACAGAAACTCGCTAATAACGCGTTGCTGATCAAACCTTTTTTCTCTTTTATAGACTACGTGATCGAGAGGGCGTTTGGGTGATTATGCATATACATAAAGTAGATGAAAGAAAACGAAAGCGCCGAAATCATTGTTAAATCCCAATTATTTCATGTTGTCATTTTTACTAATATTTATAGAGTATTTTATATTATACCTTTTATCTTTTATACCAGTCTCCACCCTAATTCATACAGATATGTGTCGACGAGACAACGATGTGTTCGGCGATGGTGCTTATCTGCATTTTGTATGAAATCCTTACCCGACACATGTCTAGACAGGACTGGCCAAATTTGTCAGTAAATGTGCAAAATTTGCAGACTTAAGAATTGAATACAACCTTGATTTTGTTTAGATGAATCATAGGAACATAGGAGAGGCATTATTGAAAGTTTGAAATACCACTTATGAAAACAGTACTATGGACCGGACGTATCTCGAACAGAACACGCCGAGTCGTAAATTTGCGCTAGTATCATATTCGTCATAGTATTTGTTTCGACCAAACCGATGGATATTAGAGATTTAGTAGATTCGACTTGGTCAGACATATAACAAAGTTTCCAATATTTTATCGAGAACAGTGTGCAGTATTTGAGTTTTCTATTTTATGTGGAACTAGAAAGTGACACAAAGTCGGACAAACATGTTGAAATAGCGTTTCAGTAGGTTATTAGCTTATGAAGTTAAAAAGAAAGGATGTTTCAAAGATACATATGACGTGTGGGCTATAATTTGCTTAAATAATTATTTTTGGTTCGATCTTTTTTCCATTTTTCTTTCTATTTCCATAAAATTAGGTATCATATACGATGAGAACAAACGCATTTGGTTAGCATTTAATATGCTAGCTGATTTTAATTATACATGACTGAGAAAATGTTCGTCTATTTACCTAAGCATCGCATTTAGTTCAATTAATCCATTGTGAAAATGATGAAGTGTTCTTCCACGATATATATTACGTATATATTCAAATTTTAATAAGGAAAGTAACACGGATATATTATTATTTGCGGTTCTATTTTGTGTTTCTCTTTTCTTTGTAGGTATCATATACTATATGAAAAATTTAATTGGGGCAACACTGATAAGCTAGAATACTTTCAATTGGCGACTAAAGATGAAGTGTTTGCATTTTACACACCTATTACATTTTGTTAAATGTTTAAATGTTATAGTATTCAGTATTGACAAGTAAACCAATAAACAAATAGGTCTGACTTTTCTGCAATGTGTCAATAAACTGTTTGGTTTTCTTTTGTAATGCCAATAAATGCATTGAATAAAAATAGAATGAAACCAAAATATGATATTATTCATAACAATAATACATGAAAATACACAGAAAATACAAACAAAATAACATAAGCAAAAAGTGTGATAAACATTATGTTATATTGCATATATATATATATATATATATATATATATATAAATATATATGTGTGTGTGTGTGTGTGGGTGTGTATTTATATAGTAAAACTCAAGATTGACAAATAAGGGAATCTAGACAAATATAAACATAAAAATAGAGCAAAAAGTAAAATAAAATTCAATTAACAAAACCATTTTTAAAGTAATATTTTCAACAAGAAAAAAAATTAAATATGTGAAATGTTTTGCTTTTGATTAAATCAGAGGAACAAACGTGACAAATCGTAAACTGTTGTTTTTAAACCTCACTAATCTCACAAACTCACGTATATTGCTTTTAATCGATGCATGAGGAAATGATAAAGGAGAGAAAAATGAACGGTTACGTTTTATTTCTCTATTATTATATTTCTTGATGGCGTCTTTATTTTATTTACGCATCAAGTAATTTGCGCTTTTTTGCGCTTTTTTTTATTTAAAAAGAAAACATGAATGAGATGGCGAATAAAATAGTATTATTTCAATTATTCGGACTATTAATAACATCGGGTGTGTTATTCTACCGAATGTAAGCAGATGTATACTCTCAGACTTTCTTCATGCGCATCTTTGTAAACTCGAGAATCTGTATGTCGAACTGAAGAACTTATACGGACTCTTCGTACGGAACCCTTTTGTTAATCCACGGAGTAGGTTGATGTTGCTGTGTTTCAGCTATAACCGCGTAGTAGTGTTATATATATTATAACTTTATTTTTATTAACGATTCTTTTAAAGATTGAAATTTCAGCGTGCAACCGATTGTTATTTAGAACTAAACGTTTGACAGCGGGTGTATCTAAAGAAGATTAAATCTCGCGAAACGTTTTACATCTAAGATAGGAATACTATCTAACAAATATACATAATGCAAATGATCAATTATCATGAAAACTCCAGAAATCAATTGATTTTTCTACACATCTTTGAAAAAAACGAGGTGATATAAAATGGTATCAGTATTTATTAAACTAAACAAACATGTTTTATAGTAGTCATCCATTGATAAATATATATATATATATATATATATATATCATAGAGGGAGAGATTGAGAGAGAGAGAGAGAAAGACTAGCGCAAGTGTATGTGCGTACATGCCATCTGACGTATATAACTACATTTGTAGCAAGTGTGTTTCATTATTATATGTTCGTCATTGAAGGAGTATTCAGGCTTGTAATATTATGAAGGTACATACCTCGGGCATTATTGACTTTGGTGTTCAGAAAATATGTGTAACACTAGTAAACACAAACCTAACTTTCATAATACGTGTTTGGCACAGGATAATATTACCTAGTCGGGGGTAAACTTTGACACAAGTGTCTTTCTCGCATGGTTCCTGACCCTTTTGTATGAATGAGGTATATTTAGGTTCGGTTTTAGTGTACATTCTTTGGAAAAAAACTCTTTTGGAAGCGATCTATTTATTGCTCATTACCTGAGGCTCTTTTACCAGGATATGACAACAGATCAGTTATTGCCTATTTTATATTTACCCAGAATCCCAACTAAGTGGGGGGGCCTGTGTTGTGCCGCTGTGAGAAGCAAGTAAATGCCACCTGGCAAAGTAGTATCGGCTCTTGGATCGGTACTATTCGGTCGTTGATGGCCGTTTTCCGAGCATTTCCTTTTCCTACAAGAGAGAGATTGTCTATCGTTGGTTGACTGACATGGATTTCCGCCAATAAACTGACGCCATGTCGAATTTTACTGCAGTAGAAAGAAGTAATTTACCTAACTCGTAATTACGATCGACCGGTGAAGAATACCTTGATGTGATATGTTGCAATTGTAATACTTAAGGGCGTTTACCTCTAAGTCACGTGTTGGCATGTACATTTTTCACATTATCTTTCTCCCTCTCTCTATCTATTTCTCTCTCTCTCTCGCTTTATCTCTTTCTCTCTCTCTCTTGCTTTTTCTTATTCGACTGATTATTGACGAACACATCTTTTCTTCAGTTGATCTCAAATTATATATATCCAACAAATAAAGAAAACACTTGATACATACAAGTTCATTTATATTACTTTTCGAATACTAAATACTAGTTATGTTAATTTCATGTACATCCTATGTAAATAGTGATTCGAAGGTGACTGCTGTATTAATCTCCACGTGAACCTATTATTATTATACGTTCTCTCTCTCCAGTAAATTGACAACACTTTTCCAAACCACGTAGTTTTACAATAAAACACATGGCTACTGCCAAAATTATCTATCACATGTGTAATTATTTCCATGAAAAAAAGGAATAATTCTATTTGAATAGAAATTTTAAAATATTTTTCACACCGGAAACAAATCAGACACCCAGGAATTTCAAAGATTATTAAGCCATTACTCGTGTTAATATTCAATCTACTTCTAAGAACAATAAATGCTTCAAATCAGATATATTGTAGAGCTAACAAATAGTTTCAATAGACTATAAGAAATATTGTATTGTTATCTAGTATTACTGATATATGAAGATTTAATTATTTTTTAAATTTCTAAACTTGATAAATATCAAAGGAATATGTATACTTCTCATAGTTTGCCAGATCCTTGAATAGGCATTTTTATATTTCGTTCTTGTTTCTGTTTTTAAATCATTTTTCTCTACAGTTAAAATTATATAGGAAACTATTATATCAGTGATTTGAACTTAGAACGTATGTCAAACTATCGAGTCGAACAATCTATAGATCTATATATCTTAATTAATCAAAGTCTATTTCCTTACTGTTTTGTTCTTATATATTTTAATCACACAAGATACATGATAATTGTTCCTCACTTTTAGGATATTATTTTTTTACAAAAGTCTTCCATTTACAATGTCTTGTTTAGCTTTAATTTGCAAATAGCTCGATAGTATTAAAGATAAAAGTATAAAATTATAAAACTATAACAGAGAAAGTATAAAAGAGAATGTATTAAAGATAAAATATAAAAGTATAAAAGTATAAAAGACAAAGTATAAAATAGAATGTTTCAAAGATAAAAGTATAAAAGATGAAAGTATAAAAGAGAAAGTATAAAAGAGAAAGTATTAAATATAAAAGTATAAAATATAAAAGTATAAAATATAAAAGTATAAAAGGGAAAGAGAGTTTCATAGTAGGACCAAAGGCGCTACTTTTGTATTTTGTTTCTTACGTTTTTTTTAATATTTCAGTGCCTTTGGAAAGGTCAACAAATTGAACCTGACCTCAATAAAAAAAAGTCATTACACGTATCCAAGGGAACGGAAAATTCGGGATAATCCATAATCTATCATCTCCCAATCAAACAACATTAGTTCTGGTTTGTACTATACAGAATGATCGCTAAGGTTCAAGGAGGATGAAAAACCTATGAAAAGTACATTTTTCAGACCTGATTTAAAAAAAGGTGGAGAGAGTACTGAGGATATATGGGGATCTTTCCAGTGTTATTACACAGAAAAACAACGGTCGTTTTCAGCCAAAAGTCAAAGTTTACCAGCTGTTGTGATAATGCAAAATGAGTTACAAATTTATCGAAATAACTGGGGAGATTTATTGTAACATAGCCATAGAAAAGCGCATTTGTTATTCCCGGTAAACTATCAGAGATAACACAACGCGTCAAAATCTTAGTGATTAAATACAGATTTCAGTCATAACAAGAAATTAATTTCACATATATATGTTGTTATTGATGTAGGGGTGCGTTTCAGAACGGTATGAAAAGTTGAAATCGTCGCGGTTATTGTTTATGCTCGGTAAAAGCACGTGTGCTTGAAAAAAAAGTAATAATAAGTTTCGTCATGACGTATAAAAATCAAACTAAAATATTTAAATCGAAATTATTTCAGGAAGAAAATAAAACCTATTACCTCTTGCAGTCAAAGGTGCACATGTCGCTGAAAGTATTAGTAATTGTTCAGGTAATATTGTTTTAACAAACGCCTGGCGATCTATGGTTCCAAGTATGTTGTATCGGTTCATATGTAAATTTGCTTACTTTTAATCACGCAAATGGTTCGTTTTGTTTAAGAACAACAGTAAACAATGCTAATTAATTAAAGTTAAATTATTTGTAGTAAATACGTAATAGTGATTATCACTATTATCATCATTATTATGGTTAGTAGTAGTAGTAGTAGTAGTAGTAGTAGTGTTTATAGTAGTCTCAACTTGTAGATATTTTTAGTCGGAGTTTTCTTTTTTTGAACATCATGTCAATTCCCTTGATCATAGAAACCCAAGATGTAATATAACATTTTCGCTGTTCCTAACAAGCGAGCCTTTTGCAGAATTGGAAATAGGAATTGTCTCGTCAATCTGTTCAAGCCATATAGAGTTTCGTTATGTTTCTAAGCGTTCCAATTACAACGGGAATAACCATTACTTCTTTACATTTCCATAGTCTAACTAATTCCCATTTTAGATATTGATACTTTTGTCGTGTTCTTTCTCCTGCACTCTGGTATCGAAATGAAAGGCTATATCAATGATTAATCAAGTTCTCTTGTTTGTGTTAAGAAATATTAAGTCGGATTGTTAATGTTCAAGAACCGTACCAGTTTGCATGCGCATGCCCCAAAGCAGTTTGACATTGTCGTTCTAATCTACCACTTGTAGCGTATGCTCATACCACTTTTCATTGTGGTCCAATTCATAAAGTGTGCATATATTCCAGTGTAGTACCAGAGTAACTTTGTCGTGTCTCCATTTGTTATACTGATAGTATACTAGTATAGGACATTCAGATACAATATACGCTAAGGTGTCTTCTCTTTCATTACACAATAGGCATATCAATAATTCTGCAGTTTTCTCAATGTAATGTTGTATGGATATAGTGCGGGTGGCATTTTACTAGGATGTCATTAAGGTGCTCTCGTTAGATCTTTTGAGATCACCCCGACCAATCAATTCCAGTTGGCATTATTTCTAAATGTGGTATTCTTAAAGAATACACTGTGTAGTTTCTCTCAAAATAAAGTTAACCCTCTCTCTTGTAACCTTTGATTCTTTTTCACTCCAGTTCTCAGTATTTCATGTATGTTTACTCTACGAAGAAGAATCTCATTACTTTCAGAAATATATTTATATAGACAACCGTATTCCATATGAACAACATCTTCAACACTAAGTAGACCTCGACAACCGTACTTTCTATGTAGATACAATCGATCTGCATCTGTTTTCTTTGCAAAACCTGCATTAATTGTAAGCATTTTCAGTTGTTTGGTATCCAAACATTTTAGTTCATCTGCATTCCAGTCAATTACAAGTAGTATATCGAATGATAGTTACCGCCCCTGCATTGATAGCAGTAATTGTATTTCGACTGTGGAGGTGTGATTTAAGAATATTTCGTATTCTGTTATTATTATTATTATTATTATTATTATTATTATTATTATTATTATTATTATTATTATTATTATTACTACTAATAACGTTCTTATTATTTTTAGTAGGAGTAGTAACGGTTTCAGTTTCTTCGCTCATCAATGTTATGTTTATTTTAAATATTCGTAGCTTGCAATACAGGGTTTAAATGTGTGTATAGTCTCAAGAAAAAATTGTATAACCTGTAAATACGTGTGTCTTGTTTTAATACGTATGTGTTTTAAAAGAAGAAAAATTAACTAGGCTTTTGCTTTAGTAATTTGTATTTGTTTTTACATTTTTAAACTCATAGAGAAAATGAAACAAACTTTAATTTGCGAGGTAGACAAATTGTACTATGACATTCAGTAGTTATCCTCCTTACATTATTTAATATATGCTTAAAATTAAAACACGGTATAGAATTATGTTTTCCGTGACCTTTTGACCCACAGAATTCATAAATTCTCACGTTTTACGTATTTTTCCACGGCATTTAAAATAGAATTCGATTTTATATTATAAACCTAGAAAATATATCAAGATACTGCTCTGTTATAATAGCGTACTTTGCTGCTAATATAAACAATGGTATACATTGTCATTTACTGCAGAAAATGAAGATAACTTCCCTGCTAAATGAGTAAGAAACGGAATAGTTATATTAGAAGAGAACTACAACTGCATCGAAAATGTAATAGCTATTTAAAATGAACTATTGCAATTTAAGACGGGCGTTATTTAGATGTTAAGTCGAAAATTTTACCCATTAAGTCGGTGAGCTTATGTGCACGTGGTTGTTGAACAAATAGCCAGATTCCTATGAAGAAATATCGATGTGTTTCATATACTGTTTTTCGCTGTGTTCACGAGTTTCTTTGTTACCAGATAAGAGTGTGTATACTGTAAGAGAGAAATAGACGGTTATCTTATAGCCGTAATTCAATAAAGCTATCATACTCGTGTTTTCATATTAACGCCATGCGAATGTATCCGTCAACTGTTTATCTGTAAAATAGTTTTTCGGCTATAATTTTTCTGAGTCTCATAAAACTGTATGTAATAATACTACTACTACTACTACTACTACTACTACTACTACTACTACTACTACTACTACTTATAATAATAATAATAATAATAATAATAATAATAATAATAATAATAATAACAATAATAATAATAATATATGTAGCGACAGATATATAATAAAAATATATGCAGAAGCGAAAAACATATATAAATTCCACTGATTTATTATTGTAATATATATATATATATATATATATATATATATATATATATTTATATGTATATATATATATATATATATATATATATATATATATATAAATGAATTCATAAATAACACTGTAACATAACGCGTGTGAATTAAAGGTCTCTTACGTCCACGCTTCTCGAAATCGAAACTTTAGAAGCGTTTTCAAACCTTTCAACATTCAGTATTTCAACATTCATTTTTAAGCCTTTAAACTGTCATTTTTAAACACGCGAATCAACGAATGGCGATTTTAAGCCTTTAAACTGTCGACATCAAACAAGCAAACTGTCCCTTCTGTTATATAGTCTTTTGCAACGGGGACTTTTTTTTTTTTTGAGTGTACATTTATGCGATGATCAAAGGTCATTACAAAAATCTGAACTCCTTTTCTTTTTCAACCATTTTTTAAAACACCTTAATGCATTTTATAATTTACCTTATTTTTCTCTGGCCGTAATTTCATTATTCGTTGTCTAGTGGTCCCCTCCATAAATGTTGTGCCGTGGGTTTTCTCTGTTCGGTCCCTCGTCTGGTTGCGTTTTTATATTCTGAAAATCAATACCCTTTGGTTCAACGAAAAAGAAGGACTTTGAAGACGTTTCGAGAGGATCCGAGGTGGGTTTTATTTGCTTTAAGTCATGCCCGGGAGAGAGTCGCCTTCTTCGATGACCGTCACTTTTATTTTTGGTTACCCTACTAAACTGCTAACTGGATGGGGGGAAGATAAGTGGGTTCTTGTCTCATATTAGAGATTCAGTCCTAAACTTTTCGTCTACATACTTGGACAATCTCTGTCGCCTCGAGCTGATCGTGTTTGCATGTTTTTGCCTCGACTTCCACTGGCCAACTGATTCTAAAAACTAAGTTATTGTCTTCTGTGGTGACGTAATCATCGTTCCCACGCACAATATGGGGACAAGCACGTCTCACTCTGATCTCTGACTCAAGGTCACGTCAGGTCTAAATTTATTATGACTACTCCTGGATCAAACACTTCTCTGACTCATTTCTGAGTCCAGAAACAAAACCTATTTTTCGATAACAAAATTAGCTATTTGATACTAGTTAATCTACCCGTTTGAAATACAGGGCCCGTCATAATATAACAACACCATATTAAAGTCGATGATTTTTTTTTCTTGGACGCAAATACTGCGGTCACATTTTCGAATTTTGTTTTGGTTTAGACACATGATAAGTCACGGAAACGAGGACACGCGTGTATGTGGATACCATTGTTTTATATATTTACTAGCAAAACCTACACACCCTACGTGCCGAAATGAATTAGGATGAAAGGCCGTTAATTAAAAACTACTCAGAGAATTACAAAATGTTAACAACAAACACAGCAAATTACATCCTCTTTAAAATGAGATTCTTCTTTTTACGGTCATTCTAAATTGTTAGGGCAGTAAAGTAATGCATTTTTAAACACTCATCCTAAGTTCGACTGGAAAGATTGTAAAACCACACGCAATAGCCCCAAAAGAATTACGTACCGAATGCATCTCCAATAGCAAAAAAAAAGGTAATTGCCATAAAACCCTAAAATTGCTCGAAATTGGAGAATCATTTTACGTTAAATTTATTTGCAAAATAAATCACCTAGTCTGAATTTAAAATAGTTTTAGTTGGTTCTCTATTTCTGCTAGATTTGTATAGGGTATTCACACGTAATCGCCTAAAAAGTAGAATCTCATTTTATCGGGAGATGAGTGTTCATCTAAACAAATATCTAAACTTTTAATATTGTTATCAATACCATAAAAATAAGGTGTTTAATTAGTTAGATAATTGCAAAGTGTGTTATTTAATTTTTACGGGAAGAGGCACAACTACAATCAATTGCTTAAATTTTAAATAAAAAAGAGGTCTATATTTTAAAAAATGTGTATGATTTAAAAATGTAATATGGGTAAATTTGCAGATTAACACCACCCGATATCCCCCACAAAATACGAAATTCTTCTTTTTCAGGCGATTTTGTGTAAACAGTCGAAAACGGAGATAAAGGAAAACACATATTTAAGAATTTAGTGTAGGATCAGTTATATATATATATATATATATATATATATATATATATATATATATATATATATATATATATATATATATATATATATATATATATATATATATATATATATGGCGCGAGAATTAGGAGCATATTCCATTTGAAATATATATATATATATATTTCAAACGGACTATGTTCCCAATTCTCGCCCCGTTTTAACTTTTTAGAAAACTTACCAAAAGTTTGTATATTTTACCCTAAGTCCGAGTTGCAAGGTAATACAACGACATGTAATCGCATATAAAGTAGCTACTCATCTAAATAAAACGCAGCGGATTTAACTCTAATAGAAAATAAGAATATAGTTAACTTCCTTAAAAATGGCCCCCAAAATTACACATTAAATTTAGATACAAAAACTCTCCCCCAATTTAAATTCCAAAATAATAGTATTTTTTTATCTTTCCGTGAAATTATCCAGTGTGTTCACACCTCATCGCTTAAAACAGGTAGAATACTGTTTTGGTGGATAGGGGGTGATTTCGCCAAGTATAGTTATCTACAATCATACCAAACTATGAATCAATTTATTTTCGTAATTGGGACGGATCAGAGTGCTACTAAACTGTTGTTTTGATTTATTAGTTAGAATTAGGTAACGTCTTTGTAAACATTAAACAATAATTTTGTTGTTTACGTTTACAATAAACGAATTAACTTAAGTAATTAAAAATATCTTCATCTGTACGGGAAAATGTAAACACTGAAAAAATAGAACGATAGAAAGGGATCAGAAAGAAAGTTAGCGAGACATCAACACTATCTCTCCTCTCTTTTTTAATATTCGCTCATGCGTTGCTCGTCGCGAGCCACAACCTTCGGTAAGGTCGTTCCTAGCGCTGTTTGTTTAAACTTAAGGTATTTTAGTTATTTTTGGATGTATTTATTAAATAACGTAAATGAATTGTTGATTATATAAATAAAACTATCGCAAATAGATAACAAACAGAAACAAATGCAATTCACAATCAAAAATACACAATGTTAAATATTTATGAGCGGTTTATAAAATAGTTATGATAATTGGGAAGTCAAAAGGTGTATTCTTAATCGTTTACCTGCACTATATATACAGAATATCATATATTTATGTTGTGTTCTACTCTAACTAACAGTAATCTGCTTTGATTAGTAGATAGGAGTGATTAATGGAAAAAATATTTCGCATTTATTCATTCATGTATATATATATATATATATATATATATATATATATATATATATGTGTATATATATTCATCATTTTTTTTTAGTTTAATCGCACATAACTTTGCACAACCTTGCTGTAATAACACAATATTATGTCTCGGAATTGCATATTTCTAGAATGTGAAGAGGAACGCCGCGCTGTTCCCGAATGCTGTCTAACCATATTCTTTTTCTTGCGTTTGAAAGCCTTTTCTGTAGCTCGCATTTATCATCCAACTACTAGCAACATGACCAAACCATTGAAGCCTCTTGGCCCACACCACATATTCGATGGTGTCTGTCATGCCCAGCGATTCGTGTATGCAAGCGTTACGAAAGCTGGCATTCCTAGTAACCTTGACGAGTGTCCTTATACATTGAATCTCAAACACAAACAGTGATCTGACTTCATGTTCTCTAGTTGTCCATGGCTGAATAAGGGATTTATACAATCTTAGTTTTAGGAGTTAGGACATGTATCTAGAGGTCCATGTTCCGTTTCTTTAAAGGTCAATAGCCTGTGACGCTAGGGATATTCTGTGCAAGACATGAAAATCACAATTGGCGCCTAGACCGCCACGTAACTAGAACTCTGCAACTTTTGGCATTAACTGATAGTCTATATTGATGTCTTTACCAGCTTCTGGGGACATGATTGAACATTTAAGGTTATTAATCTTCAAGGCTGATATTTCGCAGACTCTTTCAAGCTCCGAGGTTGACAGTTAAAGCTAAAAAAAAATAACATATATGTGTAATTGTTGTGGGGTACAAATCACCCCTATTGAAGAACTAATGGAAGCAACCATCTATAATAAATACCATGGTTGCAAAGACTCAAACACAGGACATTCCTATTCATGTTTTACCGCATGGTAGGAATCCGGTCATCTCCTACCACATTTAGTGGCGTTACTGTATTGCTATGAATAAATACATTGTATATTTTAACCTGTCACAATTTGTGGTTGGTATCTTTGTGACCCCTAATACGGGTCTACAACAGTAATGTATCATCTTTATGTCATCCACTAATTTACATGTCATCTCTCAATTTAATGTATTTGTTAAAACCTGTAATATGCTTCATTAAGTTTTCCAGGAATACGTTGAGTAGACTGGGCGACATTATGCAACGTTGCTTCACTCCAACCTTCACTAGAAAGCATTCAGTGAGTTGCCTCCCAGCAGTAACTGCACATTGTGTGTCCTCGTATAGGTTATTTTATAATAGCAACGCATTCTGATGACATGGCAACTTGGTAAAATATTTTTCAGAAAATCTACCTCCATACAGTGTAGAAGACAGCCTTGAATTCAACGAAGTTAAAATGAAATGGAACTGTGTGTTCACTTGCCTATTGCTCTATAATCTGCCTTATTGTAAATACCGCGTCAACTATTCTATTGCCCAGTCTATATTCGAACTGCGACTGACCCATTGCCCCATCGATTATATAACGGGTAGCTCTGTTGTGAGGTAAACCCCAGACCCCGGCTCTGTTTGAGCTGGAGCCTCCCCACTAGATGCAGTTTAAGGGAATGCCGAGGACATACATACGTACAAACATACATACACGCATACATACGTGCATACATACATGCATATACCTTAGTCGAACTAAATGTATTATATGTAATGATTTTATAAATTGCTGCATAAATATGTAGTCAAATATTTATTTGATAAATCTTTACTGTATTAAATAAGCTAGATTTAACAAGTTAACAAGACAGCTTTAGTCTAGCTCTCCCTCTCTCTCCCGCTCTCTCTGTCTTTCTGTCTCTCTGTCTCTGTCTCCGTCTCTGTCTGTGTGTCTGTATGTCTGTCTCTTTCTCTCTCTCTCTATCTCTCTCTATATATATATATCTCTCTCTACGTATATGTAAGTTCTGGATAATAATGTAAAACCTAAACATTTGTATTATTACATAAATATTTACAAAATCATCGCTTACGTAGAGGCATAATTTTTATTTAGTTTTTTGCATGAAATTGTATAGTAATTGTGCTTTTAGGCAAACACGTGATTGAATGTACTATTTGATATTAATGAACAAGAAATATACGTACATGTTATATCCCATATCGCTAACTGTAAGTGAATGGTTGCACGCTATTTGCGATTGTCAGAATTCCCAAACCACAAATTAAGATCTAAAGTAGTTGGTTGTTTTTATGTCGAATTATCTTTTTTCTATTAAACCGATTGACACTTAGATTCAATGTCAATTGTGTGTTCCTCAAATATATCATGTACGTGTTTACAGTAAAATATAAAATATAAAGAATTAAAAATAAAATTATAAATAACAAACAACACCAGAAAATAAAGTGTTTTTAAAAAGTGTGTGCATGTGTATCTTCTAATTGTATAGTTGATTGTATTGTAAATTTAAAGGATTTTCTTTTTATCGTCAGTTTTGTTATGAGGGGACGTAATGTTATTATAGTAAATAAGTTCAACCGAGCTTCGAAATCTAATGCAAGACTTAATTTCCACATAATCCGTGGTAGTTGGCACATTGGAATACATATTATAAGAAAGACCTACTTATAACGCATAATTGTAAGACAACAATCGATTATTGATCTTTACCCAAGCAACTCGATTATTTCGAAAATTAGACGCAATTTACTTTTGAACCTGAGATAAGATACAAAACGTAATTAGTTTTCAACGATCGAAGAGAATAGTTGTTGAACTCGGTGCATTGTCAGCTTTGCAACCGACACTCTTTGCGAATAGTATTATATATATTTGCAGAAATTAAACAACATACTTTACTCGCAATGAAACATTAATCTAAACAACAACAGAGAGAATAACAGGGCAACCTCTGGGGTAACGTAAAAATAAGAGCATAAAAGATGGCGTTTATAATGAATAAACTCGTAAATTATACAAATACAAGTTAACCATCATGTCAGCAAGTTTTCTAATTAGATCACACTAATCTCGTTTTATAAAACAACAGTGTTGTATTTTTGATTCCACTGACACAATTATACGTTAATTCTTGCTAAGTTCCGCTAAAGTTTAACACCACCGTATTTATTCTTATGCTCATTATGGTTGTGTGTTTGTTTTGTATTTTTTTAGCTACACATACACATATACACACACGCGCACAGAGAAATACCCTTTATATTATAGATAGCAGGGCTACCCGGCGTGGGCAGAGCCTTTAAAAACAAAACAAGAAATAGCGTGTGTAACATCTTTATATTAAACATTCTATTCATCTCCCTATATCTCTGTAGCCATCTCTTTTGCTGTCTTTTTCCGTCGTCTTTAGTTTACGTCACTCTCCTCAACCTTCTCTTTCTCCTCCGCCCAGTACATTCCTCTTTCCTATATCAATGTGATCATCATCATCATCATCATCATCATCATCATCATCATCATCATCATCATCATCATCATCATCATCATCATCATCCGGTTTTTTTGTTGAATCAAGCCACAATTAATCCTCTGATGGGATCTGATTGTCTAGTCTCGAAATCTAAGTCTTCCTCTCCACTCCTACCTTTGGCAAGGCTTGATGGAATCCATACCCATGGCCTTCCTATCACGTTTGACTACGTCCTCCCAAGTCAACTTGGGCCTGCCAATGGTGATGTTCTCTGCTGGCACATTCAACTGTCGGACTTTGGATTCAAAAGAAACGTACTGTTCAGGCCTCACCAAACAGATACATCTGACCATTGTCCTGTCATTACGGCGCAGCTTCTTTAGTATGCCAGCAGAGACAGCCCAAGTTTCTGAGCCATACAACAGCACACTTCTGACACATGAGGAGTATACACGCCCTCTCGTAGTTGTTGGCGGGTGTTTGTTTGTCAGGATTGGTAGTTGAAATAATTAATAGTAAAGTAATTGATTTAACGGAGGTATCTCTCTTAAATGTAAACAACCATTATCTTACATTTATTCTCCTGTGCAACGCTTCGTAAAACGAAACACAATACAAGTATTGATGCCGGGTAATTCCGGTTCCCACCAGTAATTATAATAACATAAAGAGAAATGAAATGAAAAATGAAAGAGTTTTTTTAATTTACACGAGGTAGAAAATTCTGATGCGAGATAATGCGGCCATGAGCAAGTGGATATATTCTATTTAGCTATTAAACAAATTATTGAAAACAAATCATAATTTGCGTAAAGAAAATCTGAATATCATATATCTAAATAATTTCTATTTAGAAATAATAAATAAAAAATAAATTCCGTAGAAATAAAGTGTGACCTTTGATTTAAACCGAAAAAATGCATCTTCAGTGTTTCACTCTATCCACTGGCTCACTGCAAAAAATATATATTATAAGGGAGATTCACTTACCTAAATGGAAGTTTATTAACAATTGGCAAATAATTATCATTAAGTATTCTTAAAAGAAAAAACACAGAAGTTAACTTTATTTGTACGGACATATATATATATATATATATATATATATATATATATATATATATATAGAGAGAGAGAGAGAGAGAGAGAGAGAGAGACAGAGAGAGAGACAGAGAGAGACAGAGAGAGAGAGACAGAGAGAGAGAGACAGAGAGAGAGGGAGAGAGAAATGGATAGAGCGAATGCATTTCGTTGTTGTGAATTAGCTATATATTTTTTTTAAATATTAAATAACACGGGTTCGCTGTTAGGTATTTTCCATCGGCAGACAAGTATCTGAAAAATAATGAGAAAATAAACTAATTTTAAGCTACTGAATTTTAAAAGAAAAGCATGATTATTTTTTAGCGTATATTTCATTTGATTTGATTTTCAAACATGTATATGATGACTTAGGAATAATATATATATATATATTTATATATATATATATATATATATATATATATATATATTATTATTAAATTGAAATAAACTAGTAAAAAAACAGTATCACATTATTGAGTGTTTTCTTTTTGTTAGTTTATCGGTTGAAATAAATATGAGATTTAAAAAGAAAAACATGCTTAGTATTTCGAACAGATTTCCTTGTATTTTGTATTCGAATATTGAAATATACATTAAAAATATGTTTTTTTTTAAAATTAAATCAAAATAAATTAGTTTAAACTATTTTAACATCATGGGTTGTGTTATTTTATTTGTTGTTTAATGGTTTAAAATAAAAGTAAACCCAAGTAAGTTTAAGTTTTAACATAAAAGCCTAGTTTGTTTTTAGCAAATATTTCCTATTATTTTTGAAGTGCCGAAATTCGATAAAATTCAACCACCCCAGGTAAACGGAGTGCGCTTATGATCATAAATTAAATATATTTACTACTCGATATTTTAGTTATTATTTGTCAGAATAAACGCCGGTAACGGAGATTCTAAATTCATGAGGATTCGTCGAGTATTTTGGGAGCCTTTTGCAGACACCACTTAAACATTGACATACATACATACATACATACATACATACATACACATATGTATTAGAAATAAAATTACTGACGTATTTCTCTCTCTCTCTCCCCCTCTCTCTCTCTCTTTCTCTCTCTCATATATATATATATATATATATATATATATATATATATATTTATATATATATTAAAAATTAAATTACTCACGTAATTTCATACTTTATGTGAATATTTTGTAGTATTTACAGACAAATAGCGAGTAGGAACACCAGTGAAGCATAATATTTTCCGTTAAATTAAATGTTACATATATATTAATAACAATAATGATATGTATCATTATATTATTTATGTTCCCTTAAATGCAGGCTGGGACCTTTAGGACAAGTAAAATCAGCCTGCAAATTTCGATGTTCCGTCCGATCGGATTGTTGAACACTTTTGTGACAGACTGCTATATATGTCAAGTTGTACGGACATAAATAGACTCTGATTCCGTGCTTTCTCTGTAGCTGTTAGGTTGGCCCCATTGATAGAAAGATTCAGACTTAAAAGTTAAAATGTAACTTGGTTCTGGAGTTCGAATCGTTCGACCGACAAAACAGTCATCCCCCACACTGGTTATTCTCAGTATAGGATGAAATATATAGGTATGTAGATAAGAATTACGAATATTTATCAGAATATGTTTGATATATATACACATATATATGTATATAAAAATTTATGATGATGATAATAAGAAGAAGAAAAAAGGAGAAGAAAAGAAGAAGAAGAAGAAGAAGAAGAAGAACCTGGATAATGCTTGTTTCTTCACAGTAATACTCTGGAAAATGTTTACTGTGTTTATATAATAGTGATCAATAATAAGTAGATATATTGATATATAATACCAATGTTAGCTATACGAACACATGGCTACACACCCGGGTCATGTTTCAATCATGGCTTTGATAAGTTAAATTTCCTCAAGCTCTAAATAAATCTTCATTCTCTATGTTATCCTATGACCATTACCGACCAATGTTTACACTTTGTAATCGATTCATGATCTGACAATTCGTTACTGAACCAATATGTATCTCATGATATGTTAAGGAACTTAATAAAAGATGTACAAAGGTGAGACAAAAATGTTATTTTTTTATCATCATCTCTGTGTGACAAATATTTAATTTAATGCAATTAATGTATTAAATAAGAAACATTACACGTATATGAAAGTGAATTTTAAAATATTTATTGTATGGTTAAACACCTTTCGCGGTTAAGGATAAGGTAATGCTACTGTTTACACAGCGATAAATACAACTAATACACATATTCGAGCAGATAGAGGATATGGTTGCTAGTATGAATCACAAACTTTCTATCGAATACATTAACATTTTATTGGAGTTTAAATTCGTTTTGTTTTCGTGTAGTAGATCCATCGTCTTAAATCCATTCTCTTGTGAGGATGGAGTTTTTCGACTTTGTCGAATAATGTTTTTCGCCATTTTCAGGAATCAAATCACGATCTTGTGTTTGCTTTTTTTTCCAGTTTTACGACGTGAAAAACGGATAATCCAATTAGATCTTCCGAATTTTCAGACTTTATATGCAGTCCGGTGCATTGGCTCATCGGTCAAGTATTAAATCATGTTTTTATTTGTATCTACGTATATCACGTTACCAGCGCCGTACAGCTTCACCCTCAGTCTAGAATAAAAGCAAGTAAATCCAATCTGTTCGTTTCATTTCTACTAAGCCTGTTTATTTGATCGTCTCTGTAAGTCTCAGGCAAATGAGTGCATAAAAAATTAATAGGACGCTAAAGACTTAAAGAATGTAACACATTTTACAATGATATCGATGGGACAATATTCATAGAATATATTCTGCTGTGTATTAATTTAATAACAGCGTATTTTCAATTCCAACTTACGTAAAAAAGCAATAGATTTTAAAAAATGTCGACCGAAACAAATTTTAATTTTAAAATCCATCATCTGTCAAACTTTTATTCACCCCAAACAAGTATTATTGTAACTAAGAAGTAAGAATGTGATTTGGGTCAAGATTTATGGGGACATAGTGAGTGATTAATTGAGCAGTAATATGTATGTGCACATTACATTCAATTGTGTGCATGTTGTTACAGTCAGGGAAGCAGAGAACAGGGATGACATCCTAAGGAGAGCGCTTAGAGGAACCAACCAATTAGACATGAAAGTTTTCCGCATCGTTGGACCTTTACAGTGAAAGGGGTGTTCTACTAGTCTGGTTTGTCGGGGTAATCACTTTGAAAGGATACAAGTTCAGTGAAGTCATAGGCTAACATTCTGCAGACGTGTTTTTAAGACAAGAACATAAATGCAAAATTGCAGCGATGGAGCAGGGGCTGAAGGTTGGTAGATAAGGTAAACGATGCTTTTAACCTTTTCTCAGGGGAGTAGACTTGCGGTTGGTTCATCAAACTAGATGTGGCAACAATACTCAATGCAAGGGTGAAAGATGGTTTTATAGGAATATAAAATACTACCCTATGTGAGAAGATTACTAGCCTAAAAGGCATGACTACATTAGTTCAATCCCGATCTAGTGCCACTAACATATAAAATCCTGAATTTGCCAAATCATGATCTATCGTAACTAGGATTTCACTCAACATTATTATACGTAGTAAATTATGTCACAATAATTCATTCATTCTTGCGGAAATTCATACAATACTAAAATAAATATGGCAGACACGACCTTAGATTGGGGTTTGATGCCACATTAAAGGTGACGCCTTTCACAGCAGTATTCGTAATTCGTCTCCAAAATATAGTGTACGATAATTTATTATTTTCCTCCTCAGAGAAGAGACGTGGCAAGTCATGTTTTACTCTATCGTAATTTCCATGGAAGGTGCTAGACGGATCTCGAATCTCTGCTTCTTCCTTGTAAAACTTTTAAAGCAAGAACTTCTTTTTTCTACCACAATGAAAACGGTGTTGTCTTCCTCTGTGTGCCTTGCATCAAGAGAAAGTTTTACGAACCGAGCTTCTTTGCAAAAACTTCCCCTTTATCGAACACAGTATCATTGCCTCTCTGCAGATAACCACTTGGTGGTATTCAAATATGATGTCAGCAAATTCCTTTCATGAACAGCTTTAATAATTATTCGAATTTGGTCAATTCCATCAATCATTCTCAATTCACACATGATGTTAATCCTTCAACTGAAAATCATTTCATCCCATTAATTCTCATTCTATAGTGTATTTTGGCATGGAGAAGAAATAACCCATTAGAAAAATGATATTACTTTTAACTGATCTTTTTATCGAATATGTTTACATTCGTGCCAACCTTTGTAATGTTATGATTGTGTTGTATTACTCTGTAAATGTCTAGTGAGTTTATGTGTGCCCACGTGCAACCTCGTAATCTTTTTTTAGTAAATCTTTTTAACGAGCTCGAAGGTGAATTGGGGAAAAAACAAAGAGATATACACGCGTGATATTCGTCTGTGGAACCCGTAAATCAAGCATTTTATTAAGATAGAACTCTCAGATCTTCGTTAGTATATATGCATTAGTGGTGGATGTTCTAGATCACCGTTTAAAATATGGTGAAAACACACTTATTTAAAAATAGGAGCCTACTTTATAAATGTAAAAAAAACGCTGATGATTTAAAACGAAGATAAAGACGATTTCATACAATTAAAACAATATTGTTCCAATAGAAAAATCAAATGTTTACTGTAGATATAAAATATATAATTAAGATAGTATATATCATTTTTTTTAAATATTGGACTAAGAAATCGAAATATTCGACACAATAAAATTAAGCAAATAACATAAACTTCGATAAGAACTACATGATGTCATAATAAATAGTTTGATATATATATATATATATATATATATATATATATATATATATATATATACATATATACCTGAAACTAAACATATCCAAATTATTAAAAGTGTAAAATTATGAGAGTGTGCATTGTACACACAACACTATCTTATATACTTTCATATGGACCCTCATTACAATCCAACTTAATATAAACCACATGTATTACTGAGTTCTACAAACACACACACATATATATATATATATATATATATATATATATATATATATACATATGTATATATATATGTATATATATATATATATATATGTATATATACATATGTATATATATATATATATATATATACATATATATATATATATATATCATGATTTTATTAGAAGTACAGAATCTTATTACTGCAACTATTTAGAGAAGGCATATTGAATCGTTCATGATTAAAGGTAAACAACATATTAAGCCAGTATACTGGTTTCGCCATGACTCTACAGAGCTATATCGAGGCTTTTTTAAATGGAGTATAAAAGCTGTATATAGTTAACACAAACACAGCGTTATGTATATATATATATATATATATATATATATATATATATATATATATGTACATATATATATATATATCGTGTATTTTATCTTCATATATATATATATATATATATATATATATATATATATATATATATATATATATATCGTGTATTTCATCTTCATATACATATATATATGTATAATAGATATAGATATAATACATTTACTTAATATAACTTGAAATAGAATTCTACATGAAAGTATATCGGGTGCCTTTGTGTGTGCTAGGTCTGATGTTATAATTCTGTTCTGTACATATTCTGAGAAGTTCTATTATAGGTTATATACACACACACACGTATGTGTGTAAGTATGGTGATGCGTGCGTTTGTATGTTATATATACATATATATATACACACACACACACACACACATATATATATATATATATATATATATATATATATATATATATATATATATATATAAGTATATGAGTTATTAGAAAACTAATGCAGGAGCGCTAGGAGACAAACTCATTGTAGAGTTATTTTCTGTGAAGTGTTTCCAGCTCGATATCTTATAAGTTAAATAATTTCAGAGTGTATTGAATTATAGATAAAGACTCTTAATACATATTTACAAGCTATGTAAATCCACCTCTCAAGAAAATGGATTCATGTGTGCTTTACAGATGTACGCTCATTTTTGAAATGCCATTCAAGTCGCAATTCACAACTCACACTAAGGCTGTTACATTCCTGAATATTCTCACTTTTAGTAACTTCAATGTATAAGGATTTAAAATATAACATACAACAAATATTAAATTTCAGGATATAGTCTCCGCCAAATTACAGAAGAGATAAAGAAATACACACACTGTAGTAACAGAAATCAAGTTAATTAAAGAAATGTAAAAGGTGTACTCTCTTAGCAAGATTGTTTGTAACCGTTTGTGGTAAAATAACGGGGTTAAGGTTCTCTTAATCATTAAACTGTCATACCTTGTTCATATTGGAATACTACGTTGAAGTTAAACTATTCATGAATTCAGGAATCATCATCATAGACAAATCATTTTCATTAGTATCAATCCCATTATATTTTATAACTGCCAGAGTCAAAGTTACCCTTAAAATCAGAACTATCTAACAATTAATATTTTTTTAAGTGATCAATAAATAAATTCATTCATAAATTTAAATTCGCAGAAATGAATATCCAACAATTCTTACTCTAATTTGATTATATATTTTCTTATCTCACAGATAATGCCCGTCAAAAACCGTTGGGTTTTTTCCAAAGTAAACAGGGTTTACAAAGCCTAACTCAGTCGCATTTAGATGTGCTGGAAATGTAGAAGTTCCTATTTGAAGCATAACATTTAACAGTGAAAACACTAAGAATGTCGGATATACATGATTGACATTTGGTGGACTTGTTAGCCATAGAGTGAAATTTATTGTTACAAAATATGGCTGCATTGCAGAAAGTATTGATGACTATTAACACCACTTGGATAGTCTCAATTAATTCATGTCTGGTAACCATATTAATTTCAGAGTAAATGAGTGGTTGATGCTATACTCTCGGATGCAAAATGAATTTGATGTTAAAAATGAAACTGACTATGACGGTTTCTTTCTCACACAAGTGGGAAATTGAAATGTACCGTTCTAGTATGTGATAATAGGATATTATGGACGTTACGGATACATTCTTACTTTTAAAACATATATACACTGAGTATTAGATTAATAAATTATTGAATTTATTAACGTTTCAGAACGTTTACTATGAATATCATATGTAATATGTATAGAATGTATAACTAATGTTATACGGGTATTACTTAATTAATATAATTATTATATTGATGAATTTTGTATATTACTTTTACAATACAGTTCAATAAAGTAATAAAATAATTTCAATCCAAATCTGCATTTTATATACTAATGAATAAACACTTACAAATAGTAAAAGCAACTCGAAAGTTAATCTGGTGGATAGAGTGTCAGTTAAATGATGAAGAATATTATGGGAGTATTGAAAATTATGAAGTAAATAAACCACGGTGTATTAAATATAAGAAAGGTTTATGATACGTATTTGCGGAGTTAAGATTTAGCCTGCAGGGAAGCAACCATTTGGTAACGATGTTCACACCTTAGATGTTCTTAAACACATTGAAAGTGGGAAAAGGTATAACATAAAGAATACAATAAAATCAAAACAAACTCATTTACAGATGTTATATTTCGTCTTTATTGATCGGGAAACATCTTCAAATTACAAAATTAGATCGATTTTTTTATTATTCATTATAATCAGTTTATTTTATGTACTTGGCTACGTGGTTAAATGTTAAACAACACTTCTTACTAACATGCTTTTAATATTATCTGACTTTTCTTTACGCTTCTTTTTCCTTTCTCGCTATATACATTACGTCATGTTTCACCTATTTTACTTACCTGGTTTTTAATTCTCTTTCCCAATCTCTCTCCCTATTTAACGTTTAATACCTTCTACTGATGTATTTCTTAAATAATTTGTCGTTAAGATTCAATATCATTTGTCTCCTAGAGAAGTCTTTCAAACAGTAAAAACGAAATACTAATTATGTGCATTATTTGGTCTTCTTTTACGTGTATTTTGCAGCCATCCCCGATCCATTGTTATTCTCAAATATTTAATTATCTATACGGTATGATATGTGCACCTAAATAGTGTACACAGAGCCTATACATCGTGTATATATTCCTGTTCTGTTTTTTAAGTTCATGATGTTATATTACTTAAGAATGACAGAAACCTAATAATCGTTACATTATTTTATTTATTATTCTAGTGAAAGTTATCTTTTGATCACATGATAGGACCATGTAATCTACTGTGTCAGTGATACACATCCTCTTTACTTCGGAAATGTTGCGAGTTGTTGTTATTTCCATGCTTTGTACAAAATATCCGTTGACAGTAAATTATGAGAATGTGAATTCTGACTGGCTAACAACCAAGTATGAAGCCAGCTAAATCGTTAAAAGGGAAAACCTGCGTAAGAAAGAAGGTATATTCTACACAAATAAAGAAAAAATGAAAATAAAGCTAATATAATTGACTGCACTTAAGATATTGTGCCACTGTAATACTAGTTTCATGTTTCGCGGATCACTTGCAATTTATATGTAACCAGCAAAATGTGTTTTTTTGTAAATACGTCATAATATTGAGATGACACAGTGGTGTATCCACATGTATGAAGATATTCGTCATATAGCTGCCTGTCCAAATAACACTCCAAAACTAGAGTATTTCGACAAACACTATATATATCTATATATGTATTTATTTGTAAGATTAATGAGAGAAAAGCCCAACAGAGTGATCAATAATCAAGAAAAATTACAAACTTAGAGTGTGATGTTAATGTATATATGTATTACGGAAGATCAGAACACTATCGGTTTCCTCGGTTTTAAATACAGACAAAGTGGGAAATCACGTTACTTCCTTATATAGACTCTATTCAGCCTCCGTTGTGGTTTCTTCCTTTAGAAAATGTCGACTCGCACGCTATGTGGTGTCGTAATAATATGTCAATTCTCTGAAAAATGTATACTAGTTTGGGGTCTAAATCAGTATATTTCACGATATTTACAGCGTCGGTTACTCTAAAATAAATGTCCTATATTGATCTATGCAATTAAGTTGAGGTTACAGTGACCTACGACTGTCTACTGTTCTGTTTCTGACACCAGAAAACTAATAACGACAATTTAAAAAATAAAAGAAACAAACATCGAAAACACGAAACCATAAAGTCAAAGACGCCAACAGAACACATTTAGTATCATAAATCAATAATTGGTGACAATAGTTTAAGTCTACGATAAACTGTAGAAAAACATTTTATCTACGCTGCATGTAAACGAAAAATCTACTTTGTTGTATATAAATATTTATTGGAGAAAGTGTGATAAGTCGTCCGCTTCTTCACCGTTGGAATTGAAAAAATCCTTTTGGCTTAAAAAATTTAAATATTCAATTAGAAAATTTGAAAAATTGGAAATATAAAATAGGAAAACAACCTAGATAACGCGTGGGTATACAAATCAACTGGAATATATAAACATCCATTAGCAGACGTACACACATACGAATTAGAGCAATTCCCCAGCTAAATTGTATGGTCCCTCTAGGAAAACAAGTATCTTACAAAAATCCTCTTTTTCAAGAGTATTAAAACATATAAAATATTACTGGCATATGGTTGTTATTATTTACAATATGGAGAGAAATAAACGAACAGTGTTTACTTTCAGCACTCTCGTAACTGTCGCTTTTCTTATTTAGTCCTTTAGTCCTCACATACCATGAACGATGTTTCTGACAAAGTGGGAAGAATCGCTGTTTTCTGGGTCAAAATCTATCCATCAATCTCTTACTATTGACTTGTTTTTTTACCTTGAAGTAGTATGTGTTTTGCTCCTTACATCAAGTGGCTTCATGTCTTGAGTGATTTCCATTAAAACATATTCTACAAGTATAAGTATTCTTTAGTATCTTCATTGTTGAACACATCATGTTTATACTTATTTTATGTTTATTCGATTTCTATGTGTATTTGTATTTCAATTTCAAATTTGAGTTCCTGCCCGTGTAGTGGAGAAGCGTAGGTGTTGCCATAGTTCTATTCAGAATGTATAGTAAAAAAGCAATGTTCTTTTCGACTTACCTATGCTGAAAATATTCGTGAAATATAGTGATTTAGATTCCAAACTAGAACTACTATGACAGAAGATTAAAATATCGTTAGGACCTTACACAGTGATCAAGTCACCATTTTCTAAAGCAACAGACCCCAACGGATGTTGAGGATAGTAAATAAAAAGCAGTCATGTGGTGTTCCACTCTTTGTCGAATTTGAAAGCGACGGTTACGATGTTGTTCTGATCTTCTGTAATAAATATTTAAACTGATATATATATATATATATATATATATATATATATATATATATATATATATATATTCTCTGTCAGCTAATTCACTCGATCATGGATCTTCTGTGTGACTAAACATGTTGCACGTTTTAATCCGAGATTCACACAGTTCGCTAATGAATGTTATATAGGACTTTGATGATGATGATTATAATGAGGAGGAGGATTTATGACGACGACGACGACGACGACGACGACGAAGACGACGACGACGACGACGACGATGATGATGATGATGATGATGATGATGATGATGATGATGATGATGATGATCTAGTCGATGATGCTGCGGCCTTAAAGTAATTATGACCTCTCATTATTTGCTGAAACGAAACTTCTCCAGTACCTGTTAAGTTTAATTAACACAGACGCATGATTACGACGACGTCTACTTTTATACAAGTTTAGTAGTCGTAATTGACTGGCAGAAAAGAAAAGTAACTTCAGTTTTCTTTACCTTATGATTGTAAGTCCTTACTTAATTCGTCCTACCCGGATCGCTTCTAACTTATAACGTCTCGAACTCAATCGATAGCATGACGGTGCGTGTGCCATTCTATCTCTTTCTACGTTGTCAGTCTTGTAAAACTAGACCCCCTTTATTCGACAGACAACTATTTCCAACTTCTCCCCTTGAAGTATTCAAAGTCTTACACCGATAAACAAGACACACCCGCGCATATATATATATATATATATATATATATATATATATATATATATATATATATATATATATATATATATATTATAATATAAAATGAAGTAATAAAATAAGCTGTCAATCAAATTTTATTAGAATTCAAAGTTTAAGCAAAGTATTCTTAAGTCCTTAGCTCATGAGTTTTCAAAGATAATTCTTCTCTTCAGAGGACCATTACCGCAGTTATACTACCACAGGTAATAAAATTACGCTTTGAAAATATATAAAATTATATACACAAATACACAAAAATACATAACATCAAAACATATCAACCCAAACACATACTTTTTGTTGAATCCATATAGTCCATCCAGTTCATACATATTGAGAAGCATAATCAGCAAAGGCAATTACTCCAAGTTACAAACAGCAGTCCAAATACGTGTAATTATAATAGTAATGCTCTATCCAATATATTGAGCTTCAGTTTTTATCCGGATGTTTCACTAATTATAAGATATTAGTTGACGCTTATATCTTTTGTTGGATTACTTTATATATATATATATATATATATATATATATATATATATATATATATATATATGGTGAGTTTGAATGCAAAATGTGCTAAGTCAAATTTGTTTAAAGAAACATTAAATAATAAAAGGACGAACATATCAATTCTAGACTCGAACTAAACCTTATTTTAATTAAAAGCAAAGAAAAGTTATGCCGATATCACGTCATGTAAAACATAACATGTGGGTGTGGTCGAGAGTTTAAATGCAATACTTCTTGTAGTGATAACTTCACATTTTCTAAAATGGCGTTTCTCGCGTTTTGCATCCACCATCTTCAGAGATATATGTATACGCTTATGTATATTAAGTAAATCTATTCGTAGCAAGGACTTGTCGAAAAAGTCATTTAAAAAAAGATATGAAATAGTAAAATTAGAAAGGAATACATAATATAGCGAAATCCTTTCAAGATTTTCAGTTCATAAACAATATATTTTGGAGCGTGTTTATTGCAGATGCAATGGGTTTTTTTTATATATTGATATATTGTAGTAATTGTATGGAATACACGTGAAATATTGAGGAGTGCTGCTAGATAATATATAATACAGATATTTAGGGTTAGTATATGATGTGCGTCGAGTTAAACCGTCATAGCTAGACGATTTACATCACAAACGCATATATAGCTATGTTTTAAGTGGGCCTCTTTATGGAATTTATTTTTGTTTAATCAGTATAGTTTAAGAATTCATGAGCAAATACCTTTTCAAATTAAAGAGACATATGATATAATTGCATGTAACTGTAAACACATAATAATGAAACATTATTTCAGCATTTCAAAAGTGAGTTCGCTTCAAAAGAAAATTTAAAAAATAATTCTGATAGTATGTATTGCTGCTGCTATTGACCCATTTCTCGCGTAACCCGTAAAGTAAGAACGGTCTATTTTAAGTAAATTCAACTTAACAGAACAGACGCATTATTTTCTCATAGACTGATTATGTATATGTGATATCAGATACAAGGGTTACTAATTTGAATATTGATTTTTCTTAGAGACGTGTTATTAATTACCTATTATTTGTTATTGTTTTTTTATCAAATGATTGTTTTGATTTTTATCTCACAAAAAGTTATTTTTCGCAACATTTATTTTATTTCTTGGCAAAATGTCTTTCATTTGTGTTCAAACGTTTCTTTTATAATAATTATAATATTCGGTAATATCTAACATCGATCTGATTATGTTTCATGTTATCGTATATACACACTTTTTATATTCTATAATGTCGAAATATAATGTTGGATCTTTCTCAAACACTGGTATATACGAAACTGTGATGAACGTTTCAAGATCACATAATTACAAAGGTAAAGGGTTATGAGCTAGTCGGCCGGCGGGAAACAAGCAAAATGGCAGATAGGTTGTTAAAATAAAATAAAATGATAACAAAATGAAATAAATAAACAAATATTTAAATGATAGGCAATAAATAAAAGTTAATTAATTAAAAATGAATGAATACTAATAAAAATACATTTCAATAAATACGTTTTATTACATCTATTAATAATATTAGTAAATTTACATGACTTTTTCTATCCGTTATTCTTGTATATTATTTAATCCTTCTCTATATCTTGATGAGTGCATATGTACTTTAAAAGATCACACACTAGCCAGAGCTCGCCTGGGCATTATTCTAGCAATCTAGAAACTAGCCAGAGCTTGCTTGGGCATTATTCTAGCAATCTAGAAACTATCCAGAGCTCGCCTGGGCATTATTCTAGCCATCTAGAAACTAGCTCGCATGCCACGAGACCCTTCTTTATCGGAATGAGATTTGCTTTTGCTCAGTCCTTGGAGGCCATGTTTTATTGGTGATCGCGTGAGGCGCCCCTATCGAGGAATAACAACCGGTCCGTTCTAGGATATTTTAATACATGGCATAGTGTATTTTTGAGGAGAAGCTAACGCTACTCTCATTAACTGGTCTTGTGTCACATCTTCCGGCTATGGCAAGCTCATAAACACCAATTCGAAATATAGGATAATAATCAATTAAAACATGGTAAATGTTTAATTTTTCCTTAATTACTTTTGATTCCTGTAAATGTCTATAGACATATGCAAGGGCTATGTTTAATTCCATAACGTTTGATTTAATACATAGTTACTACCAGCATACCGTATGCATACATATATGTATACACACCCACACACACACACACACACACACACACACATACACACACATATATATATATATATATATATATATATATATATATATATATATATAAATATAATGATTACAAATTTCTTGTCGGAATTCGCACATTGTATCCGCTGCAGTAGTTATATTCAATCTTGCGAAAGAATATATATATATATATATATATATATATATATATATATATATATATATATATATTTATATAAACTTTGTTATCGACAGTTTGTCCAAAATGGTATTAACTCTTATTTCTTCTTCTTCGCTTTGTCTTTCTTCTTCTTCTTTTTTCTATTCTTCCTTTTCCTCTTTTCATCATTATCATGATCATGATCATTATTATTATCATTATTATTATTATTATTATCATCATTATTATTATTATTATTATTATTATTATTATTAATGTGTTCCTATTTTTCATTTAGAAATTGTTCTCATTCCTTTTCATTTTCTACTTTGTTATTTTTATACAATTTTCATTTTTTTATGGGATTAGTTGAATTATTTTTCCCCATTTCTTAATGTGGTGCATATTTTTCCTTTTCTATTCATTCTATTCCTGTCATCTCATCCTCCAATTCGTGGCCTTGGAAATTCGCGCTAACGCCGGAAGCAGAAGAAGCAACCGATGCATGGGCGGGGCATTTGATTGGATACTCATCCGCATTTCAATACACTGTTTCCGTCCCAGAACACAGATGAATAAAAACGCATTGTCCATTATTATATGGATATGATATGTCCCCAAAAATGATCGTTAAACTAAAGTCATTTACGTAAAATGCATAATATTTGATGCAGATTAATGTATTTTTTACTTTCGTACAGTTATCATTCTTCTTGGTTTATCTCGCTGACGATGAGTTCACAGAGTTATTTTCCAATCAAGATTTGTTCGATTTTTACAGAAATACTGTGATCTCTGAAAATATTTTTCACATAACCAATGATTCTCTCAAAGTGTTCATCCATTAACTGGTCAAGCTCAATGACGTTTATCTTCGGAGATTTTGTTACAGAAAGCTGGGTATCACTTTGATTTTAGCCGTATTCTTACAATCATAACGCAACGGGACTGGCTGTGTTAATATACTTGTCAGAGACTAGCGTTCACATAGGTTGATCATTTATCACCAAACTTAGGTATGGTATAACTGATATAATATTTGTATATATAGGTATAGGTTAAAGGTCAATGTCTCACAAAAATCGTACGTAAAATATTTGGCGATAACGTTGGTTTTATTCGCCGTAGAGCGTCACTGCTAAGTCCATATTTGACTCTTGACGAGTATCAGAATGCAGCACCGATTCCGCTTTATGTTACTCTTTGCAAACCGGTACCGTCTTGACCTTTGCACCTTGATTCTGTCGGCCTGAGATAGTATCCTGTGTAGTTTTATGAAGTCCACCATTGCAGGTGTTGCCTTTTCACCCTTTAAGAAGGAGTTAGTTTATTGCTAATCGACTAAGGCGCTGCTATCGGTGAATACCGACGGGGATGGCCAGACATTTCTGTAGGCAAGAACGCGCTTATCTTAGTCCGTTGGCTAACCACACCTGAGCCTGTGGCTAGTTTCTTAAAGAGAGTGTAAATAAGACTACTTTTACCTTGTATCTAACCACCTGATGCAAATAAGCCTTATTGGTGTCCATGAAATAGAACGAAAACCGTTGCGTCAACGTGATTATGGCATATATTTATACACCATAGCTTGCTCTATTAGCATACATAAATTCGATTCAGTAAGCAGTGGTTCTTATGCCATAATAGACGTGATTTTAGAATATATGTATATTAATACGCTTATTCATATGTGTACTTTTGGGTTTGCCACCACTTCTACTAAAAACATCGTTTTTTTTTATAATGAAAAATGTGGTTAAGAAAAAGAAATGCATAATCACAAACATAATATCAGTGTCATAGATGGTCATTAGATTAAAGTAATTTCCCTAACTTATATGTCGTGTTCTAATGAAGAAAAAACAATGTATTTCAATTCTAAACAAAAAACTACCTGGGTTCCTGTTAAAAGTAACACCTCCATTCGACTGAAATAGACGCTCTAAACTTTCTCTGTATCAGTTCTCTGCATTTCTGCTCTGTTCATATTTACTTGCTTTCCACGCGGTCACAGTTTTTGGGAAATCCAGCTCCCTTTAAAGATAAAACTTACCACAGTCAAGAACGATTCCTATTTCGCTAACCGAAGACAGTGAAGACGTAGTGTAATATCAGAACATATAATACAATGTACTCCTTGCAAAAAAAGTTAGGGAAATCATCTATGTCGTTTCCGATGCCCTCCTCGCTTAAGGAAACGAAATGTATGACACTGCTACAGATGATATACATAGATAACATATTCATATACGGTGATGCTACTTTTATTTATTTGGGTTTTCGTCGTTCATCTAACAGTCTTCGTAGTTTAAAAACACTGAACAAGACGTGTAAACCAATGCCTGTTCGATCGTAGCATTCGTAAATTAGGTGCGTGCACTGAAAAGCGATGTTATGCTAGTAAATAGCAAGCGAGATTTGTCGAACAGTCAGACCTTCAATAATGAAAGAAACCTTTTTTTAAAAAGCATTAGAACACTTTAAAAGGTGTCTTTAAAAAACGAAAATGAAGGAAAATCGATTAAATTTATACTGAAAGTGAACTTTATTCAATATAAATTTAAAAACGGAATTCAAAATAATAATAAATTGTTTAACGTTACAACGATATTAACATATTATTTGTTGTCTAGAAAAGATTGTAAGTTTCAATGTATGTAAAATGTACGTATGTATTTAGTACAATAAAATACTGTAAAACCTGAACTATGCATTTAGAGAACAAGCATACTTAAATAATTAAGTAAACAAACGAATTAAAAAGAAACAATGAATGATTTAGAAAAGTTAAATAAACAATAACTAAGTGTGAATTAAAACAGAGATAAATTACAAAAACATAAAACAAATTAAAATCAAACGAGTAATTAAATATAAACACACAATAAAACTACTAGTGCAGATTTGTTTAAGAATCAAGCTTATAGAAAAAAGGTGGCATACTTTTGTTGAATGTTAAAACTTTTCTTTTCCTGCTAAATTTGTTCTTAGTAATATTATCATTCTCTGTTTTTTACAAAGACTATCCATGTAGGAAGAAAATTAACTCATCTTGCTTTTGGTAACATTTATTTGTTTTTGACCCTTTGTTTTTCCGTTGATGTTAGTTAAAATACCCGGAGTACTCCTTCACTGACTGAGGATAGAAAAGAGGAAGTGCAGTAAAACTACTCAGATTATTTCTATACTGAGGGAATTTTATTTATTTCTAGTTCAGGGTGATTTTTAGGGGAGTTAGATTTTCCCCACATAAAGAAACGACATTGTGGCTAACACTGACCTCGTAAGGAGGCAAGGAAATAGGAACATTAACATAGGATATGCTTATTTTATTCTTACACCAAACATTATTTTTTCAAAATATTATTATACACAAAAAAAAGTTTCGGAGAAAAATAATAAACTTGGAACATTATTTTTACATACAAAAAAATATATTAACGGAATTTATAGAATTTAAAAGAAACAAATGAATCAACGCAATTATCGCAGACGAGTGCATATCGAAAGATAGTGATAACTCCAAAATATATGAAATACTCAATGAAAAGTGTCATTTATTACTGAGAGAACACACTTAAAGAAAAATCCCATTTAAAAATTATTTGTTTTAATAAATAATAAAGTATACATTGAGATTAAAGGATTGTAAATAAAAATCTATTTTAAAAAGTATTTGGAAACTGGTGGATTTTTAATTAAAGTAACGTCTAAGTGTTTAACCTATGAATGGCTAATATTAGTAATGTTATCAGTTAAGGTAATTAAATTACTTAACTTAAGTTTTAATTGAATACATTTTATAATAATGCAAATATATCTAATAACTTGCTGTGTCTCCTGTGATAACACGTTCGTAGCGTGTAACCAGTGCCGTATAATTGTTGATACTAACAACTATGACGTCAGCAGTAAAAAACGAGTCTCAATAGAAGCCTAATCTTGTAAAGGTCACGATTAAATCCATTTAACTGCTAAAATTTGAGCATTTACTTTTTTAAGAAAAGTATAATCTTTACATGATACACTTATTCGGTTCAATTTCGAAGAATTTATTTTTCATTTCGCGAACATCTATCAAATATTATAGTCTTCAAATTGAATTTGTCAGTTGAATTGTCATAATGTCATGAATCCAAATCAACTTTTATTTAATCGTTCATTTATTCAGACATTTAAAAAAGTATTACATTTATTACATGTTATATTATTTAATAAGGTCTGTATACGTAAGCGAATATGGGGTAAAACGAAATAGCGAGATAAAACGAGACACCACAGATAACCGACAGAGAGAGAGAGAGATAGCTCTCCCGCGAGGAGTCTGGTCAAGAGATCATATACTCTTCCATTTGCACCAACGTCTGGCATCGTTTAGTTCAGCTCCGTACCTCAAAAAAGGTATTATTCGTAATGTATCTATTTTGATCTGTTTTTATGGTTCGGCTCTAATCGTGTTCATACGGAAAAAAGGTACAGAGTTGTCAAAACAACATTAGCATTCTGATAGATATTTCTGTGGCCTATGGTATAGCTTTGAAAACAAGTGTGTATGGGGTAAAACTGAACAAAGCAATCGGGCAACTTGCCTCGTTTTACCCCAGATATAAACAGGTGAGGTGCCGTGTTTGGCTTTATCTTTTTCAATCAGAATATTCAACTCATACTAATAAAACATTACTTTTATATTTGTTACAAGTAGTAGTAGTAGTAGCAGTAGCAGTTAACTATTAATTAGAACTGCTACCCGTACCACTACTCCTACAAACACTACTGCTAGCGCCACTACCCCTACTATGATAAATGTGTTATGGTTTTTGTTAGTGAGGCCTCCTTCATAGCAGATTATTCTCACAGGATGTTGAGAAAGTACGGTAGGAAGATACACGCTAGTCGTGGAATGAACGAAATATGAAACAAGATGTGTTGTCTGTCCTCAATGGTAATCATGGGTACAAGGAATCTTCCGAAGTGTATGGTGTAACTGAAGTTACCATAGAATAGAGAGTGGCAAAGCTTAGGAAGAATCCTGCAGGCAGCAAAGATGTCTAATGCAATAAATAGATTTAAGGCTTCAAGAACGTGGCCTTCGGTCAGAAGCGTTTTTACTGATGCTGACTTCATTGCAGCTGAAGGAACAGATACATCTGCCGTTGCCGATAACCTCATAACCAAGCTAACCACCTTAACCTTCAACCACCCCTTTGATTCAACTTCTACCCCTCCCACCACCTCCAGCTGTCCCACCACCTCAACATCCAGTCGGTCAACCTCGTCAACCACCAGCTGTTCCACAACCTCAACCTTCAGCCCTTCTATTACAGTACAAAATCAAATAAAAACAGCATTTGGCATTTACCCACAAGCCATCATACCATTTCCCAAAGCAAGTATTACAATACGAGTGTCACGGCAGAGAGAGAACAATGCTATTCTCACATCTTCTTCATATACAAAGTTTTTACTGAAGAAACAAAGAAGATGGTGCCAACGACTCAAGCCAAAGATAAAGGTAAAAGTGTCAGCTCATCCAGAAAAGCTGTTTTTTCGACCCAGAGACAGGTAGAAAACACAAAGTGTCTGTACTGTCATGAACTGTACATCTAGAGTACCGGAAGTGTAGTAATCTGTCAAGGGTGGTGTATGAGATGAGCACATTATGACTGTTCAGGTCTAGATGACAGCAACAACGCCCCAATATTCATTTGTGAACTCTGCGAATACTGACTCATGCAGACCAAGACACGTCTCGTTTTTACCCAGCTGATGTCTCGTTTTACCTCAAGAATTGGACAAAACAAAACAATATTGCATAAATAATCTGTATTTCTTTTTGAAAAACAATCGGCAATACTGAATAAATCATGTGTATTTTTGTAAAACAATCCTCATTGTTTTTGTTGTTGTGGTATTTTTTCAATACTTTCAATGTTCAGAACATTGCATATGGTTTATATGGCAATCTTACCTTTGATGCTGCAAGGTTATTTCACTTAAGTATCTCAGTTCGCCCCAGCGTCCCCTATATCTAATTTACTTGTGCATTAGCATATCAGCAATAGTTTTAAGACGGCGCATTTCTCAGCAATTATTTTAAACTAGGGTACACACTTAGTCTAAAATTACCGAAAAATGTATGCTGTTCCAGAGTCCACAATAATATTAAAATTAAAATACTGTTTCTATCGATGAAATTAAACACTAATTGAAAAAAGAAAAAAAGGATCAACTGAATTTTTTTTAAATGAAAAAGAAAGATAAACGTATCGATCGGTATAGAATGAAAAGAAAGAAAGAAAAAAAAAATCTAATTAGAAAAATAAAGTAGATAATTAATTTCCGAATTGATTTCAGATGCTTACTTGTTATTTATTTTCTCATTTCTCCTAAATGGTGTCATCTGGCACGTTTTTTACACACGTTTCTCATAGGATAATTATAAGAAACTATTTTTTTTTAATATTAGATACATACACTCTTTTGTAACTCAGGCTAGCAAAAAAGACGTCCCAAAACGTAATTGCTGTAGTGATTGAATCATAGAAATAAACAACGCTGTGAACGCCCACTTTTTAATGTAAACCCTAAACTTCCGTCATAAACACATACTTTTATAAAGAAGATATTAATCAAAAGAGAGTAAAGTTTAGTCTACTTGATCGTAAAACATCGCTGCCAAATTCTGCAAATCGCTCGATCTTCTAAGTTGCTTGAGATAATGGGCATAGGGTTACTCCACCATATACTTATTGAAACAGGTTTAAATATGTCTCTGGAAACGTATTGATTCCGGCGGTCATCCTGTGTCCGATGGAGTGAAAGAGCGATATTGCTAACGAGAGGCACAGCAACCTATCTCTCTATCAGTAAGCGATACTTAATTCGCTTATCTTACGCCGTCGTCTGTGTGGCGTTTCTTTAGGCGTTGTAATCGTTACGAGGTTTCGGGAGCCGCCACAAATTGCATAAAAGTATTATAAAATAGAGTTTAATATCGTGTATCTTAATATGTCTCTCATACTTAAGAAATATTTTCATAAAAAATTGCATCATTTTGATTATTATAAAACAAACAAGTATTATCAATAACACAAGAGAATACGACACACAACAGAAAACAAATATATATATATATATATATATATATATATATATATATATATATTTATACGTATAAGTACACGTTTGTATTTATTATATAGCAGAGCATACTACATTAAAATTATCTTGTCTAGATTTATTTCCGTCTATTCAAAATCATTAACGTCCAATTATTTTCATCAAAAAATCTATGCATCTAAACGACACAAATACAAAGTCGAACCAGTTAGCTAGCTATATGTGCATCGTTCATTTCATTAAGTAGAACACTCTTATAACGTCAAGCCGACAGATAAAATGTTAAAATTATCACTGTTAATTCGCTGTTCAAATTGGCCGAGTGGTTGAAAGCGTCGAGATTTGAGTTGCAAAATACTCGGGATCCAGAGTTTCGAATCGCATGACCGGTAGTGAATAGTCATATATCTATGCTGATGAGTGCCGATTATAAAGGGCGACACGTATACGTGCATAGCTAATAAACAAAACAAATATTTATTATGTGTAGCTCATGGAAACCCCGTCTACAAGGGCACTGTAAGGGTAGTATTAACACAGCATGATGTTGCTAGCTATATGTGCATCGTTCTTTTCATTAAGTCGAACGCTCTTATGACATCAGGCCGCCAGATAAAATGTTAAAATTATCACTGTTTATTCGCATTTATACATAGGCCGTGTGGTTAAAGACGTCCCGATTTGAGTTGCAAAATACTCGGGATCCGAGGTTTCGAATCGCATGACCGGTAGTGAATAGTCATGTCTCTATGCTGATGAGTCCCTATTATAAAGGACGAAACGTACACGTACATAGATAATTAACAAACAAAAATATTTATTATATATATAATTATAATTTCATAAAATGTTATGAGATATATATTTTATGTATCAATTTTTAGTATTTACTTCAACAGTGTACAATACGTGAGTAGAGCTAGGTAGCAGGTTGTTTTCATATATATGCGTAGAGTTTATTCTAGCTAGGTAAAAATAGAAATACAAGCAAGCACGTGTTAAACTAAAGGCACCCATTATTTCGACACATCAAAGAAATAGAGATGGGTCACTTCATGTAAAACAACACAAAAGAATAGGAAATAATTAAAAATATTCATATGTACGTGGGAGGATAAAAAAAGTTTTGGAGAGGGTCAACAAATTTTGTTTTCATTTCTTAACTAAAAATATTTCTAATTTTACTTATTAAAGGGAATAAATTATGAAAGCCATTTCGTTGTCTGATGGTGTTGGAGGCTGTGATTAGTGCGGTTTCCAGTAGTCTTCGCCGAGCTTTGTTGTGGATGTATTTGGTGATTTTCGCTTGTTGAAATTTGAAAGCATGACCGTGCTCAAATGCATGGGAGAGAAGTGCACTGAGAGAGTTATTGTTTTCACTCAATCGTTTCTTCAATTCACGTTGTTTTTCTCCCACGTAAATTTCATCGCAGTTGTTGCATGGAGCAATGTATACGCCGGCATGGGATGTGTTTTTTTTTGGAAGTGTCTTGATGTGTTGAATATTTGTTTTATGGATTGTGATATGCTTGGTACTGTTGGAAGCCTAGTTTGTTTAGTGTTAGGCATATGGATGTGTTATTGGAATGCGTGGGTAAGTGAGGGGCATGTCTATGAGAGGGGTGTTTTGTGTTTGTGTGTTTTGTGTGTGTTGTTTTTGGAGGATGTTTGAAAGGCATTCTTCTTGGCATTTAATATAAAATGTGTGGGGTATTGCAGTATTTAAAAAAATTATGATGTATTTTATTTCTTCATCTATGTATTGGGGACTACAGATTCCAAGAGCGCGTAGGAAGAAGCCTACAACCATACCTGTTTCTATCTTGCTATTGTGGTGAGAGTAGACGTGTATGTAGTCATGTTGTAAGTGTTTTTGCGGTGTACCTTGAATTCTAGTTTGTTGTTGGACTTAATTATAAGAGTGTCTAGGAATGGTATCGAGCTGTCTATTTCAGTTTCATGTGTGAATTTTATGGAGGGTTCTACTGTGTTAAGTTTGTCTATGAGGTTATTGATTTGAATATCTAAGGGGAGGAAAATTAGAATATCATCAATGTATCTAAAGTATTCGATGTTAGGGGGTAGTCTAAATTTGAAAAGGGCCGGATTCTAAGAATTCTAAGAAGAGGCAGGCTAATACACCGCTTAGGGGGTTGCTCATGGGGAGTCTACATTTTTGTTTGTAGAATTCTTCGGTGAATTGGAAACATGTTACGTCAGTGATGAGTCTAATTATTTCTATTAAATAGTTGGGGGGGGAATGGTAAGTCGGTTTTGATTTTCTTTCCATGTGTGTGAAGTAAGTTTAGACATTTTGTAACTGAGACATTAGTATAAAGCGATCTTACATCTAGGCTATGTATGTTTTTCTTTTCTTTGTTAAGAAGGTCGCCTGTGTGTGTGATGTGGGAGGGATTGATGGTTCCTATTAGTAGGGTGAGAATGTTACCTATAATAGGGCGCATGAAGATTCTGGTGTGTAGGTTTTGGGGAGCCCGTATAGTGTAGGAATGATGGGGTGATACTCAATATATAATGTCCAGGTTTTGTTGTTCTTGACTAGGTGTTTGAAAGATTTGTTGATGTTCTATGCTTTTGTTTATAGTTTTTTGGTCAGTTTTAGTTTATGTGTTTACGTCGAATAATAGAGTAGATATTTTTTTATCATATAAGTGTTTGTCCATGATTCCTATCCCATCTCCTTTCTCAGATGGTAATATGCTTATGTTATTATTGTTAGCTAGGTGTTTAAGAGTGTATATGTATATTTTGTGTAAAACGGGGTAATCAGGAAGAGTGGTTGTGGTTGAGATTATTACTTTAATGAAGCGTTTAGTGAAGTCTGTGTCAGTATGTCTGTAATTGTTTAGAACTGTGTTGGTGGTAGTGTTAGAGTGTATTCCGGTAACGAATTTTAAGCCGAAACTGGGAGCTTCAGTTTCTATGTCAGAAAGTGTATAGATGGTAAGGTTTTTTATAAGTTCCGGGCGTCCTAAAGTTTTCCATTTGCCGTCTAGAACAGTAGCGCTAGATATATCCAAGGCCTTTGACAAAATATGGCATAAAGGGCTTCTCCTGAAAATACGCTCATACGGTATTACTGGGCAATTACTTAATATAATTAGATCCTTCCTAGAAAAAAGAAAAAAATCCAGGTTGTCCTCGATGGCCGCTCATCTATGCAACATGACATTAATGCTGGTGTACCCCAGGGATCAATCATTGGACCCTTGTTTTTCCTGATCTATATACATGATCTCCCTGATGGCATAGAGTCTGAGATTGGTTTATTTGCTGATGACACCACCCTTTACTCTGGCCATGTTGGTAAAACCGATGCAATCATATCCGAGGCAAGGCTGAATCTTTAGAAAATGACCTCCAGGCTTTAGTGGATTGGGGCCATAAATGGTTGGTAACTTTTAATGCCGCAAAGACAAAGCTCCTTTTTTTCAACAATTACAAGGAACCTTTGCAACCAACGATTGTCATGGCAAATTACACCCTACCTGAGAGTTCATCATTCAAACTCCTCGGCTTAACCTTCACAGGAAACATGAATTAGAACAAATACATTGAAGACATTGCCAAGTCTGCCGCAAAGAAGGTTGGCTCCCTCTACCGTGCTAGTAAACTTCTCACACCTGGCATTATCCTGTATCTCGATAAAGCCACCATCCGCTCATGCATGGAGTATTGTTGTCACATCTCGGCTGGCGCATCATCTACTAGTATCTCCCTCCTTGACAAGGTCCAAAAAAGAATCGCCAACCTAATAGGTCCCTCACTGTCAACCAAGCTCCAGCCTCTGTCCCAATTGGTTACTCTGGTGCCCCTAGACGACAATTAACTAGACTAACTCGACAATCAACTAAATCTCATTCATTCACTGTGGAGGTCCCAGATGTCGGAGAGCCTTCTACTCAAATAGGTTCTTTCCTCGTACTGCTGGCCTCTGGAACTCCCTTCCTGCCCCCTGTTTCCCCGACAGTACAGACATGCAGAAGTTTAAAACCAATGTAAACAAGCATCTCGCTGCGCAGATCCCAGTCTAGGTTGACACCCCCCTATCTTCTCCCCTTTTCTTTTTTTTCAGTAGCCCCTTACGTCTACAGTGGCGGACTGCCTTGTTTGGGGTGAACTACAAACAGGAGAACTTCAGTTTGGGACAAAAATAAAAAAGTGCTACAGTCTAGAAGGATTTCTTCTTTCGCTGACTGCAGAGTAATTATACAGTTTCCCGGTCCGTAAAATGCTATTTTATAGATTTTCAACTTACATTCTGTTTCTACGATGTCTTCTATTTATTTAATAGTTACGTTAAAGTAAAAAATAGTTTTAAAAAAGTTAACAAAGTTCGCGATTCCCATGTAAGAAAATGTGCTTGTTAATAATAGCGTTGTTATTTCAGCATGATCTGTAAATTGAATTACCGAGAAAATATTAAGTATAACTGTTCTGTCAGCTGTTTACGTATGTTATGTTATTGTTTTGATATTACTCCCAATAAACACCGGGCTACGGGTCCTCCTAGTATATATATATATATATATATATATATATATATATATATATATATAATAGAGAATGGTAGTTTGCTTGAAGCATTGCTGGGAATAGTAGTATGTTTCACTTTCAAATAAATTCATCAACATAAAACGATTACTAGTGTAGCGAATTTAACGAAGATACAACTAGGACTGTTAGACAGTCAGGACATCGAGTGGTAAAAATGTCAAGCATCGGCCGTCGTTTATTTGTAATATAGTCGGGTTGAAGAAAGGATAACGAATTTTATTAAATATTTGATTTGTGACATTTTTAGAGTACTCCTATTGGTTAGTGTACTTAATGAAATAACCCAGACAGAATTCGCACGCTCCAAACACACATACACTTTCCGCAATATATATATATATATATATATATATATATATATATATATATATATATATAAATATATATATATATATATATATATACATATATATATATACATATATATATATATACATATATATATATATATATATATATATATATATATATATATATATATATATATATATATATATATAGCATGATATAAAATTAAATAATAAAATAAGGTGCGAATCAAATTTTGTATCAATTCAAAATTCAGGCAAAATTCTCAACGTCCTTAACTCATTAGTTTTCAAAGATGATTCTTCTCCTCAAAGGACTATTACCGCAGTGACGTTACTGCAGGTGATGAAATTACACTTTGAAAATATATAAAAATATATATAAAAATACATTAAAGTTCCTAACACATGAAATATATCAAGCCAAAAACATACTTATTTGATTGAAGATTGATCCAGGTATTGAGTGACAGTCTAAAAGAGAAACAATTGAAACAACTGAACTTACAGGAATTAATGTACCGTGAGCTACATAAACCCTATAAAATGACACCCCCAATAAGATTATAGATATAAATTCAGAGGTTGAATCAAAAATTACATATATGAATCGAACCAACCATGCAGAAGTAGTTACGCCAGCCACACCTACATTTTCCCTAAAAGACAACAGACTTTCTTTCAACAAAACCCATCAATACGGTTAATTTTCCCATCAAAATCTGACCTAGTCATAATCAGTAAAAAATATTCTAGATAGAGTCATTCCAGTCATCAGAAATACAATTTTCTTTTCGTTGTGGCAATTTTCAGAAAACGTAATTGCATGTTTTTTTTAACCTTAAGGATAAACATAGATTAAGTGTTATAACTTTTGACTTAGACAACTATTACCAATCTACTTCCCCAATTCTCTTAAATAAAGCTCTAAATTTAGCGAAAAATAGTTCAGACCTTACTGATTTTGAAATTAAACTTATTACTCTGGCCAGAAGATCTATTCTCCAATTCGAGGGGAAGTTATGGACTAGAAAGGACAACCCCAACGACTTCGATATTACTATGGGAGTCTCGGATTCGGCTCAAGTAACTGACCTAGTGGGTTCATTCCTCTTAAATGAAATCAAACAGAAGTTTAAAAATATAAAAATTAGCCTATACAGAGACGATGCCTTATTTGTCTCTGATGAGAGGCCTAGAAGTTATAGCAAAACAATTGAAGTCTCGCATTAATTTTTCAGAAATTTCGGCCTATCCTTACTGTTGATGCTGAGAGAAAACGTCTAACTTCCTTGATATCACCTTTAACCTCAATGACGGATTATATAGCCCCTTCCATAAACCTAATCTAACTCTTTTGTTTGTACACAAACTATCTAACCATCCGAAGGCTATAATCAATTTAATAGTCCCGTCGGTTTCCAATAGAATATCTAGGCTTTCCGCTAATGAAAACATTTTAACCAAAACGCACAGGATATTCTAAAAAATAACTTATAACCAAAACAAACAAGATGATATAACTGTAAATATTATAGCACACAATATGACTATTAGCAATAGGAGCCGGGCCAAAAGAAATGCAAATAACCATAGACCTCAGAGGCATTCTATCATACCTGATGATAGAGAGCAACATATAGATAGCCCCACACCGACCTCACGTAAACGCTATAGAAGGAAAAACAATAACACACCGTTTAATAAGAACGTTAAAACACATATCCCTAAGGAATTCTTTAAAATATGAGAACACTCTTTTAAATACCCACATAAATACAGCTCCATACTTAATAAAAACTCAATCAACATTTCCTATTCTACTATGCCTAACATAGCCCAAACAATAATCTCAGCCAATAGCAAAAAAATAAAAGGTATCCAATCTAATATTAATTGTTCCAATTCCATAAATACATGCAACTGCAGGCGTACCAATGATTGCTTATTGGATAATAGATGCATATATTCTAACATTGTGTATGCTTATACCGTAACTGAACTGAATAATTCTACAATGATCCCTAGAGAATCATGAATGCAGCCCGCATTCAAACTCCAAAACTGAGCATTACGACTAATTTGCACCATAATTCTATACCCAATGATCCTACTATCCATCTTCCACCTCGACAAGCCGATAATGACCTTCCAATGGGAGTTAACGATAACGCTAACAATAATATACAATCAATTAACCAACTTAATCTTTATCATGAAAATTCAGTAAATAGAAGTAGACCAGTGAATAGGAATATAAATGGGTCAGGAACAATAGTCAATCTTAAGATACACACTTATATTGGGGCCACAGCAAATTTAATTAAAACCTGCATATATATGCATAATTACTCCTTTAATAACGAGGTCGGCAACACGAAACATTACTGACCACGTTAGTTAAAAATTTAAGATCCAATAATATTCCACACAATATAAAAGTGTCCATCCTAAAAAAATCAAACTCCTATAGCCCGGGATCTAGATCTTGCGGTCTATGCAATTCAGAAGCCGTAATGATAGCCACCGTAACTAAACGTTTTAATTTGATCTATTCTAGAGGTGAATTAGTTTCCAAATGTCGAAATAGAAAAAATTAAAGTATGCACAGTAGAAACCACTATCATTCCACCGTAGCTGATTGAGTGAGTGTCGGGATCGGGGGTGTCCAGTTTTGGAGATGTATTCGTTAAATCCTCCCTGCGTAACAGGTTTAGACTCTGAAAATGCCTATATATCCCTTTAAATATTTTAAGTTGTAAAAGTATAAATATTTAAATTTTTAAACTCTAAACATTTTTACAATTTCTTACTTACGAAAAATTAAATCTTAAATTAAATTGGTTAAACTTCTTAATTTGATGAAATTAAATTTTAAATTAAACTATTAAATTATTAAATTCTAGTTACTTTAATAATTTCGTAATTATTAATTTCATAAATCTTCTAAATTATTTGATAGGGAAACATCTGTGAAATTTGTTGTGTTATGCTTAGGCCAGACAATTGGGTAGCTACGTGGAATGGGAGGACAATTAGAGGCTTTGACCTAAATTTACACACCATTTCCTATTTGACCTAGACTTATGATTTGACCCAAACAAGTAACATCCGGTATCGTTGAATTGATTTAATATATCTGTCGGTGGGTGGTGACGTTATTTTCTTTGTTAACTTCGACATATACCATCCGCTCGGATAACGTCGTTATTTGAAGTTACTTTCAAATTTAACTGTATTCATTGGAATCATCTTTATCGGACCCGGAAGAAGAAATCGCCGAATATATTGACTCGGTTTGATTTAATTCTATTCAAATCGGATTAAGCGGATTTCCATTAAACCAGCGAATGTTGGTTTGTGCTACTACGATCAAATCATTTGAACACTGAATTTTGAACATCATGATTTCAACACAATATGAGTTTATTGAACTTTTTATTTGATTTGGTTCATTTATCATTGTATTAATCAACATACACATTGGATGCATTTTTCACTGTAATTGACTGCATCGATTGCCAACACATTTCCCGACTGGATAACTTTTTCGGTTTATCAGTTCTTTCAATTGTTCCTCTTTTGGACTGTCACTCAACACCTGGATCAAACTTCAATCAACCTCTTGGATATCTATCCTGAATATTTTAATTTGTATGACTTGGATGGATTTTATAACTTTAACAAATAAGTATGTTTTTGGCTTGATATATTTGATGTGTTATGTATTTTATGTATTTTTTTATATATTTTTATATATTTTCAAAATGTAATTTTATCACGTGCAGTAACGTCACTGCGGTAATAGTCCTCTGAAGAGAAGAATCATCTTTGAAAACTCATGAGTTAAGGACGTTGAGATACTTTGCCTGAATAGTGAACTGTAATAAAATTTGATTCGAACCTTATTTTATTATTTCATTTTATATTATGATATTAATGCTCTATCCAATATATTGAGCTTCAGTCTTTATCCTGATGTTTCACTAATTAAATTATATTAGTTGCCTCTTTTATCTTTTGTTGGATTAACTTCATATATATATATATATATATATATATATATATATATATATATATATATATGTGTGTGTGTGTGTGAAGAGAGAGAAAGAGTAGGAGAAACGGAGCAAGAAAAATAGATCGACAGATGTATGTGTATATGTACACACTAATGAGAAATAGCTGATGAATTGATATTAGGTAATACGTTTACAACGTGGGCGTAAGATGTGCATGATTAATGGATATTTGGTGGTTATCATTTTATCACACGTTCAGATAAATCTATTCGTTTGACATGCGCCTTTATCATTATAAACATCTACTTCTTATATCTAATAGTCATATATTAATATATACATGCACTTATGCATATATATATACACATATATATATGGGAAAAAAGAAACACTGTTTCAGACAATATGTAAAAATAAAAATGGAATAAAGAATAAGCAATTCAACAACTAACAAAAATAAACTCAGAAACTCATGTTGTAAAGTTCCACCGACATATTTCGGCCGTAGATACGACCATTTTCGATCAGTTAGTAAACTTTATTTCAAAACGGAAAAGTTTTCAAATTCATACAGAGAATGCGATTGGAAGAAAATGTCACGTGCAGAGAACAACAAAACGGGGAGAAAAAAGAAATACGAGGAATGTTATGAAAAGAGAAAGAAATAGAAGATGAAGAAGAGGAAGAAGAAGAAAGATATACCAATCAACTAGTATCTTTAGAACGTCAGTTGAAGAAGACGAAACGAAGAAGAAGAGAAAGCGAGAGCAAACGTGAGAAAGGGTAAATCGACATATATATATATATATATATGCATATGTATGTATATATATATGTATGTATATATATACATATATATATATATATATATATATATGTATCTATATATATATGATAAAAAATGAAAAGATGAAAGACAAACATCTGATGTATGTATTCATCAAAGTTTCGTCTTTATTCCTAGATTCTTTGGGGTGATTGATTTGTAAGAAGTAACACACAAGTAAAAGTGTGTTCGTGCGTACGAAATAAACTTTTCAAATATTTGTACGTATGTGTTATTTTTTAAATCAACTATCCCAAAGAAGGCTTGAAAAAAAGACAAAATGTTTATGAATACATAACTAATAGTTGTGTTTTACCTTGTCTCATACATATATATATATATATATATATATATATATATATATATATATATATATATATATATATATGTATATATATATATTTATATATATATATATATATATATATGGAGAGACAGAGAAATAGGTATATGTGTTCGATGCATATACACATCTCGCTCTCTCTCTCTCTCTGTATATATATATATATATATATATATATACATATATATATATATATATATATATATATATATATATATATATATATATATATATATATACGTGAAGTTGTATACGGTAATTGAGTACTTGTCATTAAACCTGGTCGTTTTAAAAGCAATGTGTTCATCTTATTTTCACATAGAACCTATATAGTAAATATGAAATCGAAATAGTCATATTATATGAAGTGGTTTATCACGCTTATTTAACCGATATTCCGGTTAATGTGATCTTTCTTTATAGTGTTATTTATACATATTTCATTTGAGATTCAACCGAACAGAATTGCTAACTTACTTCTAAGATTATTTATTTCTCATCTATAAATGAGCTAATCAATTTAAACGTATTTTTCCTGGTTTCGTTGACGAAAATTCGGTAATATAGAGTAAACCAATACTCACTATTACAAAATTATGTTTTTTATAACCAATACTATACTAAACTTTTAAATTGTTCATGTTATTCGATGTGAAATACACATGAACAAACACTCACATAGAAATTATATATATATATATATATATATATATATATATATATATATATATACTTAGGCAGTCATTATCCAAGCAAGCGTTGTTGAACGCCACGGAACTTTCTCGTGTGTAAATCTTCTTCGTGGGGTTCTCAAATCGGGTGGCCATCCATAGAGTATTTATCTAATTGTTCTTAATTCAGCCATTTTTTCGAGCGCTTTCGACTTTCTCAGTCGTCTCTAGGATTAGGTTTGCTTTTAATTAGAAGACTGGAGTTAATGTGTTATAGGTATGGTTAAGGGCGAATGAAAGAGAAAAGAGGGTGCGGGGTTGAGTTCATTTTAACATATCGTTTGGTTTTATTGTTTATTTACTTATTTTATTAATCTTATTTTTACTATTATTTATTTATTTATTTATTAGTTGTTATTCCTATTATTACTAGTATTACCATTATTTATTTATTTATTTATTTATTTGTTTATTACTTTATTGTCATTTAATCATGGAATACTTTTAATACGTTAGTACATGGGTTGAAAGCTAATTTGTTAATAGTAGGCTGTTTAGTTTTGATAAATATTGCTTCCATTATTTTAAGTCTGTTTATGCAGTTATTTTTGTGTATTATTTTGGTGTTAGATGGTAGGATTTTGTGTATATCGGCTGACTGAACTCTTTTGTTATTTGTAGTAATGTGACGTCGGATGGCGCTGGTATCGGATAAATGGTAAGTTAGACGTCGAGAGAGAGAGAGAGTTGTTGTAGTATGGCCAATATAGGTGCTATGTACTTGTTCTGTTTGGGTTGTAGGGAGACATTCCTTAATAGGGCATGAGAACATATATATATATATATATATATATATATATATATATATATATATATATATATATATATAACGTTAGTGTGACTGAGAGTTGTATTAACTGTGTAATTTTTAATAATTAGGATATTTGTTTTAAATTTAGTGTATTAAATTATTAGGTTGATCTTTTTTTGTTTGTCGTTAGGTTTGGTGCATCGTTTTATTATGTGAAGTATTGCTTTGTCGTCGAGTTTGTAGTTAGGGTGCATCTGGTTTTTCTACTAAAGGTTGATCGCGTCTCAGTCTTGTTATGTGTATTATTTTTGTTTTTATCACGTATGAAGTTTATATATGATTTAATTTGTTGGTCGACTATTTTATTGAGGAAGTTGTTGTTAATTAATGTTTGTTTAATATTGGTTGATTTTTATAAAATATTTGTTTGGATGAGGATATAGTGTGTGCGCGATGTACAAGTTTGTTAATAAGTGCTATTTTATATTTGTGTGTGCATTCACTATGATAGTTGAGGAGGCTCGGATTATTATTTGTGGGTGTTTATATGTTGATGTCGTGTATTCCGTAGGATTGCTGTAGTCGATTAATACTTCGAGAAAGGGGAGTGTATTCTTGATGTATAATTCGGTTGTGAATGTAAGTACCGAGTGGCGTTCGAGTGTTTGCTTGAGTTTTTTTTAATATTTTCTTGGAATTCTGTAGCGATGGAGATATCTTCTATATAGCGAGTACATAAAGTAGATTTGGATGTTGGGTCGAAAAAAAATGTATTTTCTATATTTGTTATGTAATATTCGAAAAAAGTGGGGCCTAGGAGAGATCCCATCGAAATGACATCTATTTGTATATATTTTGCCGTTGGGGTCGGTGAAAGGGGGTTGTATGGTGTATGTAAGTAGGAGTTTTTCGTGAATTTCAGGTGTTATTGCTGGAGGGGGTATGGTGCTGTGTTTGTAGAATTTGTTCAGAATTATTTTCTATGGTATCTTTTATTGGGACGTTGGTAAATAAGTTTTCTGCGTCTAAGAAGGCGGTTATGAAGTTTTTTTGGGAAGTGTGATTTGAGTAAGTGTATCAATTAAGTTGTAGATTTTATATTATATTTATGTGATATATATGGTTGGATAATTTTATTGACAGTTTTCGATATGTGATATACTAGTGTAGGTATTTGGGACATTATGGGTCGTAAGAGGTATCATTTTTTATGTGTTTTTATTTTACCGTATATATAGCCAAGGTGTATAGTCGATACCTATAAAAGTCCAGTCTTTTTATTTACAAAAAACCTAACTCTGAAGACGACCAAGAAAGTCGGAAGCGCTCGAAAAAAATGGCCGAATTAAGAACAATCGGAGAAATACTCTATGGATTACAACCTGAAACCAGATAAATTGCTCAACGGTTTCAGAACCTCACGAAAAAATTAACAAACGAGAAAGTTCTGTGACGTTAAATATATATATATATATATATATATATATATATATATATATATATATATATATCGCATGCCACCATTAAACCTTTAGGTATTAAGAGAGGCACTCTATGTTTCACCTCAAACGAATTCCATTCTTAGGCAGTTGTTTTCATCCATATTCAATTGATAAAATACATATTTCAAAGTAAACATACACAGAAAATTGACTATCACGAACAAGTGTTAAAGTTGTGTTTTCATATTTTTTCTGGTTTCTGTTTATTCTTCTTTTTATTTTTATTTTTCCTTTAATCTTCGGGCATAAAATTCACGATATATATATATATAATATATATATATATATATATATTTATATATATATATAATCCATATTTATATATATATATATATATAGAGAGAGAGAGAGAGAGGGAGAAAGAGAGAGAAAAGAAAGAGATAGACAACATCTCTACATTTCATAAGATTCTTTATAATTGTTTTCTACAACTGTTCCGCTTTGACTGTCAACATTTTTTGTGGTTATTCGCAAAATAAAACATTTTTGTTGAAGCTCTTCATGGAGTACAGAAAATGTGTGCTGGATCTTTTCTGTCGGTTATAACAATGTTGTTTTCAAAAGGCCGGAAGCAAATCAGAAGTGCACTGGAAATCTCAACATACTTAACCTAATGCACTTACACCTACATTGTTAACAACTAAGTTATAATTTAAGCATAAGTAACTCACCCAATCATTGAGGAAACTTAAAAACAAAGTATGGTGTGCAAATTAACAAAGAAATTCCAGGGGAGAAATTATGAGGACATTATAAAAATATACGACATCAGCTCTAGTTGATAAAGTTATTATGAAAATAAAATATGCTATTTCTGTGGTGTTCTAATTTGAGCTATTAAATAAAGTGGTTATTAGTCAAACAGTAATGAACCACTCTTCGAATATATATATATATATATATATATATATATATATATATATATATATATATGTATATAAAGGATTCAATGAATTAGAACATTACAATTGTTCCAAGAATAAGAACATCGAGTCTAGTATGGCGTACGATCGTTTTCAAAACATTTTGGAAATCATTTATTTTATTTTATTTTATAAATTGACAAAGCTACTCCAAAACGTTACTTCATCAGCGCCTTGAGCACCGCGTTTTACAGAAAATCAAAGAAAAATAACAAGCTCGTCGTAGAGGAGCATCTATTGGCAGAAAGAGACACAGAGACAAACATTAGAAAAAGGAATAAGTTACAAAAATAAAATAAAAATAGAAAAATAAAATGATAATAATAATAATAAAACATCATAAAAATAAAAATAAAAATAAAAATACAATATTAAAAATATTTAAAAATTTATAAAAAATATAAAAAATTACAAAATTAAAAATAAAAAGATGAAAAAATAAAATAAAAATAAAAATATAAAAAAATAAAGAATAAAATAGTAAACCAATAAAATTAAGAATAAAAATAAGAAAATGATAATAAAACTTAAATATTCTAAAATAAAACTATAACATAAATATAAAAGAAATTAATAAAAATAAAAGTAGGAACTAAAAACAACATAAAAAATATAAATAAAATAGAAACAAAAATAAGTTTAGCAAACAAAGGTTGAATTTTATGATGGCTCCTGTTATAAAGGTTGTTTTTATGAAAACATCCTGCAAGAGGATTGTAGGGCAAGAGGGGAGGAAGAGCACAGTCAAAGATATGGGCTAATATAATTTTGGGGGGATAGAAAAACACTTTATACACAATTATTATAGGGAAAAGGGCAGGAGTGACCAGGAAATTGGGGATGTAATACGATAAGAGTTTATTGGGAACTATAGCAACAGCACTGCACACATAAGGGCATGAATACATATGAGATATGGGGGAGGATAAAAAGTTTCTTGGTGCGTAACAAGGAGAGAACCAGCTTTACAGGAAATAAATATTCGCTATTTCCAATTGTGCTCCTATACAATTCTGCATTTAAACCAACAACTCAAACTGATCTGACATTTGATATGGGAGGATGGAGTATTTAAAGAGATATTGTTAATAGCGTCCTGCCGTTAAGGACGTATTTTGGAGAACATCGAAGCAAACAGAATCTGAGTTTCGATGATCGAAGATATTACCTGAATTAATTAGAGGAGATATATTATCATTACATGCATATAAAGTCATACTATGATTAGGTGATATAATATATTGTGTATACATTTTTAGAATTGATTTTAACAATGCTTAATACGAAATTTCAGCTTAGTCGTTGTAGTATGAAAGTATATTTATGGCAATAACATATATTTACATGCTACTATATATGTATACTTTATTTCTATTCATTCAAGTAAACAGTACAGTACTTGTTGTTAAATAACTTTTATTGTGAAAATTGTTAGTGTATCATCGAAGTTAGCATATTTTATCATTCGTATACATTTTTTTTCATCGGTTACTTAGATATTTACTCAAATTAAATATAAGGCCCTATTATTCATATTATACATCAAATATGTTTGATCGTATTTAGATTCTCTGTTCGTAATGTTATTTAAGGGTAAATATACATATATTATGTGATCAGATGCCTTTTTTGTTACCATTTAAAGATGGGCAATAATGAGTTATGACGAAATGATGAATTCACTTATGAAATAAACCTAGACAGTTGCTAAATATTGATTTCTGTCCAGTAAACTATCATCTGTGAATAGGAAAATAGATTAACAGAAGGAAGTAATAATCATAGATATAATTGTATATACAACCATTATCTGACCATTTAGCTTCGCTGATGGTGGAATATACACTAACGCCAACGTTTTGGAGTGTTAGAAAATTATTTCCATCAATGCTACAACTTTTAGATTCTTAATGTCAAGTTCCTGCATTATAATGGTTTTTCCTAACATTTCATTCTTACTCGCAATGCTTTTTAATGCGAACTATTTACAGCACATAAAAATAAATGTGATGCAACGAGAAAATCAAAATAAAAATCAAAGATGATACTTTTGGCCAATTGCGAAAAATCAGCTATTCGAATGAGGAAAAAATATAAGAGTAAAGTAGTTAAATTTGACGCAGTCATCATTACTTAAAAAAAGATTTCACCTGATAGAATTTTAAAATTAACAAAGACAACGGATGAATTTAGTTGTTTGAGATTAACTTCTGTTTATCAATACTAGCAAAACTACTATATGTAGAAATAGCAATGACGTATTCTGATGTTCTCGGAAAATTCTCGAAGTGAACGGGACCGGTCATTAAGTCTTTGCGTATTGTTTTATATTATGTAGTAAATTAATACCAGACAAATAATAAATAAGAACGGAGTTATTTGTGAAAAGTAAACTGTGTTTATTAGTTCCCGGTGTCGATGAATAGAGTGACAGTACAGAATTGTTAGGGAGAAAACTTTTGGCTACCACGTATATAGAGTTGGTTTTACGGAGAGTAGTGGATGGTGGGCCAAATGTAATATCTAGTGTAAGCTGGGAAAAATAATAATACATTTACTAAAACACGCTCGACTGAATAAGTGTAATATAGTGGTGAGTTTATTAGCCTGTGATGCATGTTCTTATTTTCCTATTCGCCGAGAAGGTACAGGGGAAAAATCGTCTTAACTTTATATATTAGATAAAAGAAAGAAAGAAAAAATACGTAAAGAATATCAAAGAAAAGTCCTTTTTTAAATTTAGAAAAATATGGGGCGGTTTATTTCTTTTCTATGACAAACTATCAATTTATCATGATGATCATCATCATTAAGATCATCATCACTACCAACAAAATGGCCAAAGCAAAATGTACTATCTGGACTTAATCTGAAATTAGAGTTCATGTTCTCTGTTCAGTGAAGGAGAAATCCATCTAGACCGAGGCAATTAACATTTGTGTTCCAATTTTGAGTGTCCATTTTTGGGGAGCGTGATTCTCCCCACGTTAAATATTAACATTGTGTCTAACTTTGTTCTTGTCGGAGGAGGTAAATAGGAACAGCAACAAAAACTACAACAAATGCCACAACACCAACAACAGGAACAAATTTATTTAAAAAATAATAAACGCATGTATTTAATTATTAACAGATTAGCAAATATTGATTCCTTAGAAACTTAAAAAATAGAGGCTACGAGGATCATATGATGAACGAACTACATACCAAAAAAAATGAGGGGTGAATGCCTGGGAGGATGATATCATGACAACAAAATAGGTAGTACACTACCCCCCACACACAAAACTGGTAATCGTAAGGAAATCGTATCGTGTTGAACGAAGGTATACTGTACGGTCTTCTGCATGGTAAGAATGTATCATGACGAATGAAAATATACTACAGAGTATAGAATAGACATAAACCGTTTTCATGTCAATATAGTAAGAATAGGTTGAAGACATCTTGCATTTATTTATTTAGATAATATTAAAACCCATGGCAAGTTACATTGTCACCGTGAAACGCCTAAATGAAAATTTCCTGGAAAAATAGTCGCCATCTTTATCAACAAATATGAATATGCTGGCTAAAAAAGAACGATAACTGTCATCCTTTTCTAGTTAACAAATACATGGTTCTTAAAAACTAAGGTTATTGTTCTACCTCCGCTTGTATTATGGTGAAGAAAAATATACTAAACTGCCCCTCTGACTGAGGATAATATTATGATGAACGAACACTACTTCTCTCCACCCAAAAAAAAGGAAGGCATTAGTGCGTGGACGGCCTGATCAGAACAGAGCCGATACTAGACTACTCCTCTTCTTTAAAATATATTCTGATTAAATCGAGTTTTTTTATTATTCTTGGAGGATTCCACCCTACACACTCTAATAGACGGAGGAGGTAATTCCTGGGAGGGCAGTCTTATGATAACAGAACCGATACGACACTACATCGCCCAATAAAAAATATTCAAATTACGAGGGGTGTTCAATAAGTAATGCCCCTGGTCTACTTCCAGTTGTCTGATCTAGATGAAATTTTGGTTTCTGATTTGCATGCGTTTGTACTGAGTCCTTATTTATCTACTTCCCACAAAGTATAATGTGACACAAGGTCGGAAAGTGGGATTGCGCACTCTAGAGGAAGAGTACTTGGGACTTAAAAAAATTGCCTGGGCTCAGGCGATTAGCAATAAACTAACCCCTTCTGAAAGGGGGAGAAGGAACTGCACAGGACAGACCCATAGACCGGCGTAAATCAAGCCCCTAAGGCCAAGACAATACCAGTCTATGGGGTGCAGTATCCATCGGAACAGATACTACACTGTTTGAACTGAGTCAGGTGTGCAATGGAGCCAGTTGAGTATCGCGTAGTGATCTGGGTTTTTTTTGTATTTGAAAGAACGCACACCAAACGGAACTTTTGATGAAATGAAAGAAACTTATGGTGATGATGCCCCATTATATGACCTTATGGGACGCTGGCATCGTAGATTCAAACATGGCTGGAAGTATGTGGAAACAGCTCCAAGACCTGGTCGTCCCACTTATGCCATTGATGAGGAATCTGTGTGTCAATTTGAGGGTGCCATTTTGGAAGATCGACGCATTACTATTCGCCACATAGCCTAAGAGGTCAAGTTTAGTACAGGATCTGTAGAAACTATAATTCATGACCATTTGCATATTCATAAGGTGTATGCCAAATGAATTCCCATGTTGTTCACACCTTTCCAGAAGCAAGAACGCGTCTCGTGCTTGGGGATGAATTTGGAGATGTGTCAAGAAGATGAGTCAAAGTGTTTCAAAAGATTGATTACACAGGATGAAACGTGGGTCTATCACTATGATCCGGAAACCAAAGCCCAGTCAATACAGTGGAAGCACTTGGACCCACCACTCCCCAGCCCACCGATGGCAAGGTCATGCTCCCAGTCTTCTGGGACCAGGACGGAGTACTGATGACAGATTGCCTGGCAACGAGTACTACTATTATAAGAGTCTACTACGCTTCACTTTTGATGAAATTAGGAGAGCTATCAAAATCACGAGGCGGGCAAAGATCAGAAAAGGTATCCCACTCCTGCTGGACAACACTCCGGTCTACAACTCGCATGTCGCCAGACCAGAAGCGCGGCCGTGTGGCTACAGAGTTTTCCTCCACCTCTTACTCTCTTGACCTTGCACAATCTGACTTTTATCTATTCCCAGCCATGAAGTAGTTTTTGAAAGGAAAGCGTTTCCCAGATAGTGCAGTCTTGAGTTCTAAAGTTACGACGTGGTATGAGGACCAACCTGGGTTGTTCTACAAAAACGGTGTCCAGAGTTGTATCACACGATGGAAGAATGCGTAACTCTGGGTGGTTCCTATGTAGAGAAGGACTAATAACTGTGCCAAGTTTCATTAATCTACTGATATGGGAAATGGGTCAAGGGTATTACTTATTGAACGGTCCATCGTAAACCATTATTTTTAAATTTGAAAATGCCTAGTCACAAAAAAATATTTGTTATGGTTCCGGGTCATTTTGCTAAGATCAAAGTGTAGTATATGTTCTCGACATGTCAGCGACATTTAACACTTTACTTAAGACAGAAGTATATTATCTCCCCCGAAAATGGAATTATAAATAAGTTTTTAAACGCTATAGTTGTTTTTATAAAATCACTTGATCTTATTTTATTTATAATTATAATAATAGTACTATCGATTAAACGATTGCGTATGTAGAAGACAATTTGACAATACAAAGTAGAAAGGTATATTACAGAATATTAATTCATTTAAAGCTTAAAAATAAATACATATGCAAATCAGCGAAATCGAGATTTATTTGAGTGAGTTGGAGATGCCTATATATAGATTATTTCAACATATTCTCATTAGATTTTAATAATCCTAACGTGGGTCAATGTTAATATAGTTAGGATAGATGGAAAACACTTCCGCATTTATTGATTTAGATATTAATTGGATTAAACTTTCTGCTCATTTCTTCTGTAATTAACGTGTTAATTCCGGTTCGGTATATTTTATTTTAGTAAAGTTTAGAATGTTGTTATAAATGTCACATTGGTATGATCGCTTCACACAGAAACTCGATGAATCACTAAAAATACACCATTAAGAAATGCGTAAAATGTAAACCAACAACTCAAAATAATGACATTTTTAATGATTTTTTCTGAAAATAACACTGCACTAAATCGATGCCAATTAAACTTTTAAAAAACCTGATGCATCTCATATTTTCAAATAAGCTCTCGGTATAAATGTGGTCATTTTATTTAGACCATTTATATAACACATAAAATTATTGTGTCTATCTTCTCATTTGTATTCATAACAACATAAACAATACATTTCCTGTCTTATCATTTTTGCTGCCTAATGGAAATGACAATGCTTTATCACATGAGTTTTCATTCTAATAATGCAAAAACACACAATCTCTCCCCTTCCCTGTATCCTCGTATGTCTCTTTATCTATAAGAGATTATTAGAATGTGCACATAATTATTCCAGATTATAGAGAAAACGACTTTGTATTCACGTTTAAAACTCCAGGAAGGAGTGTTTCTATATATATACATATATATATATATATATATATATATATATATATATATATATATATACATGATATTATAAGTTGGTATAATATATTGTGAATAGATTTGAGCATTTATTTCATTAGGTCTCACTTTGTGGTTAGTAGAATTATAATACAAAATATTCGTGCTAATAGCTTAATGATTCCCTGTGGGGATGAAACACAAACGTCCTTGTGTAGCTTAATTGCTATAATATATATTTATAGATTTTACTCATAACTTACACGTGCGTAGTTAGGCACACCACTTATCTCGGACATTATATAGCAGACTTCAATAAAAACACAGAAAGTCAACACTAAGTGGCAACATGTCGCTTAAAAAAGAAAGAACAAATATTGTCTTTATTTCCCTGATTATATTCTTTTATAAATCGAAAACTTGAGTTTAAAAAAAATAATATTTTACTTAAACAAATCTGCATTGCATTAGTGTATCTACCGTTTAAAAAATACATATTTAAATGCATTCAGACGTTAGGAACATTTTACTTATGATATATATATATATATATATATATATATATATATATATACGTGTATCGAGGCAGCATTTTTTCTTTAAGACACGTATTATTAAAAATAACCGACAATTTTTGTCTGGCTAATTTAGTGTTGATCCCTTCAATTTTCCGGATTAAAATCTTAATCTCGGAAGGAAATTGGCTGATGAAACTGCCATAGTGTACATATTGGTCCAGAGTACTTTCTGACCCGTCTGGGTCCATCGTCAGTGGAATAATGACAAACAGGTAAAGACCTGGAGTGAGATTTATAATTAATTATGGCGGGAAAATTTAACTATGTTTATTAGGTATTATAAGCATTTAAGTATATTAGTGCTAGTGTTAAAATTAATCTTGTTAATAGCAGGTTTTTTAGTTTTAATGAGTAGAGCTTCTAGAAATGTGGGAAAAAAGAGACAAACGGAAAACATGTTAAAATGTAGGAGAATAACAAAAACAAGAGAGTTGACCGGTTTCGTTCGTGTTAACGAGCGTCTTGAATAAAATTAATATATTTTCAAAATTTAATAAATACTAAGAAAGACATCATGAACAGCGGATGAATGTAAATATTATGAAATAGTTATGAGATGACACTAAACGAAAGAAATTACGGTACTAGTAATTTAACAAATCCTTTTGAAAATTATTTTTTATAATTGATTAATACATCTATGAAAATAATAAGCTATAAAAAAGTACAAACATGTTTATCCACATGATAATTACTTATTAGAATTAAAATAAAATAGGAATGACGGTTATAATCATAATTTTATTCTCATTTTAAATTAAACTAACTCTGGCCGTCGCCCCATCTCCCTTCCTCCCACCCCGGCCGAAATTGAGATCATCACAGCACAAACACGTGAAAACCTCCCACGCAATAATTTGAAACACGACTTGTTGGGGTCCTCCCCCCTCCCCTCTCATGCCCCATGTCACCGTTATAGACAAAGCCCCAACTCTGTCCCCCTCCCCCTCTAATGTATTTTCAATTTTCAATCTCCCGTTAAGGTGAAGTTAAAACGTATGCCATTTGAATTCCATCGCTAGCCCGGTGAGTTGGTCGCTATTTGCACCAATGAAACAAAACTTGTTTTGTCGCAACTAATGGAAAAATTTTATATATATATATATATATATATATATATATATATATATATATATATATATATATATATATATATATATATATATATATTAAATGTGTTATTACATTCTTCCTCCCTGAATATACGCCTTCCGTTATAAATCGTTTAATTTCCCCATCTCTCCATATATGTATTAAATATATGGTCACTCTCTTTACTTCTCACTATATGAATATGGTTCTATTCGCCCAATGTCCCCCTCTCTCTATATGTGTATTGAATAGTGAGTGTGAATTTCTCTTATTTCATTTTCAAACATGTAATCGCCACGTTTGGATGCTTGAAAAGGCCGGAGGGTCGAAATAAATTATCGAACCGGTGATTATGTGATTCCGTGTTAATTTATTTTACTCATGCTCTGTTTTTACATTGAACTCTCATACTCGGATTTTCTGCTAGAATGTATTTCACTCTACCACTATATATATATATATATATATATATATATATATATATATATATATATATATATATATATATATATATATTGACGGTGTCCGAACTTTCTATTTATTTTAATGAAAATCTTAATTCTCTTTTCTTAAGATACTATTTTTTTTAAAACACGTCTAAATTGAGTTGAGAACACACTCAATGGATATTTTTTTTTAATGTTTAGGCTTTAGCTTTAGGTTCAAGTTTTTCTAGATTTTATATTCTATTACTAAGATTAAAAGTAAGAAATAAGATACGTTTACACAGATCCAGAAAAAGTGACGCTGGTCAACAGCTAATTTTACCCGGTTACCCAGTCTAGTTCACTTCGTATAAGCATGCGCAACCGAGAAAGCGGGTTACGGTGTATGAGACATACATATTATTGACGCTCATGCACGCACTGACCCTTTTATGAATGTATTACTTTTATAACATCGTAATTTTGGTTAATTATAAATAATAACTTATAAATAAATGGATGAACTATCCAGAGAAAACGTTTAACAGATTTATTAAAACTGACCACAGAATGAATACATGAGTTAATTGGCCGCTGGACGCGATTGATATATTCACAGTCTGACGCCGTGGTCTTTGTTTTCTTTCTCTCCGCGCAGACAACCCTTTTCCAAGGGCGATAACTCTTTACTCCAGGATTGGTTCAAGGGAGATAATTCCTTTTTCGTTAGGTGTCCTAATAATTACTTATATAACTCAAAGTTTGATGTAGAGCAATACTCTATCCTTATATCTTTTTTGTAGATTAGTCAAGTAAAGTGAGTAGAAAGTGGACCTAGAGTTTAATTTCAGAGAGCCTCGCAACTCTCGCTTCCCTTATGGTGTTCTTAAGTCCTAACATTCCATGGGCAATGTTTCTGACAAAAGGGGAATAATTGCTGTTTTCTGGGTTAAACCTATCCATCTAACACTTATCGTTGGCTAGTTTTTTACCCTGAAGTAGTATTTGCTAGCTATTTACATTAAGTGGCTTCATGCCTTGTCTGGAGCTGTTTCCATTACAAAACGTGTTTTAAGTCAGTTTCATGACTGTCGGTCGTTGTTAGAACACGCAACTTATTTTCACTGCAAATGAAAATACATTTTTTTAAAGATCGATTCATCCACTTTGAAAATATCGGATAATTCTAAACATGGGTTAGACTTCACAACCAAATTCTGCCTGACATATTTTGAACCTTATGGGAAAACTGGAATCTCTGATAAAAAATAATTTTTCAATATCATAATATTGTTCTACAACCACACCGAATTGATTTATATATAAAAAATATCGCACAGACATGAAAATCTGAAAATATTTAAATGTTCAATACTTTTTGTTATCAAATATCTATTTAACAACAAAAAGTATCGCATTTTTTACGTTGATTGTATATATTTCATATATTTTTTCTGCTTCATGTAATTATAGTTTTTACCTTTCCTAATGTAGTACAAATTTATAGAGAGTGTATGCATATATATATATATATATATATATATATATATATATAATTATTTTAAGTATTTTCAGAAATAATCAATTCCGAATGAGATAATTTCCGAAGGCTTCATATTTTTTTCTTTTTATTATAATTATGCAGGCTACGATATTTTCGGGACTATTTTATTAATAGTTCAGTTGAAATTACTTAAATACACTTTCTAAATTGGGCTTATAACTTCCTCAGAACTGTTAGTGTAATTTAGTAGTAATTTCTCACACTATAAAATTGTGTGGGAATACCTATTGAATTATTCAAAATAATTAACATAATTAACATAATATGCATCTATCTTTCTATCTATTTCTCCCCCTCTCTCGTTTTCTCTATCTCTTTCTCTTTCTATCTCTCTCTCTCTCTCTCTCTATCTCTCTCTCTCTCTCTCTCTCTCTCTCTCTATATATATATATATATATATATATATATATATATATATATATATATATATATATATACACTTTAATAATATTGCCAAAGTATAATTAGTGAGAAGGAGGGTCATTATTAACCAAATAAAACACACACGAGTAGAACGATGAATAATCTGTTTTTTTCTTTTGTTTTTACTTTAGAAACATAGTTAAAAGAAAATAAATTAATAAACGGAGGAGAAACAATGTTATTGTTATCTAGACGTCATCCGGTAATTGTGTTGAAATTACGGATGAAAGCGTGGTCAACAGAACCATGAAAATGATTATTTTGACCACGCTTTCACTTAAGAAATAAAATACAATGTACTACTGACTAGGTTCAAAGTATGTTTAGAATTGATATGCTCATTGCATGAGGTCAGTATAAGAACAAGGAAATTAGTTAACAAAATAAATTATAGTTAAACCAAATCAATTTGAAAGGTTTTCGCTTTCAACAAATGAAAAACATAATGTGAGTCACGAAATTTATTGCACAAGTAATTTACGGAGTTTGGAAAGTTAAGTGAAAATTGCTTAAAGACAAATACCATTAAGACATTACAGGGTTATAGCCCAACTTTCGACAAACATGAAATCGTCGTAAATAAGAATGTGAATTGTTTTGTAGCGATTTTTATTTTACAAACGCAACAGATTAGCGTGATCAAAATTGAAGAGGAAAGAAGGATTGGAAGAAACAGGATGCATATATATTCGCCAGTGAGGTGGGTTAGAATATGCCGAGGGAGTAACTGGACGCCAATTCACTGATTTTCTTACGAAACTAGTACAGAAAGAGATGTGCATTGCGGATTGCATTTATTTTCCCGCTAATAAGAAATACTTAATAATGCGCTTAGCAAAATATCGATTTAACTAGTCACCCAGGAAACATAAAAGATTATCTCTCCGACAACCGAACATCAATACTCGTCACTTCCGAACCTTACACACAACGAAGAAGAACAATAGTTTTAGGAAAATCTCAACAGGCGATTTTTTTTGTTTCATTTCTTTTGTTAGTTTGTGATTCTCATTTAACAATATCCGGTTTCCCATACTCGCACTTGTCATAACCTCGTCGGTCGGATCATCAGTCCTACTCAATAGCAGGCTTAATCTGTTTCAATGAACCTCGATTGGGATTAGGACCGGTGATCTCACTTCTATGCAACAAATGAAAGAGAAAAATAATCTTCAACACGAGTGATCATCACAAGTTATTATGGAAACCTAAGAATGTCTAATATTTTATTTAAGTGTAATCTGTCGAACATTCGTTCTCTTCATCACTATTACTCTCTTTCGCCGCCTCTCTCTTTTTCTCTTTACCTTTATCTTTATCTCTATCTACACCCCACCATATATATATATATATATATATATATATATATATATATATATTGTGTGTATTTAGGCAGCATATTTTCATTTAGCCAAACATTATTAAATAACACAGAGTGTTTTTGCTTAATAATAATTTTTTTTTTTTCAAATGGTCAATTTAGTGTTTCGGTTAACACCAACTGAAGAGAGGTTTACGAATACAAATCGAAAGTACTCACAACAAAGAAAGAAAAAATGGAACAAGAAACAGATGAAACTTAAATACAACAATTCGAGTGAAACACTAAATAGACCATTCAGAAAATTTAAAAAATAAAAAAATCTTATCAAGCACAAACACTCTGTGTTATTTAATAATGTTTGCCTTAATATATATATATATATATATATATATATATATATATATATATATATATATATATATATATATATATATGAGGGTAAAATACACCGTATATCATAAAAATGAAATGCCGTGAAAGACAAGATGTGTGAAAAAAGACAAACGAAAAAAAAATTAACTACAGGAAAAAAATCATCAAAGAAAACCGGTTTCGTTTGGATCAATGAAAATTGTTAGAAAAATTGAAGATTTTAAATTTATACGATAACAATGAAACATTGGAAAAAGAAGAACGCACAGAGTAAACGTGATTTCCGCGCTTGTAACTATTTTAAAAAGAAAAGTATAATAAAACGCGCGTGCGGAGAGACGTTCAAAAATAGATAAATAGATAAATATATCAATAAATAAATCTGCGGTTGGGAAGGAACAATAGAGGAATACTTTATTTAACCAGGATCGCAATGGCGCAATAGAATGCAGAGTGTCAGCGCGGTTTTAGCCAGATGTTTGCTTACGGAGTTAATCTGAGATAAATCTTATACTCGGATCCTATTAATGTTTCTTTTTTACTACACTTTATCCATATTTCCCCTCCCCTACACACACATTCATTTATGTAACATAGTCCAGTTGGTCTCAATATAAGAAAGCCAGAAATCACTGTCCGTGTGTTATGCTCCCAAGAACAGCCAAACAGTTTACCATACCTCAATTTAAAGTTGCCTAGCACAACGATTCAGACGGTATATCTTTTTATTAAATTTTACATGGCTTGCTGCCAATAAATTGTGAATGGAATTTTGCCAATAAAATCGATTGATTGAATTTCGGGAGTTAAAAACTGCGGGACTTTTCGCAAAAATGTTACCCCCTGAAAATCACCTCCAATCATTTTCCCTTCAAAGCTTTACATTAACTATCTTATATAACTCATTTAAATTATAATGGGGCTGACCGCTGAGAAACAAATTTCTCATAAACTTTTTTAAAAATATATAAATATGCTTACCAGCATACGAACACTTACATAAAAAGTTCATATATAAATCATTAAATATGTTTGAATTGAATCATTATTCGAGGTCAGCTGTCAGATTATATTTCGTGTTTGAAATGGTCGATGTCTGTCTTGTATTATGCAACACTTCTCTTGCAAATTCGGGTTATCACACTATTGAAAGAGGGAGAGGGAAAGAGTGATACATAGAGAAAGAGGCAGAGCGGAGAGAATAAACATTGAGACAGAGAGATACAGATGGTTCAAAGATTTACGCAACTATTGTAAAACGTGTATAAATTAACTTCCGGTAGTTTTTTTATATTTTGAATTTTTTTACACGAGGATGGATAATTATTATGTGTATTATTCGGATTACTATTCTGAACTTAGTTGTTATTTTCACAACGTTTTACCAATTTATCGTGCGACTATCGTTCGATGAATCTTTTCAAACTTGGAAATGAAGAGTTCGAATGCAAAACGCGATAAATCCATTTTGTCGACATTGAACAATACAAGGACAAATACATATAATCTATACTTTTGCCTTAAATGTTATTTTCATTAAAAGTCAAAGTAAATCATGCCGGTATCATATTAGGTAAAGCATACTTTTGATATGTAATCCAGTGTTGAGATACCACACTTTTTGTAGTGATAGCTTCGTAATTTTAAAAATGGCGTTTATCGCGTTTTGCATTCGAACTCTTCAAATCTTTATATATGACTCGAGAACCTATTCCCAAGTTCAAAAATAAGCTTTTGAAGTATGTCGAGGGGGGATATCGGTCGAAACTTTGCGAAGATGCTAGTCAAGATGAGGAGGGTAATCCGAATGATCCTAATAATGCTTTTATGATATTTACTAAGTAATACAGTTAGGGAAATATTTCCTTACAATATTCCCCAGTTATAATTAATTGGAAACATTTATTTGGTAAATGTTATAGTGTGAATAGTATGCAATATACATTGTATAAACCGTAAATCACACAAACAAAACGAAACAAATTGCAGAAAATACACCTACCATAAATATGTAAGTAACTACTAGATTACTCGTGTAACATACTAGTATCCATTTTCAAAATGGCTAATTGTTATAAAAACATATATACAGACGTACATAATTGATAGTCCTTAGATGTGTGTTAGGTGAAATTATGCTTTTTTCAGAATTCAATTTTCAAATACATATAACGTTTCCACTATTTTGATGTTTATATCGCAATGTTTAAATAAGGGACTTGTCAATAAAACATGCCCTTCGTTAACAAATACTTTGAGGATTGTTTTAAATATAAAGACCGCGGTTTCAAATATAACGATTCATATCGCTTGAAAAGATAATATAAAAGCAATGAACATTGATGATTTAAATGTAAATGTACACAACACTGTAAACCAATGCAGATTGTGACAATCAATAACTTGTCGGTCATCTGGCGCACAGTTGTAGTGCTTCTATTTACTTGGAGACACAATATCACACCATTAAGAAATCATTTAACTCAGTCTGTAAATATTTTATTAGAACCACTTTGTTGTTTTCAAAAATGCAATAATCGTAGAAGGTGGAGTTCTGTATCGTATTAACCATACAATACTCAATATGGCCGGCAACGGAAGAATGACAAACCGATTAAGTGAAACATAATTTACAATTAGAGAAAGATAAGAATCAAAAACAACTTATGTAAATGGGTATCGCTTCATAAAAACTACTGTCATAGTATCCATAATTGTGTTATCATAAAAGTATTTGATTTCTCTATATTACACTATACCAGACTAGATTAGGTAATTTAATGTCAATGCTATTTTCGACGATTTATTGAATACAACGGAAGAACAACTTTTTTCCCCAAAGAGATACAATAACCTTCATATGTTTGTCATGTAGTTAAGATCACGTTAGCGTAGCATCGTAAGCTTGGATACATTTATTCTCTTAAGAGCTTGTGAATATTTTTGAAAGTTTGTAAATGTGTCTAACCTCATTAAATACCAACATTCATTAAAACGTACGGGTTTGCAGTTGTAATTAACCTTCGTTCACAGTGTTCTATCAATAAATATGAAAATATACGTGGATAGTTTTAGCAAGGAAAAGTGTCTTAACATTAAGCGATCAATATTACAAAAACGGTTTCAAATAAAAATTACATACATTTTGAATGTTTCTTCAGTAAATCGTTTTTTAGAAGATTCTACGATCATTTTCTGATGATAATAATATTAAAATAAGTTTTAATCAATCATCTATCAAATATTAAATTAAATTCCAATAAATCGGTTTGCTATGTAACTGTTAGATACACTGTGAAATGTAACTGCGTGTATACAAATGACAAACACATCTAATGTTCTACCATTAATGAAATTAAAAAAATATCTCCGCATTATTCATTCTGAATACTGACATGTAAACGTGGCAATAACAGTACCGAGAGTAAGTATATAATGTGGAATTATCGAATATCGGCAGAACTAAATAATGTAATAATTAATTTCTTGTTGTTTAAAAGATGAATAATAGAAATCTATTTTCTACATTATAGTTAACTAGCAGATTACCAGGACGTGTATAAGCAATATCAATTACATTAGTTTTTAATTTACTTAATTTATTATTTGCGTGATAGGGTACAGTTTTGGGACAATACAGTGTGCATGGTAAGCTTTACAAAAATATACTGTGACCACGTTACTAACTGTGTTATTCAGAATAAATCTCACATGATTCATAATTATAAGTTTTTTAGTTTAGCAATTTTCTCCGAAATACATAGGATTGACGTTCACGTGCACCCCAGCAATCCGGTTACATTTTTTTCACATTACTAACTGTGTTATTCAGAATAAATCTCACATGATTCATAATTATAAGTTTTTTAGTTTAGAAATTTTCTCCGAAATACATAGGATTGACGTTCACGTGCACCCCAGCAATCCGGTTACATTTTTTTCACATTACTAACTGTGTTATTCAGAATAAATCTAACATGATTCATAATTATAAGTTTTTTAGTTTAGCAATTTTCTCCGAAATACATAGGAGTGACGTTCACGTGCACCCCAGCAATCCGGTTACATTTTTTTCACATTACTAACTGTGTTATTCAGAATAAATCTCACATGATTCATAATTATAAGTTTTTTAGTTTAGGAATTTTCTCCGAAATACATAGGAGTGACGTTCACGTGCACCCCAGCAATCCGGTTACATTTTTTTCACATTACTAACTGTGTTATTCAGAATAAATCTCACATGATTCATAATTATAAGTTTTTTAGTTTAGGAATTTTCTCCGAAATACATAGGATTGACGTTCACGTGCACCCCAGCAATCCGGTTACATTTTTTTCACATTACTAACTGTGTTATTCAGAATAAATCTCACATGATTCATAATTATAAGTTTTTTAGTTTAGCAATTTTCTCCGAAATACATAGGATTGACGTTCACGTGCACCCCAGCAATCCGGTTATATTTTTTTCACATTACTAACTGTGTTATTCAGAATAAATCTCACATGATTCATAATTATAAGTTTTGTAGTTTAAGAATTTTCTCCGAAATACATAGGATTGACGTTCACGTGCACCCCAGCAATCCGGTTACATTTTTTTTTTACATAACATAACTCAACATTTGATATACGCCAATTCTTTTCTCTGTTATGTTTACTACCTCGCTGATTTAAATTTTTCGTGGGTAGTGTTTGCAGTATGTTTCATTCCTGAAGAAAATAATTATCAAGCATAATGGCTGATGACTTTCTTTCGGGAATGATATATGTTATATTTCGTATGGAGTACTCAACAAGAGTAAGTCTTTAAAAGAAACGACGGCAATGTATTTTTCTTGTGTTTTATTAAACGAATTCTTCTTGCGAATCTTTTACAATGACGAATCAGATTTCGAGCTCATTCAATCACCTTTAATAGCAATAACAATAAATCAAAGAGAGACTAGCACAGATTATTTCTGTTAGAAAAGGAGTTGGAAGAAACAAAAGATATCCTCAACCACAAAATGTTGTCTAAGCTAAAAAGAGAGCTTTGAGCGGCAATTCCCGAGATGTGGCAAAAGTATTTCAACTAAGGAGTCATATCGCATTGTTTAGAGACCGGCGTGTGTTGTTAAGCTTCGCCAATTCTATGCCATATATGATCAATTCTTTATTGAATGCAGAAACTGAATTATAAATATAAGCAATACCGTATATTTTATTTATGTAACACATGTTGCTTTTTTAACCATAGCTCTAGAACAGGCGGTCATTTTGTAACGAAATAAGGTAGATATATGAAAAATGTAATCGGTATATCATTGCCGGGCGATATCTTATCGGCACAGATGAGAACAAACGACTCAAGAGTGTCTATTGTGTTTGTTATAAGTTAAAATTGATAAACGTCACACGAATTGCGACGCCAGTAAAACCGCGTTTTACAAGCAGCTCTTGTTATTTAAAAATGGTCACACATCTGACAAGATTTAACATCACTTACCTTCTGTGAGCTCATGAGTACTGGTGTGTCAACAAAATCATAGCTGTATATATGCAAGTTGCTATTAAAATAGAAATAAAACTATTACATATAAATTGACTATATCATAATGTCTGATCACTGTGGTCATTAATATAATTATGTTGTTCCCTGCGATGAATGATGTATTCTCTTGAACATACTTCGAAGAACCAAACGTAATTTAGAATAATGTTCAATATCCGTAAATCTGGAAAAGTGTACACCACCGTGTGAAGTCATTTATCCTTTCGTGAGAGTTACATTTTAATATTTTGACGACTGCTAGTAACTTGATATATCGATGCAATTTCTAACTCTTAACAAATATAATACAAAACAGTTCGTGCATGAACAATTTTGACTTCTTAATGTAACATTCAGGTATATATATATATATATATATATATATATATATATATATATATATAATGCCAAGAGGTAAGCTGGAAGGAACAAAAATAATAAATTGGAATCTAAATGAGACTTACTATTTATTTATTCTTAAAATCTTACATAACAGCAAGTGTGGTGTAAGCTGTGTGTGTGGTGTCCGGATGATTATAATATATATATATATATATATATATATATATATATATACTAGAATGCCCCAGCTGAGAGTGTGGGATATGCAACATCATAGTAGGGAGAGTTTACTTTAACAGCAACCTTGATACTCTCAGCTAGATATCTTACTCACCGAGCGGTTTAGATATATATTAATACGCTTTAAATAACGCTAATGAATGAAATTAGTTTTATTATGTTATATGTTTAGAATAATTGTCATTACCTTCTTTAAATGGGCATCCAGATGGACAAAAATACTTCCACTATGTTCATACAATTATATCGAAAGTACACTTGTTAGTAAGTCTTAGTTATTTTAGGGACAGACATGCCCAGACCGAGAAGTGTTCTCCTCGTTATGTATATATATATATATATATATATATATATATATATATATATATATATATATATATATTTAATTTGAATCAAAATAAACACTTTTTTCTAGTGTATATATATATATATACATTCATACGTGTACATACATATAGGTATATACATATAAATATACATGTATATATATATATATATATATATATATATATATATATATATATATATATATAGATATATATATATAGATATATATATATAGATAGATATATATATATATATATATATAGATATATATAGAGAGAGAGAAAGAGAGAAGGAGAATTTCGAAAAAAAACAAAAAAACGTAATTTTTTATATATTTATCAAATGAATAAAATCATTTTGTCATAAATATATGTCTATTTTTAGGCATATCTATTAATAATGGAGTTTATGTATATGTGTGTCTGTCTGTCTGTCTTTCTGTCTTTCTGTCTGAAGCCGAAACTCTATCAGAGTAGTATGACTATTTACTAAGTCGGCCAGCTTCATTATATACTACTAAAAAACCGCTATAAACACTATGCGTATTTCTCAATTTACATAATCAATTGCTTTTGAACTTCTTATAAATCAGTATTCGCAAATATACACTAATGATTGTTTTCTTCAGATTTCCACATGTATTTACGCATTTTTTCTCGCTCATAATCTTACTTATAAATTATAATAATTTATTTTATTATTTATATATATATATATACATACATTAAATGCGTTACGTAGTTAATGTAACATGACGAAACTGATTAAACAACCAGGGTTAATCCATTGAATTGCTTCCGTCTCTCCGTTAATTAAGTATGGACGCAGGAAGGCGCGTTATTTAAAAGGTAGACACTTACCGTAGCTTCTTATTAAAACGTTCTGAGTTTGTTTATTTTCTTAATCTTATTAGCCATTATGTTTTAAAACACAAATTCCCTGAATCAAATTGTTTAATTTAAATAATAATTGATTTAAAAATTACTATTTAAAAATACGCACACACACATTAATACGAATTTAGTTCAGCTAAACTTTTTTTTTCCGAGAATTAAAAAAAAATTCGTGTTTACTGTATTTGATGATCATTTTTTACGACCTCAACTGAATTCATGATTACACGTTATACGCTATTAAGCATTTATTTACAAACTGTTTTTATTATTCCATGTTTCATTTATTTAAAAAAAAGATGTGATTTTTTTTCTTTACTGTCAACAAAAAAACTAACACATTGTACTAGAAAACTATACAACTGATTTTAGAATCAAATTGTTTAATTAAAAAAGGTCATTAAACACACACACAACACACACATCGTGTTCACTGTATTTGATTTTTTTGTGCTTTTTTACTTTTTGACTTCGTCGTTAGGGTTAGGGTCAAGGTCAAAGTGGACGTTAGAGTTAGGGTTAGGGTTTTTCCCCCTTTTTAATTAAAAATATTTATATGTATGGGGGACGATAAAAAAATTGGTGGAACGCGGTCCAAATTTTTTTTTTTCTTTTCTCAACTAAAAATATTTCTATGTATGGAGGAGGGTAAAATAAAAAAAAAATGGGGGTGGGGTGCAAAAACTTGTTTTCTTTCTTTTTAAGCTAAAATATTTCTATTTATGGGGGAGGGTAAAAAAAAAATCGGGGTAGAGTCGAATTTCTTTTTTTCTTTATTTTCAGCTAAAAAAATTCTTGGTCATAAACAAAGAAAATCAATGTTTAACCACCCAAGAACTATGGCTGGGAATCCATCGGTTTACGCGAGAGCGTTCATTTCTGACGCAGCAGCCTAGCAAAAATAGGCGACCGGAAGGAGCATATATTTGCTAGTATTTATAAAGAAATGAATAAAACATGAAATGGATTTCATTCATTTAATAAATTAAAAACAAATAACGTGTATTATTTATTCTATATTCTATAATCCACTTCAAAAAAACCTTTCCGTTAAGCATGTGTGACGGCGAAACATAAAATCAAGGTGTCGATAGTAGAGGCATTTTTAACTTCTCCCACATTTGTAGAACACAATCGTGCCAGGTTACATGACATAATTGACGTGGGGGGGGGTCGAAACTAAACGGTTCATGTAAAACCCCTAGCTAATAAGAATATAAGAGGAGCACATAGTTTACAACGATATTTCTGAAAAAGATGTGTTGGATGACCATGGCCAGATTCGCCCGGACTTTCACAGGCTCGAGAAAGCCAAGAACGATGCAAATAGTAAAATAGAAATGCAGAATGCTAGAATACACCAAAATAGTGAAGACTAGAATAAAACAGAAGACCAGCTCGGATAATTAGAAGATACGAGAACAATGCGCGATGAGAGACGAAACCGGTTCGACCTTATTATGCAAGTCAGGCTCGTTCAAGCATTCAACGAGGCCGAAGTTTAAAATTACTTTCACCACTTTGAGAAGATCGCATACAGCCTGGGCTAGCCAATCGATGACTGCATTTTTCTACTTCCAACAGTGTAAAATGGTAAATTCAGGAAATATGCGCGCTTCTGTCAGCGGCGGATGACGCCGACGATAATGTTTTAAAGTTCGCAATCCTAAGAAGTTACGTAATAGTAGCAGAGGCATAGTGGTAGAAATAAAGGGGACGTAAAAAAGAATGACAAAGAAACATACGTCGAATTCTTTCGTCAGAAAAAAACGTATTATGACAGGTGTTGGACAGCCAAGAGCGTGAAGGCAAACCACGACTATCTGGGGCAGTTGGTTCTGACGGACAAATTCTAGAGGTGTATCCATAATTACTTCACGTTGTATCTAAACAGGAGACGTATAGTATCGTATCTCTCTGACAAATATGCGTTTACGCACAAGTAGGGTAGAAACAATCGAAATGATATGTATTCTGTCGGAGCTGCGTTTGGCTCAGAATAGCGGCTAGAGCTGGTCCAAGCATAAGGTCAGGTCAGACAGGGAACCAGAACCGACCGGGCAGCCCAGGAAACGGAACCCATCTTCCGAACGATCGACAAGCAGAGAGATGGATGGTGATGACGTATCACTACTGCGAAAAAGCTAGACATGTAGCAGCAGATTGTGGAACGAAGAGGGACGACGTAATCAGGGGCGCACCTTTTAGTAAACCACAAAGATTACTTACAGTGAAGGCGGACCCTGTTACAGAACACTCGCAAGGAATCCGGATGGAGTATAGAGCATTTATGCCCAAGGGAGTAATACGTGCCGTCGATGACCCCACGAAGACAACGAATATGAAAATATCATGAGACACGAGCGCGATCCAGTCCGTACTATTAAATAAGAGTATACTGCGTGGTGCGAATACGTTACGATACGGAGTGATCAATTACATGCCCATAAGAGGTGTATCGATGGTACTCGACAATGGCATTCCCAGAAACAGAGTCACCTCCTCCTGGATAAATGGAGAGACCAAACGTTTTTTACGAAACCCGTAAAAGTGGAGCGAGAAGTCAAGTGTAGTCCCATTGATTATGGTCACACGTAGATGCCGAAAAAGAGAGCTGAAGAAAAACGCACTGAAAGAAGGAAGTGTAATGAGCGTTACTTCTGTCCCTGAACTTTCAAAGTCGGATATAAAGTCGATATAACTGATCTTCGAGATCACTCAAAAGGCCAGTGACACCCACTACGTCATCAGTACGTCCGATCGTCGGAAAGCTACACAAAAGTGTCACGCAGCTATGATGACCCAGTGCAATTTGAAATACCCATCGACCACTGGCCAAGCTACATCTTAATTAGCCCATGAGCCTATAGCTGTGAACGTCTGCAAGGAGTCCGTATGTAAAAGCTAACCTGTCAGCCGACACAATGTGAAACACCGACAATGTGGGCGTAAGTAACTTTATAACCTGCCTCATTTAGCAGAGAGAGAGAGCGAGAGAGAGAGAGAGAGAGGGAAGAGAGAGTTCGGTAGCGTAGGTTAGAATTATATCAGGTTAACTAAAACCACATCTCAGTGTTACGAAACAGTCTTGCGAAACAACCCTTTTTCGTTCTTTAGGGGTGAAGTTTAGATGTGACAGCCTCACAGTGATCTTGGAACCAACCATAGGTCTTAGTCTCCTGACTCAGGCCGCGACAGGCTCTGGTGGCCCACGCGTTTGGCTCATCTCTTCTGTTTCAGCTGGATCTGTTGGTGTATTGTTCCACCATGCCTAGAATAAGGACCTGAAGGGGTTGCAGTCAGGTTGGTTGAGAGGCTAAATGTCAAGTGACGTGTAGTCAACAAAGTTCTCCAATAACTAGGCCTACGCTTTCCGGCTTCTATGGCAGGCCGCTGAACTAATTTATTTGCGAAGTAAGCCTTTTTCGTTCTTTAGTCGTGGAGGTGTTATAAATGGGGGAGTGAATCGAAATCATAGAAATAAAATGGATTCAATGTAAACATTAAATCAATTGTAGCAAAATCTATTTTATCATGCATATTTATATGTGTCCTTTGAACCCCACCGGATTGTAACCGAAAAAATGTTGTATCCGCTTGAAACGACACCGTCAAACCGTTCTCAACCCGTGCACTCACAAGAAGCGAATCTGGCGTCACATTAACAATACCCCGCCGGTACCAGAACCTAACCGAAGAAAGATCAAACGATGCAAAAAACACAGAAGAAAAGACGATGAGAGCACTTCTAAAACATTACAGAGATTCAAAAGGCGGTATCTGATTAAATTATAATTCAGATGTGCATGGAATAGACGTAAAGACAAAGGAATGAAAGACAAATGAAACAATAACATTAAGTATCCGCGCTGTTTTATTCCTCTCGTTGGTTTTCTTCTGTGTTCTTTCCTCTGTGTTCGGACTGTATGAGTTGTTTCTACAACTCAACTATATACTTCTTTTATTCCCTCATGACTGACAAACAGACTTTTGACCTTAAATTGTTGTTCTATCCAACTATTAAGACTTGAAGGAACTGATGTAAATCATATGTTTGGATTGTTTTTTACACGGTCTTTGAAATGTAATTAATATAATATAATAAGACAAGTTCAATTATATGTCTCGCCCCTCCACATTTCACAGCCGCGGCAATGGTACCGATTCAAAGCTTTGCATATTCATTTCATTCTTTGCCACCACTGACTTGTCACAGCCTGGACTCTCCGCCAGCGCTCATAGTAGCCACGGTTACTACTTTCCTTCATCTCTCACTCATGGCAACCCCAAATTTCGCTGTACTTGCATGACATTTTTTTGACACTATCATTCTGATGAATCATACAATAAAGACGTAACGTTGATGAATATATAAAAAATATATTTTGGTGTTTTCTTTTTTCATTTCCCATATATATATATATATATATATATATATATATATATATATATATATATATATATATATATATATATATATATATATATATATGCGTATGTGTGTGTGCGTTTATACTGTTTTCCTGATTGTTTTTTACATACCTAATTTTTTAAAATAATATTTTCTGATTAAAATATATTAAAGAAACTTTGTATGAGCATAAAATAGCTCTCGTCTAATTTTCAATGATCTTTTCTCTCATATTTTTTAACCAGAGGTTGTTTTCAAATTACTTTAAGAGCAGGGAGTATCCATATGCTTCATGGAATTTACCCAACGGTAAACGTAATTAAAATCAATGTTTTCAATTTCTTTAATTTATTTTAATCAGTATATTACGATGCTTGAGATTACGTAGACATGAAGCATATCTTCAACACAAAATAATTAAAATCGAAAGTTGGTATCATTTCTAGCGCTATCGGTAAAAAACGCCGTATTTCATCTTAATTCGACTGTACAAAATGAACGCAGCATGCAATAACTGTCACAAGGTAAACTTGTCTGCATAAAAGTTTTGTAAAAATAACATTTTTATCATCGTCTGTAATTTTTTAGCGTTTTTCTAATTAAATGAATGTTTTTATTTTAATATGACAAATAGTTCTGTTCCGCAAAAAAAAATGTTTTATTTCTTAGACAAACGTATAGAATTTGGGTTCAAAGGTTCATGTCTTAAAAGGGACCGACTTGATATTCAACAAGTTGCGATCCATGTCTAAATTGCAAGTAAAAAGTCAAATTCATTTATTCCCTGTTCATGCCTTTAGTCACATTAAAATATACTACATTTCTATCGAAATTACCACATATTAATTGTTATTTATCTATATGAAAAAAATGAGAAGATGCGTTTCGTGGGTAAAACAAAAGTTCAAATAGCATGTTCTGATTTAAAATTATTTCATCAAGTGTTTCAAATAGTAAACTTTGCGAAAAGATAGCGAGCCGGCAACATGAGCTTATCTGTAAAAAACAAGATTTGACTTTGAAACCTTCCCTCGTAAGCTTCAAGAAAATACATTGATATTTTATAAAAAAGCTGAGTCAATGTTATGTATGCCCTCTAAATGTAAGGAAAAGATAATAAGTCGTATTTGACATGACCAATCTATAGGGGTCTATTACTTGAACAAATTGTACTGCCCACCATCACAAAATCACACCATCACACATATAGTATAGCATCTTCAGTCAAAATCATTAAATTATTATGTTATTTTCCAATCCGACACAAAAGCTCAGCGACATATTCTCACACACGAATCAAAACACACATACACACACACGCAGATAAAGACCCACACATAGTTATAATGCCGCATATGTTTACTTCTAAATCGATTCCAGTGAATGTTTTTTCATCCTTTAATATTTATTTCGTTGCAAATACGGAAACGCCCAACCATTGATTGACATATTTTTCAACCGTGCTTATATGTGAAGCGTATTAATTATTTTTATGCGTTTTCATACGTTTCTACATCGAAGCTTACAATTTCCCCTTAATGTCATTTGCTGAACGAGTCGAATTGCTTTGATTTCCTGTTGCGCAATAAATTCCCACCTGTCGTTGACACTTCTGCCTTTAACGTACCTTCCTGTCACATAATCCAAGCTGCAAGATTAATAAGCTTGGATTTTGACCTTCAAACTTGGGAAATCACAACAACATAAACTCTGATTTCGATTAAGTACATGCTTTAAACATAAGATAGATTTAGCATCACAATAGAACGCTCTAAATCCCCGTGTACCACCCTTAAAATATTAATGTATTTGAATTCAATTTTTATGCCTTTATCAGTCGCCGCGCATTAACCATAACAATTAGAGGTCCCTGGATTCTGAGTGACAGTAAATTTCCCCAACATTCTTCGCTCCTTTTATAACGAATGCAAATCATTTTTGCATCGTCACAACGGCTGTTTACCATTGGTTTCTCACTTCAAGCCTCCCCAATGTTTCACTCCTCTCTGCACCTTCCCACTTGAAGTGTGGAGGTGCTCTTGCTATTAAATATTTCTCTTTAAAATAACGCGCCAAAAATCCATGTGTTCTACACTGGAAATATTAATGTATTTGAACGCAATTGAAATTGCTATTATTTACCATTAGTAGTTTTCACACATAGTTGTATATGTGGCCAGTCAACTGCAATAACAAGTAACAGCCGTTTACCATTGATGTATTGCTGCACACAACTGTAGACTTTCTCTGGAAATTAAGTTGCAATCGGCCTTTTCACTACCCCCTGCATCCACTGGAAGTCAGTAAGTTGTCATTCTTCTCGGTAGTTACGTCCTCTTTGATACTTCATGACTCCTATGCCTGGTACCAGCTTGTGCTACCATATAGGTGTGTACGTGCTTTGGGAGACTGACAGATTATAAAATTTATGTCAGTTTCAAGATGTTCGTGCATATCTTAACTCACAGTGTTTCTTACCTTGGATGTTGTAATGTGCTCTTCTATATTTTTCGTTAAGTTTATGTAACGTTACAATATTTCAACTGCGGTTAAATCAATTAATTAATTACTCAATTTTGTTTGCAAAAAATCGCAACGTGCAGCAGGCCATGTAAAAAACAGAAGATATTGCATAAATATAGCGTTTGAATGTTTGTCCAAAGTGAACTTAAACCTTGATATTGTACAATTTCATTTTTCAGGATGTCCCACGAAGTAGATACAGGAAGAGAGAACGTTTCCTTCTTTCTGTTGCGGCGAAAGCTACGATGTTACATACTCTGCTGTATTCGCGGATACCACAACTTGCTGGTGTGGTTAACATCCTCCTCTTATGATTGATTTACATTCCCGTTGAGTGTACTTCAAGCAAGACTCAGGTCAACACGCACCCTTCGCTGTTCAACTGATTAGTTGGTGTCACTTTATTATGGAGCATAGTTTTCTCAATCAAAAACTTATTTTGAATATTTCAGCTTTTTTTAATCACTGCGATATTTTATATAGTTCCACTCAACCCTTTTATACCAATTTCTTATCGCCTATTCCAAGGTTCTAGAATTGTTCTCAGGGGTTCCACATTTATTTGTATTACTATAGAGTTATTCATGTTCGAATAGTTCCTTCAAATCTCTCACACGCCCCATGTATTTGGCAAAGGTTTCTCTATTATTCAGCGTCACTTTGCGACTGGCTAAGGCGCACATACACTACTTGGCATGTTTTCCAATCTTATTAACTATGTTGTGTATTGCCATTAGTTTAAACACGATTTGATCCATGTGTCTGCTTTCTTTCAGTGTTAATCTACATTTTACATTGCTTCATGAAGTTCATAATTGTGTATTGTATTGTGTGCATTCATATGCATTGAATTACACATGCTGTGATATGGTGTTGTATGATGTTGTGTAGCTGATCCACACCATAGCTGATTTTTGTGTCTCTCATTTATTCATTCATTTGTGTCGATATATAAGTGGTAGATCTCATCTAGAATCAGTACAGGTATGATTGTGCATATGGTGTGTATGTAAGTTATAAGTGCATAGTTGATTTGGTCATTCTTTTCATGTTGTATTTTTGAATTAACGTGATTCTGTATTTAGTCATCCACTCCGCTAAATATGTTTCGTGTATGCATTTTCTTAGTTTTTTTTATGTGAATCTTTCATGTAACGGAATTAATTTCTTAACCCAGAATCTTTGTGTTTCTATCGAGGCCAGGTGTTTTCCAGCTTTCTTAGGGCGTCTTGTGCGTGTGGTTCATTAAATTTGGTTTCGTTTTCTTCTTCAATTTCCTAACTTGTTTGTCTTCTATTCGATTTTATTCAGCATTCGTTTATGTTTTGGTACACTGACTTTCATAATTCGCAAAGGTTCGTTTTGCTTGCTATTATGCGAATTTTATCTGAATCTTCTCATTTTTTCTAAATTTACTAGTGACTTTTCCTTTAGTTTTTCTATATTTCTTCTTTAGCTTTTTTTCTTTTCAATCGTATCCTGATCTCTTAAAGCACAGCTTCAATTTAAATGTATAGATCTGGTTTCTCAGTCTAGTTACCCAATCTGGCTTTGCTGATCTATTCTTTGGCGGAAGCTATTATTATTATTATTATTATTATTATTATTATTATTATTATTATCTATATATTAATACGATAGCGTGTGTGTTCGTGTGTCACGCTTCCGGCAAAACCTCTGCGCATGCGTACCGCACTGAGATTTTGACAAACATTTTAATACGCCTAATTTCACCTACATTTTCAAGTATTTCCCTTTAGCGTAACGGTTAGCGACGTAGTACTTTTTACTTCGGCCCGACTGGTTTATAGTTCGATCCCAACCAACCTCTGAAGTTTTTTTTCTACATTTCAGTTTTATTTTCAAGAAACATTGCAACTAACAAAAAAAACGAACACGACACAGTGTAAGTAAAAGTAAAAAAATTATTTATTTATTTTTAGCAAACAATTCCCAACAAGTGGCAATGAATACAATTTTATTATTTATTTTTTGCATTTATTTTTTTTATCACTTGATTAAAAAGTACTTTTTTCTGATGCTTTAAAACTTAAAACTATTTTTTGTTTTTTATTTTGGCGTTTTTAAGGGCATTGTCTATTAAATTACGTTAACTGCTTAAAAATTAGTGTATCATTAGTATTTCTTAAAAAGTGAAAACAATTTACTTCCTTTCTTTTGGTTGTAGAGAGGGCCAGTATTATTATTATTTTTTTTTGAACGGATGGCATATCAACCTTTTCTAGTAGATATGCGCAATGTCCATCGTACACGGATGACTATTTTAACAAATTATTGCACTCTAATCCAGAAGGAGGGGGGTCATAATAAAGCAACTTACTAACAAATAGAGGGTGCTTTGTTACATTAGGACCCGCGCTAACTTTGACGCCGTCGTTAGAGTTAGGGTCAGTGTGGCAGACGATAACTTCGTCAACTTTTTCAGTTTTATTTTCAAGAAACATTGCAAATAACAAGAAAACAACACAATACAGTGTAAATAAATTTAAAAAAAAAATTTTTTAATTTATTTTTATCAAACATTTACCAACAATTGGCAATAAATACAATTTTATTATTTATTTTTTGCATTTATTTTTTTTTATCACCTGGTTAAAAACTACTTTTTGTGTTGCTTAAAACTTAAAACTATTTTTTGTTTTTCATTTTGGCGTTTTTCTCTTTCCTCATGGTGAATTCGGATGGCATATAAACATTCCTCATGTAGCAAATAGGCAAACTAGAGTTTGTAACAAGGTGACTATGCAGGAATTTTATGCATATCGTCTATCTATAAGACGTGACTTCAGTCCAATACACAGTGGTGGAAAACTATTTCAACAATATATAGTCGATGCTTATGTTAAAGTAGAAGGTTGTCGTTTGAAATTCATTGAGAAAATCAAGCACAACTAAGAGTTGCAATGTATTCAGGTTTGATGGATCACCTTGCAAGAAATAATGAAAATGAAGATCCGGGAGTACCTGTCATTTTGACATCATCCTTCACAGGGAGCCCACGAAATATGCAACAATGCTACCAAGATGCAATGGCAATAGTTTGCAAGTATGGAAGGCCTGATTTATTTATAACATATACTTGCAATCCAAAATGTCGAGAAGTAACTGAAAACTTACAGCCTCATGAAACAGCACAGAACAGACCAGATTTATTGGCACGAGTTTTCAAACAACATCTTAATGATTTAATGATTGACATAAAGGACAGACATGTACTTGCTGCGATACATGTAATTGAATCTCAGAAAAGAGGTCTCCCGCATTGTCACATGCTAATTATGCTGCAAGAAGAATATAAAATCAGAACTAGGGAACAAATGTATAATATTGTTTCAGCTGAATTACCATCAGAACATGATCCAGAATTGAGAGAATTAGTGAAAACACTCATGATTCATGGACCCTGTGGTACATTTAATCCAAATTCAATCTGTATGGTAGGGGGAGAGTGTCAGAAGAAATTTCCAATGCCATATCAGGAGGAGACTATTACAAATGTTTCTGGATATCCTCTTTACAGACGCAGAAATAATGGAGATTCTGTTAGAGTGGGTGTCCATGAGGTTGACTGCAGTTTTGTAGTCCCATATAATAAGTATTTACTCAGAAAATATGGTGCTCACATTAATGTAGAGGTGTGTATCTCAGTAAAAAGTGTGAAATATCTTTTCAAATATGTCTATAAAGAACATGATTGCGCAATGATGGAAATGAATATGAATAACAATGAAACTAATGCAAATGAATATAATGAAATTAAGCAATATATTTCGTGTAGATACGTATCTCCGCCTGAAGCATTTTGGCGTTTGTCAGAATACAAAATGCATGGACAGTCACACATAGTTTACCGACTCGCCCTCCATTTACCTGACCAGCAACAAGTTTATTATAGGCCGGGTGAACAAGGACAAGCTGCTGCCCGCGCAGAAGGACGAGACACGCAATTAACTGCATGGTTCAAACTTAACCAAAGTGACGTGGAGGCAAGAGCCCACCTTTATATTGATATTCCTGAATATTATGTATTTAATAAGCAAAGCAACACTTGGACCAAAAGACAACGTCACCGCCAGATTGTAACGAGAATGTACTCTGCCAGTCCTAGAAATGCTGAGAAATTTCATTTAAGGATGCTTCTTCTTCATATACCAGGTGCAACTTCTTTTAATAACCTGAAAACTGTAGGAGGTGAACAATTGCCGACCTTTAAGGATGCCTGTATTCGATTGCAACTGCTTGAAGATAACAACGAACTAGAAATGGCTTTAAGTGAGGCAGCTATATATCAAATGCCACGACAGCTTCTTAACATGTTTGCAATGATTTGTTTATACAATACACCACAAAATGCCTTACAATTATGGAATGATAACAAACACCTAATGATAGAGGACCTTTTACGCCAATATGATGATAATGTTGCAGAGAATATCGCTCTGCATCACATAAACATGATTTTGAATGAAACCGGCATGAATTGTGCGATGCTTGGTCTACCACAACCAATCAGTGAGCCTCCTGCCATTCAACATATGGAAGAAATTCAAGAAGTTAATCCTGAAATACTAAATACTGAGCAAAGAGGTGTATTTAATAGTGTCATTAACGCTGTTAGTGAACTAGATAGAGGATTGGAGACTAACCATCGACTGTTTTACTTGGATGCACCTGGCAGTTCTGGCAAAACTTTTCTATTCAACATGATTCATGATTACCTGGTGGCTCAAAATGTGGCTGTTAGTATTTCTGCTTGGACGGGTATTGCAGCGACACTATTGAAAAATGGAAAAACACTTCACAGTATCTTCAAACTCCTGTTCCTTTCACTGAGACAATTACCTGCAATATTCCGCCTAATTCTGACCAAGCAAATATTCTCAGGCAGGTGAAGCTCTTCATTATTGATAAGGCGTCGATGATCCCTCGATATGCATTAAATTCCATTGATAATTGTTTACAAGATATTATGAATAATAATAGCATATTTGGTGGTAAAGTCTTCATATTAGGAGGAGACTTCAGGCAAGTTCTGCGTGTGGTTCCTAGAGCTCCACCTGCTTAGGTATTTGATGTATGTCTAAAGAAGTCTCCAATGTGGCAGAGTTTTCATCAACTTAAACTCTCTCAGAATATGAGGACTAATGACAACGAACAAGTTTTCTCACAATGGCTCTTACAAATCGGAAATGGTCGCGTGGAGAGTTCACTTGATAACGTTTCTGATGATACTATCGATATCCCAGAACAATGTGTATGCAATGACTCTTTAGTATCAGACATATTCGATAATTGCACCCAAGACGAAATGAAAAATAGAGTTATTTTGTCACCAGAAAATGCAGATTGCTTGGATATTAATGAAGATATTCTAAGTATACTACCAACTGAGAGCAAAACATATCTAAGTATAGATTCAGTATCATCAGACAATGAAATGGAAGCCAATAATTATCCAATGGAATTCATAAATTCACTTACGCCTTCGGGAATGCCTCCTCATCGTCTCAATCTTAAAGTTGGATCTATTATTATGCTGCTTCGAAACCTGTCAATAACGCAAGGACTATGCAATGGAACGCGTTTAGAAGTATTGGAGCTTCATAACCACAGTATTCTAGCTTCAATCATAAGTGGATCTCATGCTCAGGAGCGAGTTTTAATTCCAAGAATTAAACTTAATCCCAGTGACGCAAATATTCCATTTGTTTTGCACAGGACTCAATTTCCCATCCGCCTATCATATTCAATGACCATTAATAAAGCTCAAAGACAAACTTTCGATAAGGTTGGGATCCACCTACCACAACCTTGCTTTACTCATGGACAACTTTATGTAGCCTTCTCAAGAGCAAGGTCTATGAATGGTGTAAGAGTGAAAATTTGTCCTCAGAATAATTCTACTCATGGCCAGAGAAGAGGAACTACCTTCACGAGAAATATTGTATATAAAGAAGTTTTGTAAATTGCTTCATGTATTGTTCATTTTTTTAAAGTAATATATAAGTCAAATCTTATCATATTCTATTCAAACATGTATAGGTTAGGAACAAGATAATTAGTACTGAAAACATCATTTCGTGTAATTTACACGGGTTCCGCTAGTTATTATTATTATTATTATTATTATTATTATTATTATTATTACTATTATTATTATTATTATTATTAGTAGTAGTAGTAGTAGTAGTAGTAGTAGTAGTATTGTTGCTGTTGTTATTAATATCATTATTATTTTATTTCATTATTATAATTATTTGTGTTATAACTAGTATTATATTATTATCGTTATTGTTGTTATTTTGTCGTGGTAATATAATGAAATAATAATAATAATAATAATAATAATAATAATAATAATAATAATAATAATAATAATAATAATAAAAATCGTAATATAATAATTATAATATAATAATAATGGAATGATAATAATAATACCAATACTAATATTATAATAATACTAATATAATAATAATAATAATAATAATAATAATAATAATAATAATAATAATAATAATAATAATAATAATATTATAATAATACTAGTATAATAATATTATTATAATAATATAAACAGTTCGCGAAAATTCTTACTCAGATGTATTACTCTATTAGTAAACAAGTCAATTGGGTTATACATTAAGTTATTTACGTATGTCTCAACAATAAGTTTTCAGATCGAAGAGAAGCATTTCACGTGATTAGTCATTTGAAAACGTCGAGCAAATCTCTTATCTTTACAGTAATTAATTCTAAGTTATTCCATCTGTTATTGTAACTGTAATATTTAAGTTTCCGAAGTTTGATATTAAGATGAATTATGTGTATTATTGTATTATTCGGCCAACTGTGCTGATCATCGACCCGTCGCGCAACGGATAAAGTGCTAAGAAATAATCACTCTTGAAATGCAGTCTTCTAGAGTATGCAAGTTAAAAATATAAAATATACTCGAGGCGTTTATCCGGTCATGGCTGACTCTTATAAATTAAATACAGGGTTCTCTTTAAAATTCAATACACATTCCCGTGATCGACAAGACAAACCTGAACATAATTGAAGATTACATCGGCCGAAACTTTGTGTTAATTACAAACATGATAAGACAACAAGTCTGACAAATACAACTGTTATATTTACATGTTTTATTTGTGGTGTCACTGTCTTTTTCTGTGTTCATATCAAAATATTACATTTGCCTTTTGATGTCACGTCACCAGATCAAATACGTGCACAATACCTTATCTAATATATTAAGTTAAGACGATGTTTCTCCTGTACCTTCTTGGAGTATAGGAAAATAACCAGATGAATCACAGGCTAATACACTCACTACTTTATTACTTGTGGCCTAGCATATTCGACTCTTCTCAAAACATACTCAATATAGGTGTTAGCAAATACTTTCTCACTAACACCTAAGTACTGACCCCATCAAGATCGGGAATAAATAAACAACGCCTACTTTTTAAAAAAATTGTCCGTTATTATTTTCTATTTTCTCGCTATTAATTTATGACATAATACCAAACGTTACGCACACCTTTAATAGACGCTCTCTCTTATTCTGCTGAATTTCGAGAATATCGGATGTCATTTTTTAACATGGCGGCTGCAATGTCCTCAACGACTCGACTTCCGAGTTAAATCACTATACGCCAAGGTATCTTACAGAATCCATAAAGTGTACATTTTCTGATTCCTATACATATCACACGCATAATATTTTTTTTAAATTGGGAAATACATTGATTTATTGGTATAGAAATAACTCTAAACGTATGACTGATTGATCCTACATTCGATCGCCGTACAGAAGATCTAAAGATCACACTCATGCCAGCTACTTACTGACTTCTTTTAAATTACCTTTTTTGTTCGTTGATGTTATACTTGCTCTCCTGGCCATAACGTTCGCAGCGTAGATCTAAGACCGAGAGGTTTATTGTTAAATCCCAGTCGTCTCACAAAAGTTTTTTTTTACATTGGTAAACGTTTGCTTACAAGAGAGGGAAGAAGAGAGGACTATGGGGCAGAGGTTGTACAATCAACGTTATTATGTAGTTATTCGAAAATAAATCAATGTAACATGTAGTACTTTTACTATTGTGAATATCATTCTGATGTTACATATTTGCGTTCGGTCGAATATTGACACATTTTAATTTATTCTTTTCAATTTCTCGCGTGCAACGCCGGGGGACGTGTCCAGCTAGTAGGATATATTATAAATATTTTTAATATATTTAATACAAAGTTTGTCTCACGTTAAATATATTTCTAAATTCTATCCGATCATACTAGGTTTTTGAATAGAATAAGTAATATACAATCGTTAGCATAACGTTACTAGTCTAGTTTAATGTTAGAATACTACTGGCTATAAATTGCCAAATTATATATGTTTAATTGTTCTGAATAAACGAGTTTGTTTAAAATGTATAAAATATAACTGTAAGTATGACTACGTTTTCTAAAAGATAATACTTTCGTGTTGTTTCCCGTACATGAAATTATAAGTGATTTATAAGTGTGTATACTTCATGGACGAATACTCAGGTTTGAGTTGGGGTGCTATATCTGGTGTTGACGAGTTGATTATTGATGAACCCAATATGAGACGAGGACATTTTTCACAGCTACAAGAACGGAAATAGTCCGTTCGTATTCATTGTCTCTCTACTTCTCCAATTCTGAGAGTATTTTCTATATAGACGATAAATGTAGTTATTAGTTTTCCCAATGTAAAGCGTCCCGCAACAAGTGGTATCCACCTATGTATTATTTCTTATTACACAGGTGATGAAATATAGCTTGAAAGCACTTTTGTAACGTTTCCACGGATACTTTCTGGTGTATTCTTGTTTTTTATCATAATTATTGGTAATACTCAGGAAGTCCAAAAGCCACTAGAGCATAAAGTCTAGTGAGTTTATCAGTTGGATGATGACACAGTAATATGAAAAAATAGAGAACTATTCTTAATTCACAGTAACATTTGAGCAATATTTGTAGACATTTAAACTGCAAATGACCATGTTGTAGTATGTAGGTAAAATTCCCACAGTAAAGAATTCCACATGTGGGAAGTTCTTTGACATGAACTGTGTTTATTGATAGTCAATTTGATTTTAGATAGATAATAAAGTAAAGTAGGTTGCAGTGTTGGTAGCATACCAGTTCTTGCTTCAACAGGGGCTAAAATAAAAGCTCACTTACGCACCACAGATAAGAATACGGATAGAGAAGTTACAGTCTAGCAATGCCTTTTCTGTGGGAAAGTGGCTACAGTAAATAGAAGATGCCATCTCTCACAAGATGACGAAATCAATCTTTACCTTATCAGGAAAAGAAAGAGTATCCAAAGCGGAATCTTTCAAGATGTGTCAGCAGTACTCAATCTTAGGCCGAATCTCAATCTTATACAAGTAGAGTATCGCATAAGGTAAACAACTTTCTGGAGCGGTATATCTATTCAACAATTTATTAAGGAACGGAATTGATGTAAGTCTTCAATTGCAGGTCTTGATAAATGTAAGTCCTAGGAGCTTGTCAGAATAGAGGTATTCCTCAAGTTGTGTGATTGTTCGTAGAAACTAATATTTGGCAACTGATTGTCCACATTCTTTACATTTGTTACATTATTTGCCAATCGAAGCTGGGTTTTAGATGGTGTAGTCCTGCTGCAAGTAATATCTGATTTTTTTTTAATGAACATAATACTGCTTTAATTAGTGCAATTTACATTGTGGATATTACAAATTCAGGGTTGGTGGAATAAACCAAGTAGTCGAACGTGACGATATATTCGCAAATACTTAGAACAATAATTAAATTGTAGACTATAGTATTTATAGAACATGTGACTTTTTTTTCTTTTTGTAGAGTAGCTTATATGAAATTCCAAATTGAATGTTGGCTTTGGAGAATATATTTACCACGTACGTAATAACATTTAAGTGTGTGGAAATCAAGTAATTGTACCTAATACAATAAAATAAATAATGTCATAAAAATATACTGGTCAAACAGGATCGATTTCTTAAATCCAAACTTAGGAGAATCGACATCAAATACGTCATTACGGTTTTATTTCAGATCACTTTCGAAGTGCTGACCGGTTCTTCGCTTAAAGCGAGGAATTTATTTGCTTCTTGCTAAGCAATAATCAATGTCAATTAAAGTGCCAAAATAATGGGGACAGCAGAACAATTAAAAGTTATGGAACAATCCACCTTTTAGAAAGTAACGTGGCCAGAGGAAATTAATGCAATTCTACTCACAGTCATGAGCGAATGATTAATGCTCCATGTTAGCTGCAGTTTATAATATTGAAACAACGCATTCACACATTTGCTGGTCAAGTTCTACAAGAAGAAAGTAGTAAGTCGCCTTCTATTATGGTTCTAACTTTTACAAGAGTTCAATAAAAAGCTGTGTTTCATAATAACATGTTCTATCTACAAAAATAAACAAAATAGAAAGGTGCGTTCCACTCATATGATATTACTGGACAAATATTTTATATAATTAGATCCTTCCTAATCAAAAGAAATATCCAGGTTTTCTCCGATGGGCATTCATTCCAGCAAAATGACCGAAATGTTTATGTTTCTCAGGAATCAACTCTTGGGCGACTATTCTTGATTTCATAAACGACCTCTCTGGTGACATTGAGCCTGATATTATTATATTTGCTGACGACACCACAATCTACTCTCGTCATGTGGGCAATATGTACGCACACATATCCGAGGCAATGGCTCAGTCCTTAGAAAGTAGTGAAATAAGTCTTTAGTGAAATGGGGGCATAAACGGATGGTAAAATTTAATGCCGCAACGACAAAGCTCATTTACTTCAATAACTAGATAAAACCTCTTCAACCACCGATTACCATGGCAAATACCTTAAGATCCAACGTTCTAACTTTTCGGCCCAACATTCACAAGTAACATGAATTGGAAAAATACATTGAAGATATTGCCAAGACTGCTGCAAAGAAGGTGGACTCCCTCTACCGAGCTAGTAAACTTATCACAGATGACAGTATCCTATATATCTAAAAAGCCAACATCCACCCAGACATGGCGTATTGTTGACACATCTGGGCGGATGCATCATCCACTATGCTATTTCTCTGTCTAATACAAGGTCCAAAAAGAATAGCCAATTTAATAAGCCTCTCACTATCCAACAGGCACCAGTCCCGGTCCCATCGCAACAATGTTGCATACT